>JAUDYJ010000010.1:9569063-9764063 GCA_030761175.1 Masticophis lateralis | reverse complement strand
GCATTAACCAGAGATGGTTCATCTGTAACAGCAATTATCTCAATCGCTGCTAAACAGTTTATCAATATAAACTACTGAAGTCAAAGGCCAAACCTTTCTTTAAGGGCAGCTGTCAATCATCCTTTATCTACCCAGACTTGATGTGTGCTGTATTTTCTAGAAACTGAATTATTAAAAGGGATAACTTGTCAACGTTTCTTTTAAGAGCTTTAGCTCATTCATATGTGGTTGCAACTACAATTCACAAAACATTTTAAGATGGACCACAGTACATTGGAAGGCCCAGATGCAGGGAAACACTTAAGTCATGTGGTTAAATAAGCCAGTAGTTTAAGAAATGCTCACAGAAATATACTTTGTATGAGGAAATATTTGTAAACCCCAAGATGATATTACAGTATATAGTCAGATCTGGCTCCAAACTGATGTTTTTATGTAAATTGTATATCATCACTTTTAACAGAGAGGGTGTGCATCCCCACAAGTAAATAAATGTAGAACTGATGGAAGGGAAGTAAAAAATCAAATCAAATGAAATATTTTTTCCAATATGGTTAAATCCTGCCTTCCTACGTTATCTGGACTGTCCACACATTGGATGATAAAATCAGATGGATGGATGGATGGATGGATGGATGGATGGATGGATGGATGGATGGATGGATGGATGGATAGATAGATAGATAGATAGATAGATAGATAGATAGATAGATAGATAGATAGATAGATAGATGATGTAGCCAAATGACATAGCAACTGGGGGACCCATATAGACTTGGGAAATTGATCTTACACTCATAACCTTTGAATCTGGACTACCAGGTTCAAGATATTTCTGATGGGATTTATGGAGCTAAATAATAAGAGACCCCAATATTTAAGGGAAGCCAGAAACATGGATTGATTAGTTTATTTGGAATTTGTTCATTAGCACAGACATTAGCATCTTGCACTCTTAGTTTTTATTAATTATTGCAGATCTTTTAAGATATTTGATGACGGCTAATCTGTAAACCACCAAGAATCTTTTGATTGCAACAGGTATAAATCCAATATACACATAATATTCTTCATGTTTGCACCCCAAGATGACTGAGGTTGAGGAAGAAAGTGATGTCGGATGTTACTGACAAGCTTTTCCGGAAAGAAAACAATTAGCCCTTCGGTTTCAAATTTTGGGGGGAAAGGTTTACCGCAACTCAAAGAGACTTCATCCTAATGAGTTGAGGATGGGAGTTTTGATTGTTGAGTTTCCTTAATCTCTTATTTCTTGACATTAAACCTCATTAATGAATCTGGTGAATCTTGCTTTCTTAGTCATGTTCTGCTGGTGGGAATTGAGACATCCCAATGTTGGAATAGTCTCCTCCCAGAGTTCCGGCTGACACCAGTGTGGATTTCATTTCAAGTCTCAGTAGCAATAGCTCCTGTTATTTATGTAGTGTGTGTTGCTTTAATGTTTTATTGATTGTATTGTGCCTAGAGATCAATTGATAAACAGCCAGTTACAAATATTTAATAAATATAGCAGTAGCAGCAGCAGTAGATAGCTTTCTTTGTATATTGGCTTGTATGCTTAACTGCCATTCTTAATTCTTTGTTTTATCTGAATCCCCACCAGTTTTCAGTTTACCCAATTGCTTCCTCCTTCACTTATTCATGCTATAGTTTTCTCTCCCAGGCATCAGATTTCAGCATGGCTTAAACACTGAGAATAATTCATCCTTCTTAATAATCAAAGTTATACTACGCTTTAGCATCTGAGGGTTTATCTCAAAAACCTTCTCATAGGTAGATTGAAACTTTTTGCCAATGCACATGACCCAAGTGAGTTTAGGAAGGTGCTTAAGAGATCTTTGTGAAGTGATAATAAAACTTGTACTATAATGATCAGATGTGAATTTACCTGTAATTATGAGAGGGATCTTGGGAGTCTTAGGGACAATCACTTAAATAAGGGCCAGCAGTGTGCAGCAGCTGCCAAAAAAGCCAACACAGTTCTAGGAGAGTGGACAGCCATTTATTTGAAATGGTATAGGTCAGTGATGGCTAACCTTTTTGCCATCGCGTGCCAAAAGCGGGGGGAGCGCTGTGGGGTCACATGCACGCATGCCCACATCCATAATTCGGTGCACCCTGCCCCCCCCCATGTTCCCCCCGCTTTTGGCACATGATGGCATGGTAGACTCGTTTTTTGCTCTCCCCAGGCTCCAGAGCCTTTCTAGGAGCGTGGGGAGGGCAAAAACAGCCTCCCCCCCCAAGAGGCCCTCCAGAGGCCAGAAACAATGTTTCCTGATTTCTGGTGGGCCCAGAAGGCCCAAAAATCAGCTGGCTGTTGCACGCATGCGTGCCGGAGCTGAGCTTGCGTGCCCACCAATATGGCTCCACGTGCCACCTGTGGCACCCATGCCATAGGTTCGCCATCACGGGTATAGGTTTTCCTGCCTGAACAAGGAGTTGAACTAGAATAATAGTAACTTTATTGTCATTGTATATATATACACAGTATACCCATACAATGAAATTCACTAAACACCCAAAGACCAGGTCCAACACACATAACAATCCCCAACATACTCCCACCCACCACAATTCCCCAACCCTAAACCACCCAAACATCCACACAACAAACCAAGTAATGCTGTCCAACAGCTCACTGATGGTGGCCCTTTAGTTCATGGTTGAGTGCAATTAACCTCCAAGATTCCTTCCAATTCTGTATTCTGTTACTAGTTCTTATGGAATAATGCTTAAAATATTCTGTGAGGCATTATATCTGCTACACAGTCTAAGGGCAACGTCTTCAGAATGAGAAAGTCACTTCCCACAGTTTCACCTTCTTAGAGATTAGATCTACCTAACCATAGAGTGAGTTTTGGGGTTTACAGATACATTAAGGTATGTTCTATTTAGCAAACCATAACTCACTAGGTTCTCACAGCTTGCCAACCACAATCTATTGTTCAAAACCACAAGGATTCATGCATCGCACAAAGCTATATATAACAAACCAAAGACCAGTGGTGGAATTTTTTTTTACTACCAGTTCTGTGGGCGTGACTTGGTGGGCGTGGTGTGGCTTGAGGGCAGGGCAGGGGAAGGATGCTGTAAAATCCCCATTCCCTCCCCACTTCTCGGGGAAGGATATTACAAAATCTCCATTCCCACCCCACTCTGGGGCCAGCCAGAGGTGGCATTTGTCGGTTCTCCGAACTGCTCAAAATTTCCGCTACCTGTTCTCCAGGACCTGTCAGAACCTGTTGGATTTCACCCCTGAGCCAGACATGTCATGGATTTGAAGAAGAGGTAAAAATCAGTCCTGCCAACTCAATGTTTGTATTATGGATTTTTCTTAGTAGGTGGAATCTTGAAATTAAATAAAAATTACGACAAAAACAAAGCCCAGAAAACAACAGAAATATTTCAAAGTTCATAGAAAGTAGGCACAGTATAGAAGCCAGCAGGTTCTATTATGGCTAAGAAAGGCTCATGTCCCATGTTAAGTAAGAAACCAAGTCTACAAAGACATTCCTAATAAAAAAAAGTAGGAGTTGCTTATTTCTAAAAAATAAAATAAAAATGTAGCACCGGCATTTTGCTCTGCATATAAGCAGGGGGAAAAATATATTTAGTTTCTTTATTTAACAATATTAAAATGTATTGAAAATGGATGTTACTTCAATTCACCGATTATCCCATTTAACTGAAAAATCATCTCCATGGTCAGCTGAACCCACTTCTAATCTACTCCCATTTCATATACATTCTTTAATAAATGTTTTCTCTTAAGTTTTGTTATTAATACATGAAATTGTATGTTTGTCTTTTGCACTGAAATATTTTGTACTTTTTAAAATTAAGAATGTTTCTACACGACACAACAGAAAAAAAAACATCCATGTTATAAAGAGGTTAGAGCAGAGTTTGCCAAGTTTGGTAAACTGTGGAAACTGAAGGATAACTCTATTCCAACTTCTATATTAATCTGGAAAGACTGAATTGGGCCAGTTCTCTTAACAATGGAATGCAAATAAAATATTCAAGCACATCTGCCAGGTAATACTATGCTCTCTCTAATGAAGGTGTGATAGTTGAAACTGGTATTTATATATAAAAGAATTTTGAGGATGCTGAAGGATGCTTTCCATAAATGTTATTCCATGTAGATGTGGAGGGGACTGCAGAGTGTGATCAAAGGATTTTGGTTTGGGGTTTTTTGGGATTATTGTTTTAAACGCAATGCACATAAAAATAGGCAGAGCTTCAGTTGTAGTGTTGTGGTCAACGTACCTTTGATTCTTTTGACAATCCCTTCCCAAAATCCCTGGATGAGGAGGGTGGTAGACTAAGAGAGAGAGAGAGAGAGGGAGGGGGTGGGATTGGGAGTGAGAGAGAGAAGCAGAGGTAGAGGAAAATGATATAGAGATGATAGACTAAGATGGACATATATATATGTGTGTGTGTATGTGTGTGTGTATCACGGTGGCTCAGTGGCTAAGAAGGTGAGCTTGTCAATCAGAATGTCAGCAATTCAGTGGTTCGAATCCCTGGCACCACGTAACAGAGTGAGCTCCCGTGACTTGTCCCAGCTTCTGCCAACCTAGCAGTTCGAAAGCACGTAAAAAATGCAAGTAGAAAAATAGGGACCACCTTTGGTGGGAAGGGAACAGCATTCCATGCGCTTTTGGTGTTTAGTCATGCCGGCCAGATGACCATGGAGACTCCTTCGGACAATGCTGACTCTTCGGCTTGGAAACAGAGATGAGTACCGCCCCTAGAGCCAGAAACAACTAGCATGCACGTGCGGGGAATCTTTACCTTTACACAAACACACACACAGAGAGAGAGAGAGAGAGAGAGAGAGAGAGAGAGAGAGAGAGAGAGAGAGAGAGAGAGAGAGAGAGAGAGAGAGAGAGAGAGAGAGGAATGACAGAGATAGAGATAGGTACAGCTAGAGAGACATAGCTAGAGAGAGATAATAGATATAGATATATTAGAGAGAGACAAATAATAGAGATGATGAGAGAGGGGGGGAGGAAGAGGGAAAGGAGAGAGGGGGACAGGGGGGAGAGAGAGCGAGAGAGCCTTAGATAGCTGAGACTTCTAGACTTCTGGTTTCTAGCATGAGTAGATGAGCGTGACTCCATTTACCCATTAATTAACATTAGTAAAAAGCCTTCTGATCCCTAGATGCTACTGCAGTGTATGGGTGTCAAGCACTGTTAAACAGAGTAGAAAGAAAATGTCCATAAAATAGATATTGCCCTAAATTCTGGTACAACTTAGTGCAATAATGTAAAAAGGCTGGTTATGTGCTTACATTAAAACCCAGATTTAAAAGCATTAGCACATCACCACTGTGCTCCTGTTTGGCATGTGTTTTATGCCCAATACCCTATTCTGGCACATTAACAATCTGTGTATCCATTCATCAGCCGTACATTTTGAATTGTATATTTATGGCACAGTGCACTTTTCATAGCTGAAAATTAATGAACATGCCTCTCTCATAACAAACAAGCACCTGTGCTGCATAGTTAGTAATCGGAAACAGATTTATTTTTATTAGTGTATATGTGGGCAAAATTTTCTCTCTCTCTTACTTTTTTATTTTTTTTTAAATATACCATATCCTCATTGCTCGATTACAAGGGCACAGTTTGCCAGCAGATATCTTTGTTGCAAATAAATAAATGAATAAAATTAAAAATGCTGCTTGTAATTTTCTCCCTGCAATATTTTTTTAAAAAATATTTTTAAAACTCAAATATTTTATTTGAGTTTTGATGCTAACATAGGATATAGGACAGTGATGGCTAACCTTTTTGCTATCGTGTGCCAAAAGTGGGCGAAGTGAGGAGGATTATGTGTGTGTGTGTGCACACACCCGTAATTCAATGTGCCCCGTCCTCCCACACATGCACGCAAGACCCCTTTCTCCTCACTCTTCCCCCGCTTTTGGCACGTGATGGCACGGTGGGCCTGGTAAGCCCAATTTTTTGCCCTCCCCAGGCTCCAGAGGCTTTCTAGGAGCCTGGGGAGGGCGAAAACGGCCTCCCTCACCCGAAGGCCCTCCGGAGGCCTGGAAACAGCTTGTTTCCCGATTTCCAGTGGGCCCGGAAGGCCTGAAAATCAGCTGGCCAGTGCGCACATGGGTGCTGGACTGAGGTAGGGCAACGCTCGCGTGCCCCCAGATATGGCTCCGTGTGCCACCTATGGCACCCGTGCCACAGGTTCGCCATTTACAGAAAAAGAAGCAGGTCAATGAATGAGGCTGGACAGATCTTTTAACAGAATAACAAAATTAGAAGGGACCTTGGAGGTCTTCTAGTACAACCGCCTGCTGAGGCAGGAAACCCTACACAACTTCAGACAAATGGTTATCCAACCTCTTCTTAAAAACTTCCAGTGTTGGAGCATTCACAACTTCTGGAGGCAAGCTGTCCCACTGATGAATTGTTCTAACTGTCAGGCTTATTTCTTCTTAGTTCTCGGTTGCTTCTCTCCTTGATTAGTTTCCATCCCTTGCTTTTGGTCCTGCCTTTAGGTCCTTTGGAGAATGGGTTGAACCCCCACCCCACCCCCTCTTTTTTATGACAACTCCCGCCATAAAGAGATTGAAAGAGATTGTTTGAATATGCAGGAGCACCCGCAAAGCACTCCTTTTTAAATTGTTGAAGCAGCCATGGATTGTCTCACGAACAATTCTGCGGGCCAGTTTGGAATCACGATAGCTATAGATCCTATAGATGCTTTAACTTTGCACTGATGATGTTACCTAATTTGGTAATGAAACGTCTGGAAGAAAACAACCAAGCTCGGAGAGCACCAAGATGTCACAGATGCTTTAATAGTTAGAAAATAGGTTTTTTTTTTATGTATTCCTAAAAAAATGGAGAGGACTTCTTCTAAAGAAACTCTAAAAGTCCTGACTCTGTCAACTTATAAATTTTAATAATAAATAATAATAAACTTGCCACTAAGTTTAGCTGATGTCACAAAGTCAGTGTGTCATTTTCAAGCTCTTTCCTTAGAAAGGAGTGATCATTAACTTGAAATACTTCCACACGTCCCCCAGGTTTTGAAGCAGCATTTTCATGGCTCAGAAATCACTTCAAACTACCGGAGGGACAGCAAATAACTTCTATAACAGTAACAATAATGGCTTAGCAAATCTTGCCTAGTCATGAAATCCAGCTGGGTGATTTTGGGTCAGTCACACCTTCTCTCAGCCCAACTCACCTCACAGGGTTGTTGCTATGGGGAAAATAGAAAGGAGGAATAATAGATATGTTGATTTGTTTAGGAAAACAATCTTCTTCTTCTTCTTCTTCTTCTTCTTCTTCTTCTTCTTCTTCTTCTTCTTCTTCTTCTTCTTCTTCTTCTTCTTCTTCTTCTCCTCCTCCTCCTCCTCCTCCTCCTCCTCCTCCTCCTCCTCCTCCTCCTCCTCCTCCTCCCTAGCATATTCCCACAGGTGCAGATCTGCTTTCTGGATCTGGATCTGAATGCCATTTTCCACAGTTAGCTGCATCTCCAGGGCATAGGAGCTTGGCTTGCATATCTTTCTTGATGGTGTCTTTTCATCTCTGTTTTGGACGCCCGTGTGGTCTCCGGTCATTGACTTATAGTTGGTAGGCAGCCTTGGCCATGGTGGAAAGTGCTACTCTCAGGATGTGTCCATTCCAGCAGAGCCGGCCTTCTCTCATCTTCTCTATAATTGGTGCCACACCAAAATGTTGTCGAATGGTGTCTTTTGTGATGTGGTCGAGAAGGGAGGTGCCCAATATCCAATGGAGACCTTCACATTTCCATGGCATGGAGCTAGCTTTCGGTGCCTGCCCAGTTGCTGCCCAGTGTTCAGTGCCTGTTCTGCCCCAGCTATGGACCCCAAAGAACGCAGCACACACAAACTCTATACAAAGCTTATTTTACTCAAATAACTTAAGTCTTTATCATTCAAAGGCTGTTAATGAACTGTCTTAACAGCCTACCAGAATTCTAAGTTAAGGTAATCATAGTCTTACTAGAGTTGGCAGAAAGCTCAGCAGCAATTTTGCAGACGCGAAGGAGAGTGAACTAAAGTTGTTCTCTACAGCTTGTTGCAAATGGAGTTCCTTCTTAAATAGGCTAAGGGAGTGGCCAATTAGCCCCAAGCCTTACTCTCGAGGAGATCTCCTCCTGAGGAGCCACTCCTGCCTTTTGGCACCTCTGCACGCCCATGCATTGAAAAGAGGCTCCTCCTCTTCGTCCTCTTCACTTAAAGGAGGTTCTGGAGGTTCTGAAGGCCCTGGCTGAATCCCTGCCTCTGGCACCAAATCTTCTCCAGCCTCCTCACTGTCTGACTCGAGCACCAGCTGCACAGGCTGCTGGCGCAGCATCACACCAGCCTACTCGTTGTCGGAATCAGCTACAATCTGTACAGGCCACTGACGGGCCACAACAGTGCCAAACAGTGCAACAGGGTTGTCTTGTCAATCTTAGATTTAAGACGGGTTGTTTAGAAAAACAATAAAGGCGGGATATAAATTAAATAAATAAGTCGCTGGAAATGAACAAGAAACTCAACTATTTCTCCAGATCTGGAATCTGAAATCCTGCATGGTGATATGTGGTATCACCAAAAGTCATCATCCATGGAAGGAAGAGGTGGGTTGGGTTACTTATTGCAACTGTTTTTAAATTACTTTTTAATCTTTAATGACAGGCATATTTAGAACACTAGAGGGGCTTTATTTGTTTCAGGTTGATTCGGAGCGGCCAAAGGTTAGCCGAGAAGTGTCACAAACCCTTTTAATGTTCATCAGGTCCCTTCCTTGACAGCTGCCTTTAAAAGGACGGTGACTCCAGCTTAACTCTTCCTCTATGAAGGCGGATGAAAATCTAAAATCAGTGTAGCAATTAGAACAACCTTAACTAACAGACACTTATCTTGTAACTTGTGCAGGTTTATAAGGACCCGTAAATGTCGTATAAAGGTCATTGACAGAAAGTGAAGCCTTATCATTACAGGAATCAACCATTTGCCATTTGAAAGCAACCAAACTTTGTATGTGCGTGTGTTTATATGCATGCGTTTGTATACACAACCACAGACACACAGATACACATACACAACCACAGACATACGCATACACACAGACTTGGTACTCCTTGTTTAATGACTCCAATCAGGACTGGCCATTCAGTTGTTAAGTGAAGGAGTCACTAAGTGAAACCATGACTGCTTATGGTCTTACTCCAGCTCTTCTAGGCGTGGGAGGATTGGTCACAAAGTTACTTTTGCCTCACTGTTGTCACTTCAAATGGTCACTAAATGAGGCAGTCACTAAACAAGAACCACCTGCATAGACACACATACACACACACACACATACACACACACACACACACACACACAGAGAGAGAGAGAGAGAGAGAGAGAGAGAGAGAGAGAGAGAGAGAGAGGGAGAGAGAGGGAGAGAGAGAGTTATGCATATCTATTCCCTTAACCCAGAAATAAGTGCTTGGCCTTATTGCCATGCACTCAAAAGCCCGATTGGTCTTATTATCAGGGGAAACATATTATTTTGAGGAAAAGAGGGTATCTTTATAAAACAGAGAAAGACAGGAGAGGGGGGGGACCCAGGTTTTTGAGATTTGAAGATCAAGCACACTCCAAGTCCTCTCGATTAAACTGCCATCTGTCAGGACCTCGCAAGCATGTCTTCTCTGTGGCAACCCCTGCCCTCTGGAACTTCATCCCTCTAGAGATCCATATGGTTCTTACCTTGATAATATTCAAAATACTGCTGAAAACCTGGCTGTTTGCAACAGTCTTGTAGGTTGGAGGATTCTGGGAACTTCTATTGCAATACACTGGAAGGCAGCAGGTCAGGTAAAGTTGCAATGACACAGAAATATGTGGCTATCCTCATAGGATTCCAGCTGGGAAAGCACTTTAAAACTGTATTTCATTCATTGAAATGTTTCTAGATTATACTGAACATCAGCCAGAAGATGACGAATGTGATTTCGTCGAAACGTCGCTACTATCCTTCTAAAGATATGTTTACAATTACATGGGAAGAAACCCGAGATATTACCTGTACACACACACACACAGACACACACAGACATAATTTATATTTTGCTGATAAAGAAATAAAGGGAGACTAGTATAGATCTATTTCAAGCTATTTAGCTCTCATCAGCTAGCCATACCCTTACTCAGATTCGAACTTGGGCTTCCTGCATGTTAGGCCGTTGAATTAATTAATTAGCCAGTTTTGGATTTTGCAGAATGCCCCCCCTCCCTCCCTCCCTCCCTCCCTCCCTCCCTCCCTCCCTCCCTATATATATATATATATATATATATATATATATATATATATATATATATATATATATATATATATATTTCTTTTAGCCAGGTTTTTCCTACGTAACCAAGATTTTTCTGCAGCCCTAGTTGAGTGAAATCACATCCACTACTTTCTGGGCTTTTTTTCTTCTAGCAGCCAGCAGGCCCCATGCTGCCCATTGGGAGACTTAAATAGATCTATTTAACTAGGGCTGCAGAAAAATCTTGGTGACGTAGGAAAAACCTGGCTAAAAGAAAAACACACATAAATCCTACGAAAAGTAACAATATATATATATATATATATATATATATATATGTATGTATGTATGTATGTATGTATGTATGTATGTATGTATGTATATTTTTCAGCGAAATATAAATTTGATACACACACACACATCTCTGTGTATGAATGAAAATATAATAATAAAAAAATGCTAAAAAACATCAGCAAAGAAGAATCCATCCACAAAGATGAAGTTATTTACATTTTTGTTCCCTCACAAAGTAATTCCTAACAGATCAGCTTCATCCACACAAGTATAGTTTTTAATAGAAACATTGAATATGGATGCTTAAAATTCATATATATTCATATGTTTGGGAATATTCATATATCCTCCCGAACTATAGTTTCTTCTATCCTTTATATCTCTTGATTTGTACAGGATGAGTGTTTTCAAAGGGCTTGTTTACACGTGGGTAACGGAGCACACACCAGCCACGCAAGTATTTTGAGAAATATTGAAAATGTCAAATCAAATCAAATGTTCTGCTCGGAATGTGATCTCTAGCACAGTCTCCCCTAAGGCTAACTTTAGCCCTTAGCCAGGAAAAAAGTTGACTGCAGATGATCAAAGGGTATTTAAACATTCTGGAACCAGTCAAGCTTTGCTTTGCTAAAACACCTCACAATTATGCTTGTACCGGCATTGATAGTTGGGACCACCTCCTTCCCTTTGGCCATCTAATGGGTTTATAATGAGTCATTTATTGAAAAATCTGGAATGCTTTATCAATAAAGGCAGGCAAATGACATTTATTGCATTATATAGTTCTCAAAGTATAGAGTTATTTGAGAAAACATTTATGTACGTAAAAATATCCTATATTTCTCAAATCATAGGCCACTTTGAAAAACATTATAAATGTGGAGCCATATTCATAGGCATATATTCACAGTGACAAGAGGGGGTGGCAAGATTTTGAAGCAACTATTAGCTTCAAAATCTGAAAAAAGACAGCCTCCAAATAAGAACAGTTTTTCTTTCTCTCTATCTCTCCATCCTCTCTCCATTCTATCTCTCTCTCCCTTCATTCTCTTTCCCTCTCCCTCCTGCCCCCTCCCCCCTCTCTCTTTCTCTCTCTCTAACACACTCTCTCTCTCTCCATGGAGGGTATGTGTGAGGTTGTGAAGGGCACAAGCCTTAACGACATTTGCACACCCATTGTTGTTCAGCTGTCAATGTAAGACTAAACATTTTAGAGAACAAAGAAATTGAATCAGAGAGTTACTTGAGATGAACAGATTATGGGAAGATATGACCTGGCATATTGTATCTTCGATTTTCCACTCATTTAAAAATGTATGGACCATGGAGTGAGCAGCATCAGTAAAAAAACAGAATTATTTATATGTGATCTCAATGACTTAAGGCTGTTGTAGCCCATACCTTTCTTTGGTTTTTTATGAGGGTACATAGTATGTAAGAGCTTATCTGGAATGTCTATAGAAATTCTCAATTAATACAGGTCATGAAAAACTTCACTCAGAACTGAAGAAGCTTCTTGGATGAGAAGTGAAAAGTCTTTTCAAGGAAAAACAAAGTAGGTCCAGTTGCCTTTTGAAAAAGCATCTTTGAGACATACCTGGAATATTTGTTTACACACATTTCATCATATTCTGTAAGCTGGGATAAGCAACCAGATAAGTGCAGTTGAATGAGCTGGTGAATGGATTCTAGTTCTGAAATTCCTCTCTGGATAAAGAGGAGCACCTGGGACCACCCAAAATGGACTCCCTGTGAGAAGATTCGTAAAATCGGGGGGATGTCTCTGGGGAGGAGAGTTTAGAACTCTGAAAAGTGAGAAGCTTTCATTTAGATATGAGCCAGCAATGTGCAGCAGCTGCCAAAAAAGCCAACACAGTTCTAGGCTGCATAAACAGAGGGATAGAATCAAGATCACCTGAAGTGTTAATACCACTTTATAATGCCTTGGTAAGGCCACACTTGGAATATTGCATTCAGTTTTGGTCACCACGATGTAAAAAAGATGTGGAGACTGTAGAAAGAGTGCAGAGAAGAGCAGCAAAGATAATTAGGGGACTGGAGGCTAAAACATATGAAGAACGGTTGCAGGAACTGGGTAGGTCTAGTTTAATGAAGAGAAGGACTAGGGGGAGATATGATAGCAGTGTTCCAATATCTCAGGGGCTGTCCCAAAGAAGAGGCAGTCAAGCTATTCTCCAAAGCACCTGAAGGCCAGATAAGAAGCAATGGGTGGAAACTAATCAAGGAGAGAAGCAACTTAGAACTAAGAAAAAATTTCCTGACAGTTAGAACAATTAACCCGTGAAACAACTTGCCTCCAGAAATTGTAAATGCTCCAACACTGGGAGTTTTTAAGAAGATGTTGGCCATTTGTCTGAAGTGGTTTAGGGTTTATTGCCTAAGCAGAGGGTTGGACTAGATGACCTCCAAGGTCCCTTCCAACTCTGTTATTCTATTCTATTCTATTCTATTCTATTCTATTCTATTCTATTCTATTCTATTCTATTCTATTCTATTCTATTAAGTTAGCTGTGCCCAAGTTGCAGCCCAGAACCTCCAAACAGACACTGGGTTTGCCTCTTCTTTTTCTTAATAATTTCTGGAAATGTCTTCTTAACTGTTTTTTGAATACTAAAAACCATCAAAATGACAAATTTCATCACATCAGGTGATTCTCCTTCAGCAAGGAGTCCTTAGCAAAAGTCCTTAGCAAGCAAATTTTCATGTAAGTCTAAGGACTTCAAAAAAAGTATTCTGAAATAAACAGCAAAAGGATAATTAGAATGTTGACTTTGGAAAGTTGTAAATGGACTAAGGTGCCAGATGGATTGGAAATAAGACTTTGAAATTAATTATATGAATCCTTCCGGTGGGCTATTCAAAATCCTATTAATCATATATGACGATTTTGAATCTAAGTATAAGAAATCTTCCCATGTTATGGATTAGAAAAAAACATGATAAGAGGAGATTTTGAAAGCTGGACACTAGAGGCAACCAGAAAGAACTAAATATGATAATTATAGGAGAATAAACCTACTAATACAGAAAGAATTTTAACATTGGAAGAATCTAAATATATTTGAGAACAATGGACTAAGATTTTTTTCTTAAGATTGCCTGCTAAAATGGATAGCAGACCCAGAAAGAGGAGGCAGAAAAGAATACAACTGAGAATCAGGCTGTTTTGGATTTATATTACTTAAATTACTTTATATTTATATTATTTAAATCTTGTTAAAAGCAAAAAGAAGGAATATAAAGTTGGCTTACTTGATCAAGGTTAAAATATATGTGATATTCTTTCTAGTAGGTCTTAATGGATTTTTCTTGACCAAATGATGAGACTTTAAAGATTTAAGATGTAAAAGAGCCGAGGTGGTGCAGTGGTTAGAGTGCTGTACTGCAGCTACTTCAGCTGACTGCTAGTTCAGCAGATCAGCAGATCAAATCTCACTGGCTCAAGGTTGACTCAGCCTTCCATCCTTCTGAGGTGGGTAAAATGAGGACCCAGATTGTTGGGGGCAATATGC
The DNA here is from genome assembly GCA_030761175.1 of Masticophis lateralis. Taxonomy (NCBI): domain Eukaryota; kingdom Metazoa; phylum Chordata; class Lepidosauria; order Squamata; family Colubridae; genus Masticophis; species Masticophis lateralis. Next base: position 9,749,916 of record JAUDYJ010000010.1, on the reverse strand, counting down.
TATTTAGTATACTGTCGATTGTTGTAAGCCGCCCAGGGTCCTCGGAGAGTGGGCGGCATAGAAATATGATTAATAAAAATAATAAAATAAATTTGTTTAGAGATAAAACATAGGAAAAGTTATTATTTTTTTGTTATATATTCAGAGAAAGTGATAAACTATGGTGTTAAAAGTAGAGGAAAGGCTTACAAAGATGGCTTATTTGATTAAGGTTAAAATGTAGATGTTATTTCCGGTAGATGTTAAACTTGTGAAGGATTTTCTGAGAGGAAAATAAGAAATCAACTTGTGGCATACTCTTTGAAGGGATTAAAGATCAAGATTCTTAAAATTCTATCTTCAGGAACAGAGATTGATCTTAATACCTTACACTAAGCCAGAAAATGGCTTGTTTGGTGTTGATTCTTCAATCCATGATTAAAACAGTACTTAGTTAAATAATGCACAGTGGCTTCATTCCCATATAACAGTATAGTTTGCAAATGACTGGTTTACAAATTGGGTTTACAAAATCTAAGGAAATGTCATGATGACTTTGCATGATCACTAAACAAATTGATTTCAGAACTTGAGAGATCTCATAATTGGTGAACTATACTTATAAAAGGTCAGATACTTAAAGGTATGCTATATTTTTAAATTTCAAATTATTTCATTCCAGAGTTTGGGGGCAGTTGCATAACTCTCTTAGCTTCACTTAGCCTGTCTGGGTCTGTTTGGTTTTTTTTTTAAATAATGACATTTTTAGGAGAGTTGAAGATATCAAAAAAGAAGGAAGGAAGGAAGGAAGGAAGGAAGGAAGGAAGGAAGGAAGGAAGGAAGGAAGGAAGGAAGGAAGGAAGGAAGGAAGGAGGGAAAGATTAACATTTACAAGGAAAGTTTAAAAGATTTAAGCAAACCAAGAGATTTAATTTATTAATTTAATTAGGATAGTTGAAGGTATCAAAAGGGAAGGAAGGAAGGAAGGAAGGAAGGAAGGAAGGAAGGAAGGAAGGAAGGAAGGAAGGAAGGAAGGAAGGAAAGATTAACATTTACAAGGAAAGTTTAAAAGACTTAAGCAAACCAAGAGATTTAATTTTGGTCTTGCTAGGAATAACACAGGAGGAAAAAAAATACTAATATAGTTATAAAAGAAACAGAATTCTGGGACTTGAGGGTGGCCTTCAGGGTGGACTCAATCTGTTTTCATAAAGTACAGATTAAATTCTCATTATGAAACAATAAGTAGAATTATTATTCCTCCTGCACATGATCCAATATATGGTGAGACTTGCAGCTGGGCTATCCGTTTCTCTGAACAGAAAGGTATGTCATTTCAAGTATTTAAAACAGATTTTTACATATATTCTGCAAACAAAGCTTTTTCAAACAAACCTACCATGTCAGTGGAAGTTGCCAAATACATTCTTACAGCGTTGCCACCAACTAATTCAGGAATTGTGGCTGTTCACATAGTCCTCAAAACACAGATTTAAAAAAAAAAAATATTTAAGGACTTTAAAAAAAAACAAAACCCAGATGCCATGGCTGCTTCCTAAAACCGCAGTCCAGATTAATGAGGTATTCAGAACTGAAAGACTGATTTCCTTCTAGATCTTTATTTTAAGTCCAAGGTTGGGACTTTAGAAGAAAAGGCCCATGCCACGGATCCAAAAATGCTGGAGGCAATTATTTTGACTGTTATTCTAATGGAATATGCTGATTTTTGGAAAGGCCCGGGTGCATTTTTACATTTTGATTTCCGCATTATGGCTCTGGAATAGGTGTGGTAGCCTTTGAAATGTAAGCTTACTGTTTCTGGAGTCAGCGGACCATTGCTGATAGAGCTGACTAGTCAGAAGCAAAACTGGCTAGTTATAAAACTACTATAGTATATCCTTTATCTCGTACACATTTAAAGGATTTACCTATCTATCCCACTGCAGACCTACTCATTGAGTAGGAGCCAACAGCGTATGATTGTGTTAATTAATCTGCTATTGTGAGTAAAGGAACAGCTGCAGTGGTCTCGTGGATATGTTGTCAAAAGAAAACAATGTATGTTAAGCTTCTGACTGCATATTCGGTTACAAAGCAGGTTTACGATAAGTTAGATGCATAAATCACAGATCATTTTTTTTTATAATCATCATCATAATAAATAACATTTGACCTTTAAGGGAGAGGTTTGAGCATAGTTCATTTCGGCTTGAAATATGCTCTGAACGGCGATACTTAAAGCTGCAGCTTCAATTCTTTGTTTAGAAAACAAACATTTTCCCCCCGGAAATGATAGGCAAATGGTATCAGCTGCAGACTGCGACCTCATACTCTTTGAGATACACCGTCGATTGAATAAAAGATCAGAATCCAAACTATCAAGTTAAAAGAAAGGATTATTGGTTTCCTGGCCGTGTCTCCCCCACCCCACCCCACCCGTTCGCTCCAATGAAAACATTGTACAGCGAGGCAAAAGAAGAAGGAAAAAAGAGCTTTCGTGATATGAAAAGAAACATTCTCTGTTGACATAGGATTTGATCTTTCCTGGCTAAGGAAAAACGATTCAGAATATACTTTCCCCTTCTCTTTCAAAGTCGAATTATCATAATCCTGTCATTCAGACGCAGTCGGTGTCAAAATAGGTTTGTCTTTTTTTAAAAAAAGTCTTCCCTTCCATCCCTCCGGCCACGAAAAGTGTTGAAGATCCCATAACAAGCAATTTAGCCAAGAAGGACAGGATAAAAGGTTTATGACTGGTAGATATTTTGTGCTGTTGTTCTGATAAGCATTTCTTCAGAGCAAATTATGTTATTCTCAATGGTGGCGAAGTTAAGCACAGATTTGGGTACTCAGTTTCTAGCGCAGGAGTAGGGGAAGTAGCTGCTTGGGACAATAGCATCCCAAGAGGCATTTGTCTTCTGTCCTGCCCACCCTGGTCTTTTACCATGAAAATAAGACACTGTCTTATATTTTCTTGGATCCTGAAATAAGTGCTTGGCTTTATTTTCAGAGAGGTTTTATTATTTTGGGGTGTGTGGAGCAAGATGGGGCTCCTCTTGCCGTCTTACCTGATTTCCAGCTCTGCGTTTAAATATTTTTGGGGAGGGCTTATTTTCGGGGGAAGGCTTATTTTAGCGCATCTGCTCAAAAGTTCGATTGGGCTTATTATCAGGGGATGTCTTATTTTCGAGGAAACAGGGTAAGCATCAGTAACATCACTTGATTCCCCAGGAAATGTTTGAACAATGCAAATGCATCCCCTTCGCTGGTGACTGGAGATGCATCCTTCAGATTTCTCCTGGATTAATTGATCAGATAACTGTTATTCTCATATCTGGCCAACTCCCAGATCAGCGTTTTCTGTTCTTTATATCGGAATATAGCACAAGAATAAAGAAGGGCGTACAAATAAACAGTCAAAGAAGTTTTTGAAGGTGACACACATGCTACGAAAGCCAGTTTTACCATATGGCTAGCAACGGTGTTTAGGAGATGTTGTAACACGGGGAGGAAGGCAACATAGTGCCTCACTTCTGTGACTCCTGATCATTTTCCAACAAGACCGGTCCTTATGAGAATCACAGTGAAAAACTCCCAGAGGATACCAATTTGCCTATATTTGCCCTTTATCAACTAGAAGTGCTTGCTCCATGGGCTATTAAAAATCACTTGTAAACTTTATGTGGTTTGGCGAAATAACTCAGATTGGGTTTTGCCATGCTGGTGTGCTCTAAAGAGGGCTGGGTCTACGAAAGTCATGATAGGAATTCCGAGAGTTGCAAACACATCCAACAAGAAGTCACTATTTTGAAAAGACAGTTTTGTATTACATTATTACCATAATTTTCTAAGATCCCCTATCTCAGTGATGGCTAACCTTTTCTGGACCGAGTGCCTGAATCCCCAAAATGCAATGCGCAGGGGGGCTGGCCACATGTACGGGGGCTGTGTGCGCATTGCATTTTGGGGATTCAGGCACTCGGTCCAGAAAAGGTTAGCCATCACTGAGATAGGGGATCTTAGAAAATGGCAGAGACCTGACAACCAGCTGGCTGGTGGGAGGCGTGTGTGCATGCGCAGTGGAGCTGAACTGGGGTGACGGCTCATGTGCCCACAGAGAGGACGCTGCGTGGCACCTTTTGCATACATGCCATAGGTTCACCATCACAACACTATCTCCAAGTCTATCATTCTATAACAGTCATACATGGTGGAGTAGATCTAACTTCAATAGCTCCTTCCATCTCTGAAGATACCCGAGGAATCACCTTTTTCCAACAGTCTCTACCTGTCTAATCAGATGTAGCAGAAGATGCCTGCTATAAGAGGTTTACAGAGTCAACATATTGTTGTAACTAAAAGGCTGAGCTGGAGAATGGAGAGATGAGGTTGGTTTTTTTAGGCATGGAAACTGGTTGGATACCTTTGGGCCAATCTGTTGCATATAATACACACTGCAGTAAGAATACCAAATTGCCAATCTTTGGGTTAAGGTCATTAGAATAACACTTTGTGTCTTTAATCAAGCTCTGAGAATTCATGAGTATCATTAGTCACCCGGGTTGATGACTTCATTGAGGTTGATTGAGGAGGGGGCCTTCATTATTACTCTGTATTATGTTTCATTTTCCAAATCAAACTCCTAAAACAAAATAATTTCCTGAGCTTTTTTCTTCTTCTTCTTTTATTTTTTTAAAAAAAGCTTGATTAAAAAACACTGTTGTGGGCTGAAACCAAATTCCTGGCATTATCCATTTTGCAAAATATGCCATAACTGTGGGAAGGCAAAGAGATCTCTTTTTTCAGGATAGGAATTACTGCCGTTTTTAATAACACAATAATTCCTTTTAAGTTATAAGGATGACTAAAGAAGAGAGAAAGGAAGAAGTGAACATATTATATTTTTTTTTCCACGAGGAAAACATAACAAAATCGTTCATTTTATAAGAGAGTTATGTTAATGAAAGGAATTAAAAGCTGACCCTGGAAGTAAGAGCAAAAATAAAAAATAAAGAATATTTTGTAATGTGAAACAAAGATGTTCAGACTTTTTAGAAACTTTGTTGTTAGCTGGAAAAGCAGAAAGTTGCATAGCCTTGAAATCCTGAAACTTTCCTTCTGCCTCAATATTGTATTTTATTCCTAAATTTTCTGAAATTTTATTTCTAAACTAGGCAGCTTTCTTAACTAAAATTTGAGATTAACAAGACTGGGCATTTTCTGAATTCTTGTAGGAGAGATGGGATTAAAAAAAAAGTATTAAAATAAATGAATATTAAAATATGTATGTACACCGAGAGCATATGCACCAAAGACAAATTCCTTGGGTGTCTAATCACCCTTGGCCAATAAAGAATTCTGTTCTAGTTCTAGTTCTAGTTCTAGTTCTAGTTCTAGTTCTATTCTATTCTATTCTATTCTATTCTATTAAAGATAAATTTGTATTACAAACAGAAGGATATAATTCCCTATTCTGAGGACATGGTATCAAAGATCAGTAGGAGAAAAATGCTTGGTGCATCTGAAGAAAAACACAAGAAATGTGATAGATTGATGCAATCACAACAATTATGGATGTCGCTTTAGCAATGATTAGCCACCTAACTGAAGAGCAAAACATAGGCTAACATCTATCTTAACAGCAACTGACTACAACAACAGTTAAATAAGAACATGTGAACTTCTTCCCAGCAGGGATAAAAGTGAAGGTATTGGCAGATTGTAATGTAGTCACCAAAGAAAATATGTTTATATTTCCATGATTTAACTGACTAGAAGAAGAAGAAGCAGAGGATAGTCCTGAACCTGGACAACTGATTTTTATAGAGACTTTGGCCAACAAAGTCTTTGGCATCCTCTGCCCCTTTCATGATGTTAGCCAAAGAACTTCCCTTGGCAGTTCTCAGGTTTTTCCTTCCCAACCTCAGTTCTCATGGAATGATCCTTCCATCTTTACCGTCTCACTTGACTTCTTGTCCCTTTTGCTGCAAAGTACCACCGCGCTCTGCCTGGAAATCAAGCCTCTTAAGGAAGGTTGAGATGCCTTTCCTGAAAATCTACTCAACTTCACAAGGTCACCACTGTTCCCCCCCAGGTTAGGCTTCTGCATCCCCAAAGTAAGAAGTCCTGCCCCAAAGAAAATTGCTTTCAGATAAACATGTCACCGATGGTGCTCAATCTCCTTTTGTTGAGTTTTTCCAACCCAACTGAATGTTAGAAAGAAGCGACAGAATTATTTAGAAATTATGTAATATTGTATGTACAGTATGCAGGTGTAGCTAAGTAACTCAAATAGTTGGACTGTGTCCGTCTGTCTCTCAACAGCAAAGGTGGATTTCAGCAGGTTGTGACCAGTTCTGGAGAACCGGTAGCGGAAATTTTGAGTAGTTCGGAGAACTGGTAGTAAAAATTCTGACTGGCCCCGCCTCCATCTATTCTCTGCCTCACAAGTCCCAGCTGATCAGGAGGAAATGGGGATTTTGTGTAACCTTCCCCTGGAGTGCAGAGGGAATGGAGCAGTGGTGAAATTCAAATTTTTTTACTACCGGTTCTGTGGGTGTGATGTGGCTTGGTGGGCGTGGCAGGGGAAAGATACTGCAAAAATCTCCATTCCCACCCCACTCTGGGGCCAGCCAGAGGTGATATTTGCCGGTTCTCCAAACAACTCAAACTTTCCGCTACCAGTTCTCCAGAACCTGTCAGAACCTGCTGGATTTCATCCTTGGAATGGAGTTTTTACAGTATCTTTTCTCTGCCATTACCATCAAGCCATGCCCACCAAGCCATACCATGCCCACCAAGCCACACCCACAGAACCGGTAGTAAAATATTTTGAGACCCACCACTGCTCAACAGGATAACTATCCAAAAGTTAACATAAACAGGACCAGCATGTCTACACAAATCTATTCTTCTTTATCTTTTTTTAAAAACTCATTTGAATCTGAGAGGCTTGCCTGTACATCATCTTCAAGTTTTCCACTCTTCTCTACAGCCTGACTCCCAGATTCATTCGACAATGTGTGGCAGGAGGTTCACTGGCATTTTCTGGGTTCTTGAATTAATAGCCGTGAAAAAGTGCTGGGACCTTCCCAAGTTATGGTTTCTGCATAGCCAAGCTATACTGAACCAGTGTTTCCAATTTTAACACCCTGACTTCCTGGGAGCACATTTATTATCAGGGGAGGGAGGGAGCTATTACATGTGCCCAAATATTCATAATTTTTAACCTTCAGTTTGTTTGCAACCTCTACCAACAGGCGCGATGTGTAATTCCATCTGGTCTTGTTTTCTTAACAGGACTCTTCCTACAAATATTTGTTCCTGTTTTTTCCTCCCTGAAGATTTTGAAAACTTCTTTCTGTTTACCATAAGGCTTACTGTGCTCCACCCCTAAGGGCCGGTTTTTGACCAGGCCAGCACCCAGTTTGATGCCTGCTGAAATAGCAACTGATAGAGGAGAATATTTGTAGAGCAGGGTTGAATTGTGAGCTCCTTCCTGCTCTCTGAGCTTGGTGCTTTACCGGCAGACATTTCATTACCAAACTGGGTAACATCATCAGTGCACTGATGTTATTACCCAGTTTGGTAATGAGTCGTCTGCAAGAAAAGTACCAAGCTCAGAGAACACCAAGGAACACATAAGAATAGCAACTTATTTCCAATCCTTTAGATCACTTTCTTGTCTCTGTAGAAAAGGGGATGTTGCTATAAATCATAGTTTCTAACACATGTAAATCAGAAATGCAGAGAATATGTAGAGACTGCTAATTTTGGCAGCTGGATTTTCTGTGTTTTTCCTTGAAGACATTTCACTTCCCATCCAGGAGTGAAATCCTACCGGTTCGCACCGGTTCAGGCAAATCGGTAGTGATCAAAGCTACCAGTTCGGCGAACCGGTAGTTTAAAGAAAGCTACCGGCTGGTCTGAACCGGTATTTCCAACAATTAGCTGTGCCGCGTGATTTAAAATCGGTAAGAAGCAGGAAATCCTGCTTTCTAGTCAATCTAAATCACGCGGCACAGCTGTCGTCCCCCTGCCCACTGTTCTACTTAACTTCCCAAGGCCCCTTTTTCTGCATGCAGTGCATATTTGGTGTATACTGTGCATACGTGTACAGCATGCATTGGGCACACACTGTGGATGTGCATGCATTTGGCACTCACTGCTCGTGCGTGTGTGGAGGATGCACTTGGCGTGCACCATGCATGCTTGGGCAGCAAACCGGTGGCAAACTGGGGAGGATTTCACCACTGTTCCCATCCAAGAAGTTTCTTCAGTTCTTGAAAAAGCACCTTTGGGTCAACCATCACCTGGATGACTAAGAATCTCCATAGACGTGGAAGCCCATGTTTTCCCTCTTGCACCTTGCTTACTTTCAACTTACACAGGATCTAAAAATCAACATGGACCATCAGAACATTTTTAAAGCAGCAGAGCTACTCTTTAGAAGGAATCAGCAACCCATGGCTTCCCAGTTGTTGAATTACAATTCTCAGCATTCCTCAACATCGGTCATAGCAGATACACTAGGTCTCTGGGAATTGTAATATGGAGTGTCGTCCTATATAATACGTAACACTTCTAATTTGGAGGTCGCATCCATCCAAATGGACGGCATTGTGCTTTTTTTTTTTTTTTTTGCTTTAAAAAAAAATTCAATAGAGCTGCCAGTTGAACAGGGAAAAGAATGAATGAAAAGGGAAAAGTCAAAGAAAAAAATAAAACCAGGAATTGAGGGGACAGAAACAGAGAGATGGAGGGCAATCCTGTAAACTAGGTATCGGGACAATAGTCCCTTATCATCGCAAGAAGTTGAGGTTACTCACAATCAAAATTAGCCTGGGACAAAATAAATTTCTACTATATAAAAACACACGGATGGTTCCAGATTCAGAAGTTTCATTGCCATCATATCTCCTGGCCAAAAAGGAGAATTGGAACCCTAGTCCCTTCTAGCATGGATGATGTTACCTAGATAGGTAATGAAATGCTCACAAGAAAACTACCAAGCTCAGAGAGCATCAAGGAGTCCACAATTCAACCCCGAACTACAGATATTCTCTTCCATTGGGAGAATCAGAAAGTTGACCACTTATGCTTAAGGTTAGCTGAAATTTTCAGAGCTACAGCTGAATTTTCCTTGTTCCAATGTTCCCCACACCCTCCTTAAATATTGTCTTCATTTGGGAAGCAGGTTATCCTGGAAGATTTAGATCAGTGGTGGGTTTCAATTTTTTTTACTACCGGTTTTGTGGGTGTGTCTTGATGGGCATGGCATGGTTTGGTGGGCATGGCTTGGTGGGCGTGGCAGGGGAAGGATACTGTAAAATCTCCATTCTCACCCTGCTCCTGGGGGAAGGATATTGCAAAATCCCCATTCCCACCCAACTCCTGGGGGGAGGATATTGCAAAATCTCCATTCCCACCCCATTCTGGGGCCAGCCAGAGGTGGCATTTGCTGGTTCTCCGAACTATTCAAAATTTCTGCTATCGGTTCTCCAGGACTGGTCAGAACCTGCTGAAACCCACCTCTGATTTAGATGTTGCAACTCCATAGATACTTCATACACCTACACTTTCCAAACCCAACTACACAACTGACAATCCTCTTCTTCAGCCAAACCTTAGCAGCAAATATGGGAATCAATCATAGCGACGCTTAATTCTTTCCTAACTGTAAACATTTGGAAGCCTTCCCTTCTTTATGAGCCTGCTCAGCACCAGAGAACGTATCCCACACAAGATGTGGTGGTTGCCAGCAGGAAAGTGACTAAAACCTTGTCTATGGGGGGAGGGGGGAGTAGAAAGAGTTATCAATCAGTTTGACAAGTCATCTCAGTTATATGAAGAAATATATACCAGGAGGCTGTAAATGCTGCCAAAATTGGGGAAGGAAAGTACACGTGCATAGAGGATGAAGTAATTTAAGATGAATTAAACCTACCATTGATTTCTGGTGAAATACAAACTTACAGGAAAGACAACATGGCAATAAGGCTGAAACAAAATATTTAAATGAAATCTTTTCATCCTAAAATCAGAGAGTTAAATGCAATGTGGGAGAAAAAAGGGGACAATTCTATCTTAATTTATTTTGAGTATGTATGAATCTATCTATCTATCTATCTATCTATCTATCTATCTATCCATCCATCCATCCATCCATCCATCCATCCATCCATCCATCCATCTATCTATCTATCTATTTATTTTGGTTCAATTTATATGCCGCCCTTTTCCGGATACTCAGGGAGGCTTACAATACGTTAAGCAATAGCCTTCATATTTTTGTATATACCTGTTTAGTAGGGCTTTTGGACCCCCCCAAGTGGTATTCTTTTTTATACAAAAGAAACTTATTGCCCCTACAATCCGGGTCCTCATTTTACCTACCTTGGAAGGATGGAAGGCTGAGTCAACCTTGAGCCTGGTGAGATTTGAACTCACAGTAATTGCAGGCAGCTGGCAGCTAAGTGCTACTTAACAGGGCTTTAGTCTGCTGCTCCACCAAGGCTCCTACATTTTGCCGCCCCCCCCTTCCTGTTTTGTCACTTGCTTAGAAGCCAAAAGTCTACACGTTTTTCCTTACTCATCAGAAGCAATTCTCTCTTCACCTTCACTCAGATGTCTCTACATGGCAAGATCGCGCTGGTGTTAACATAACAAAATGAAAACTAAAGGAGTCCCTGCGGATTTTATTTCGCTAGTTGTTGCCTCCTATAGAGGAAGGTGCCCATCTCTATTTAAAGGCCATGGAGCCAGGGCTGTCTGAAGACATTTCCATGATCAGGTGGCCAGCAGGATGTCATGGAACACTGTTACTTTCCCACCAAAGTGATACCTATTTATCTACTTGCATTTGTGTGCTGTAAAACAGCTAGGCTGGCAGGAGCTGGGAGGAGGATGGGAGCTCACCCATCGTGCGGTGCTTGGGTCTCAAACCTCACACGCCACAGCTGATTTTCCCTCCCTCGCTTCTACTTACTACTTACCTTCCCAAGCCTCCTTTTGGCGCATCCTGTGCATGAATGCATGGTGCACACTGTGCATTGGCTCGCAGCGTGCATTTGGCATGCGACACGCATGCACGACCAGCGAATCGGTAGCAAACCAGTTCAGATTTCACCACTGGCGTGTAACATTCTATTCACATCTATATTGAAGCAAAGCAATGCCCAAGTATATTTCTGTTTTGCCCTCTTCTGAGCGGGGATGTATTTGGTTCTTTGTGACTATCCCCATTTGGTTAGTGTTCACTGAGAATCTCGCTTGGAAATACGGTATTTGTGCGGCTTTCCCCGGCACCATCAAAATCCCACAGATTGATTCTTGCTCTCTATGAGCTTGTTCTCCAGCAAGCACTGCCACAAAATAAAGACAGCAAGCATTGCCTTGTGCTAAAGCGATTACCATATGGATGGCCTGCCTAATGAGGCCTATTTTGAATGACCGCTTTGGCCTTTCGTTTTCTTATTGTATAGTGGAGTGGTAGTTTACAGCTATTGTGTGGCAGGCTACAAATAAACTTTCCAAAGTCCAGCTGCAGAATCAATTTGCAAGTACAACTGTCCAAGAGGATGTCTCCAGATCAGCAGAACTAAAATGAAAGGGAGGACAATGAGTGTTTCTGAATTCCCCAACACCTGTACCTACTCGAATCAATTCCCCAAAGCAAAGAGATTTGGATTTGATTACAACAACAGAGTTTTACAGTGTGCTGTAAAACAGCTAGGCTGGCAGGAGCTGGGAGGAGGACGGGAGCTCACCCATCGTGCGGTGCTTGGGTCTCAAACCTCACAAGTGAAGCAAAAGAATAAAATGATAAGGTGGTGTTTCTTTTTTCTTTTTAAGAACACCAGTCATTTCTCATCATGAAATCAAAACATGTTTTTTTTAAAAAAAAACAACTTGCCAGCATAATCTATATTATTATTATCTATATTATTTTCATATGCTTATGTAGGAGAGAAATTAAAGAACTATGCTCCAACTTCATTCATTATTAGCAGTGGGTATTGGAAACTTGATTCATTGCTTTATTAACTTAAAAGTGGAGGTGGGTTTCAGCAGGTTCTGACCAGTTCCGGAGAACCGGTAGCGGAAATTTTGAGTAGTTCAGAGAACCAGTAGTAAAAAATTCTGACTGGCCCCGCCACCATCTCTTCTCTGCCTCCCAAGTCCCAACTGATCAGGAGGAAATGGGGATTTTGCAGTATCCTTCCCCTGGAGTGGGGTGGGAATGGAGATTTTACAGTATGCTTCCCCTGCCACGCCCATCAACCCACGCCCACCAAGCCATGCCGTGCCCACCATGCCACGCCCACCGAACCGGTAGTAAAAATTTTGAAAACCCACCACTGCTTAAAACCCATAACTTTTGTGGAGCATAACTGAGGTACAGGCTGACATTTAAAAAAAAACACCACACATGGTATATCACTATGTGAGTAGTCTGGGAGAAGTTGTATACGGGCAGATGAGAATTTTCTTTTTAAGAATAAACAGGGTTGAACTACTCAAGAGGTTCAGGGTGTACACAGCCGCCATGGAAATTTGTTGACTTGAAATGTGGATTATCAAAAATCCATAACTACAAAAAATAAATAAATAAATAAATAAATAAAGCAGACATTTCTACAAGAGGATTGCCAAAACTGAGGGGGCCCCCTCCAAAAAAGTGGGTAGTGATGAACTAAACTCTCCTGATTTTATATTGAGAAACCAGTTTAAGAAATTATTTTTTTCCTATGTTTCTTGTTTTGAAGAACTTAGCGTACGGTGTAGTCTTATTGCGTTTTCCTTGAAAATACCTGACTTCAGCCGCTTTGATTTTTTTTATAAAAAAAATTCTCTCAACTTTAATCCTGTTTCATAAGGGCAACTTGCCTCTAGCCCAACCAATTGGCCATCCAGAGCCCTAAAATACAGGACTCGACAGCATCCCATCCCTCACAGCCAAATTGGCCCCACTTACGTAAGTCCTGCCAATGTGAATTCTGATAAGCCTGGATACAGTTGAGTTGATTTGGAAGTTGAGTTTCCAACCCAATGTGATCCAATTCCCAGTTCAAATAAAATTTCCAAATAGGAAGTTGCAATTTGGATCACATTGGGCTGGATGAATTTGAATCAATCTGATGGTCTGAAAGGCTTAGACCATGCAAAAATGCCCCTTTCTAAACAAGTTTGATTTCTCCAAATTGGATCAGGGATCTGACCTAAAGTTATTCCACTCGAAACCAATTCATTCCCTCTCATTTTCTGTTTTTCTTAGGTTGCTGGAATAGTACAGGATAGAGCAGTGACAAAACAGTACTCTCAGTCTTACTTCCAAACCGATATTATTGAAGGACCGGAAAGGAAATCTTGACATCACTCAAGAAGCCCGTCCGCACACCAAGAACTGAACTAAGGTGCAGCTGAAGTTATACATAATTATTACATGTGAAGTGTTAGTACTACTTTATCATGCCTCGGTAAGACCACACATGGAATATTGCATCCCAGTTTTGATTGCTATCATATAAAAAAGATGTTGAGATTCTAGAAAGAGTGCAGAGAAGAGCAACAAGGATGATGAGGGGACTGGAGGCTAAAACATATGAAGGACGGTTGCAGGAACTGGGTATGTCTAATTTAATGAAAAGAAGGACTAGGGATGACATAATAGCAGTTTTCCAATATCTCAGAGGCTGCCCCAAAGAAGAGGGAGTCAAGCTATTCTCCAAAGAGCCTGAGGGCAAGAGAAGAAGCAATGGATGGCTACTAATCAAGAAGAGGAGCAACCTAGAAGTAAATAGAACTTTCCTGATAGGTAGAGCAATTCATCGGTAGAATGGCTTGCCTTCGCAAGCTGTGGGTGCTCCAACACTGGAGGATTTTATTTATTTTATTTTTTATTTTATTTTATTCTATTTCGGATTTGTATACCGCCCTTCTTCCAGAAGGGACTCAGGGCGGTGAACAGCCAAAATTAAAATACATAAAGTGCAAAAGTTATAAGAAAAGTAAAATGAATTAAATCCTTAGCTAGTCAATTTAAAACCCCAAATCCATAAAATTCCAATTTTAAAAACCAATCCATGCAGTTTTAAAAACCCCATTAAAAAAGCCTTTGGGCTAGGCCGGCTTCTTGAAATAGGTAGGTCTTCAGGGCCTTACGAAAGGTACCAAGGTCCGGGATCAATCGTAAACTAGGAGGTAGCTCTCTCCACAAGGTGGGTGCCCCCACAGAGAAGGCACTCCCCCTGGGGGCCACCAGCCCACATTGTTTGGCCGACGGCACCCTGAGGAGGCCCTCTCTGTGTGAGCATATTGGCCGGTGGGAGGTTATTTTAAGAAGAGATTGGCAAATTTGTCTGAAATATGAGGTTCTGATTTGAGCTAGAAGATGTCCAAGGTCCCTTCCAACTTTGTTGTTCTGTTGTTTGTTTTTATTAAAATAACATTCATTCATTCTCTTTCTTTTGGTGCAGGTGCACAGTTTCACTACCTCTTGTGTCACTTCCAAAGGTACTATGACAGTTTGCAATGCTGACCAATCCATAGCAAATACATTTTGGGCCATATGGTATGAAAACCGAGATCCTTTCCTTTCGCCCCTCCCTTCCCTTCTAAACAGCTGGGTGTTTAGAAAAGACAGTTAGCAGCTGAGTGCTGTTGTCATTACTTTGATGCTGCTTAAAGGAATCTAAACCTTCTACGCCTGAGATTAGAAGCAATGAATGTTCCTCTCCAAATATGAGAGAAAACAGCGATGGGAGCTATAATTATGTTTTACAGGTGTCATCAGAACAATGGCTCCAACTTTTACTCACAATAAACACATTCTTGTGCTATTTTGTGACCATTTTTTTTCAAAGGCCTTCTGGGAAAAAGGTATTACCGTACAAAGGCAACGGCACTAAATAAGCATGAAAAGGACTCTTTAAGTAGAATTCCTTTCATATGCAGCTCACCTGGGTGTTTCTATGATTAACTAAGCTCTATGGAAGCATTCACTTACAGACAGGTAGAGTTAAATCCACCCTCTTTTCCCTCTGTCTGAGACCAACCAACTTGAACAGAAGTCGGCAAAAAGATTCTATACCAACACTCAGCCCTAAGTGCTTATGGAGATAAATGGGAAAAAAAAGGACTAAGGGTGAGATGATAGCAGTGTTCTAATATCTATGGGGTTGAAGAAGGGGCGGAGGGGGTCAACCTATTTTTCAAAGTATCAGAAGGCAAGACAAGAAGCAATGGATGGAAAATAATCAAAGAGAGAAGCAACTTAGAACTAAGGAGAAATTTCCTGACAGTGAGAACAATTAATGAGTGGAACAACTTGCCTCCAGAAGTTGTGAATGCTCCAACACTGGAAGTTTTTCAGAAGAGATCGGACAACCATGTGTCTGAAATGGTATAGTCCAGCTTTCCTTCTTGAGCAGGGGGTTGGACTAGAAGACCTCCAAGATTCCTTCCAACTCTATATAACAGGATAACAGAGTTGGAAAAGACTTTGGAGGTCTTCTAATCCAACCCAACCTCCTGCTTAGGCAGTAGGCCCTATAGAATTTCAGACAAATGGTTGTCCAACATCTTCTTAAAAACTTCCAGTGTTGGACCACCCACAACTTCTGAAGGCAAGTTGTTCCACTCATTAATTGTTCTAGCTGTCTGGAAATTTCTTCTTAGTTCTAGGTTGCTTCTCTCCTTGATTAGTTTAGTAGCTATCATGCCACCCCTAGTCCTTCTTCTATTATTCTGTAATCACACCCAGGGGAGGGTTCTGCTTACCTTTACAACTGGTTTGCAATGGGGCCCGCGCACGCGTGCTTCTGTGCATCCTTCCTGACGACATCGGGGTCAGTGGGCGGAGCCCCCCACTGCTTTTACTACCGGTTCTTGCAAACCAGTCTGAACTGGGGGCAACTCACCACTGATCGCACCACTGGAAACCCAGGCTTAACACTCAGTCCATTGAATGGCAAATGAGAGATAATGTCTCTTTAGCCTCAAGGATAAATCCCTTTGTCTTCCTTTGCTTTCCCTCCACTGCCTAACCACCCAGCTGATGAACAAATTTGATTATTATTATGGGACAGTTTGTGTGTGTGTGTGTGTGTGTATTTAAACTTGCAATATATGCCAGATTCCGTTGCCTTGACCAGCTTAATTTCCACCGATCCTTTTTAACAAAGTTTAAAATAAAAGAGGAGGAGGAAAATGTGGTTAAATTAATGCATTAAAGTTGTGTAGGAAGTTAGTACCCACCCCTTTCCTAGAAGAATGAAATATTTTAGGAAATATTAAAAAGGCAGAATATTATGTTTCCCTGGATGAGAAATGGAGAAGCATCTTTTAAAAGATGAAGCAGCTCCACCTTCTTGCCCTCCCCCCACCACCTTTATTAATGGGCCAGTGGCAGAAACTCAATTCCCTCCCATCTTTGTTAATGGACCATCATCTGCAACACAATAGGACCCATCTAGCAACAGAAACTCACCACATGGCATCTGGGAAGATTACATCAGCCAGCAAGGCTAGCTAAGACCCCCACCCCCTGGGAGTCTGACAACCAATGAGGATACTCTTTTGGGGTCCCAGGAAGTTCAAAGCCAGAGAGGGCATAAAATCCAGGGACTCACTGCATCTCAGTACTTTTCTGTTTAGGAACTCAAACCATGTGATCCTGTCCACTATTAAACCATCTTTCCCAGCAGTCTCCATTTTTGCAGTGTCTTTTTTCCCACTTGGAGCTGAACCCAGAAGGGTATTTCTTCTAACAGTTGCAAAACACAGGGGGGGGAGCCTTAATCAGTTGGAACAACTGCAATAAAACTGTAGGTACCTAATACCAGTCATCATTTGAACAAGCCATGGGCCATGTCAAGAATGTAAATTATGTGGGAAACACAATAAAACATCATCAATAGAAGTGGACTTGCTCACCCATGCTTTAATTGTATAGTGTAACTATACAACATGCTTGGCCACTCAATACAGCTGGCAGAGATGCTGCAAATGATGCCCTCCTTTAAATGTGAGTAATTACACACTGTTGTCCTTCTTTCTGCTCTTTGTCTGGTCCATCATGGCTTCTTTACCAACATATACTTAACCAAGGGAAACGGACACACACCAGTATGGAATTAGCCAACCAAGTTGGGTAAAACGTGGGCCAAAGCCAGAACACTGGAATAATAGTTTGCAAAAACAGAAGTGTGTGTGTGTGTGTGTGTGTGTGTGTGTGTGTGTGTGTGTGTTACTTTTATACCTGTCCACCTAATGATAGATCCATTATGTAGATAACAATGGGGCAAACAGGTACCTTACAAAACATTGGTTTGTAGTAGGAGTTGAATGGGTGGAAATAAACAGTCTTCATTATGTTTAGTTATGGGAAATGGAAATCTCTGTCACCTGACCATTATAATCTGGGTATCTGTGGCATATCTACTGGTGCATATTTGTGACATAAAACTTTCTTTGAGCACATGGGCAGCACCCATTGCCTATCTTACTATTTTCCAAAAGAGTTGGATACTTCACTACATGGCTAAAGACACCAAATGTAGAAACTGCCTAATCTAGCAATTCCTCTCTTGGATGCACAGTAGAACTCCATCAAATGTATTGGAGTTGCAGAGTGGAGAATCTGGAATGGAATGGAATGGAATGGAATGGAATGGAATGGAATGGAATGGAATAGAATAGAATAGAATAGAATAGAATAGAATAGAATAGAATAGAATAGAATAGAATAGAATAGAATAGAATAGAATAGAATAGAAAATATGGGATGGGATGGGATGGGATGGGATGGGATGGGATGGGATGGGATGGGATGGGATGGGATGGGATGGGATAGAATAGAATAGAATAGAATAGAATAGAATAGAATAGAATAGAATAGAATAGAATAGAATAGAATAGAATAGAATAGAATAGAATAGAATAGAATAGAATAGGAATTATTGGCCAAGTGTAATTAGATACACAAAGGATTTGTTTCTGGTGCAGAAGCTCTCACTGTACATGCAAAGCAACAGAGTAATAATAATCATAATAAGAGATAGAAGTAAAAAAAATGAAAGGATAATAATAATACTACAGCCCTACTACATGGATAAATATCTTTAGGCATAAGACAGTGCTGTGGGAATTAGATGTTTAGTAGAGCGATGGCACAAGGGAAAAAAGCTGCCTCTGTGTCTAGTTGTTTTGGCATCCTATTGTGGCATCCTGAGGGGTGTCTGAAGGAAATATGAATGCATAACTAGAATATGATGATCGTTATATGCCATCAAATCCAGGTTAACTCTTTAACAAGCAAATAGACAAGACTTTCTCCAGGCTGGCCCAAATTCAATGTTGTTTTTTAAGATCTTCAAACACTGCCAATGTAATTGAGTCTATCCACCTGCTATTGTCCTCCTTTCCTTCCTTCCACTTTTCCCATGGTGATAGAAGTGTCAAGGGAGCTTCTAATAACATATCCAAAATATGATCATTTGAGCCTGATCATTTCTTCCTCGAGGGAAAACAAAACAAAACAAAAAGAATAGTGGTTTCTGAAAGGGAGGGGCAGAGACAGTGCCTGCACTTATATTTTACAGGTATCATCCCCAACAATGCTTTTGCTACGCTGCTACCACATTAATGTAATCCTTACCCTTGGAGCTGTTCTGAATGAGAAAAACTATCCCACAAGATGGAACAGCAGCTGTGTTTCCCTGGAGGCACTTGTTTGCTACGCCTCCTTGTTTTCATTATAAAAAGTTGGTCGAAGCAGGGCACTGCCCTTGGGATACCAGCCGAATCGTTTGTTAAGAAAAACACGAAATGCTAAACATTAGTATTCTCAAGGTTCCAAAAATGAGGGATCTAATTCTGAGCCGAGTCCCTAGAGATTCTAGGTAGGTCCAAAGCAACCCAAAACCAGCTAAATGACCACTTATACTCTAACCACATCATAGGGCCACTCTGGGCTTTCATCAATTGTAATTCAAACGTTTCTTTGTTTGAATGAATTCTTGGACTTTGAGGTATATGTAATCAACAATTTCCAGATGTTGCTTCTTCCGCAGACTTATTATACATTCAATTAATGTTGTAATAAATCAGCATCTCCAATATGGAAGAAGCACAGTGTAAGTGAAATACAGTTAATGATAAAATGAAAAGTAGCTTGGAAAAGCTATTTCTAAATTGATGTTCCAGATGAGTTTAAGTTTTTGTGGTTAGAGCTGTGGGCTAAGGAATCTCGGATTCAAAAGCTGCTTTAATCTCAAATTTATTAATGATCACGAGGTCCAGGTTTCTTTCCACACTTCAATACATTATACAAATGCTAAGTATTTATGCTTATAATTGCAATGTGTACATCTGAGGAAAAAGTTCCAATGTATTTCTAGCGTCAATTTGTTATCAACAAAAGATGCTATCCTTTAAACACGGGTAGAATATATGGCTGTGAAAGTTGGACCATAAGAAAGGCTGAGTGCCAAAAAATTGAGGCCTTTGAACTAGAGTGCTGGAGAAGACTCCTGTGAGTCCCTTGGATTGCAAGGTGATCAAACCAGTCAGTCCTAGAGGAGATCAACCCTGATTGCTCTTTAGAAGGCCAGATCCTGAAGATGAAACTCAAATACTTTGGCCACCTAATGAGAAGGAAGGACTCACTGGAGAAGAGCCTAATGCTGGGAACGATGGAGGGCAAAAGAAGAAGGGGACGGCAGAGAACGAGGTGGCTGGATGGAGTCACTGAAGCAGTCGGTGTGAGCTTAAATGGACTCCAGAGGATGGGAAAGGAAGGCCTGGAGGAATGTTGTCCATGGGGTCATGATGGGTCAGACATGACTTCACAACTAACAAGAAGAAGAAGAAGACAACTAGACATCTGATTGATAGAACACTAATCCTAAAATATTAGCTTTATAAATTGGGAGTTATTGTTTGATCTCACAATTCTTCTGGATGTACCATGGGCATCAGCAGTATGGCGTGTTTTTGCCATCCTTGGCTGGTAGCTAAGCTTTGACCACCAAGTCATTAGAGAACATGTCACCTCAGGTTTCTCCATGCTTTGAAGCTTCACTGAAAATGCTTAAGGATAATCCTACACTCTGCAAGACCAGCTTGCTGTGTCTATGCATTCAGAACTTATTACCTCAATTTTCTTCTCTACTTGTTTCCAATTTGGGTACCGATTCCAATCGGAATGCCAAAGTTCGGTTTTCAAAGCTCTCAAAGATAGAAATCTCTGAAAAAGTGTCTTCTGCACTATATTCCATTCCACGTGCTCAGTGGTGGGATTCAATTTTTTTTACTACCAGTTCTGTGGGCGTGGCTTGGTGGGCATGGCATAGGTTGGTGGATGTGGCTTGGGCATGACAGGGGAAGGATACTGTAAAATCTCCATTTCCTCCTTATCAGCTGAGACTCAGGAGGCAGAGAATTGGGGGTGGGGCCAGTCAGAGGTGGTATTTACCGGTACTCAAAATTTCCACTACCGGTTCTCCAGATCTGGTCAGAACCTGCTGAATACCACCTCTGCACGTGCTCCATTCAATATCTGAAGATTGCCTCCAGATTCAATAGTTGCATGACTAAATAAGACCTGCCAAGCAATGACTAGGGTAGGGTCTTTTCAGAACAACTATTATTTAATGGACATTCACCAGAATTTCCTCCACAAGGGCATTTTGCTCAAATGTGGGTACTCCAGAAATATTTTCCCTTATTGTCCTGTTTGTTTTGTTATTTCAGTGTTATTCCGCCACCACTAATATTTTATTCATTTCCTTTCCTTTTTTAAAAAAAGTAGAGCCATTTTAATGTATGCTTGTATGTTTAAGGCATTTGAATTCATCTCCAAAACAGACCTATGTGTGTTTTTAAATAAATAACAATAAAATACTTAAGACTTCTTTCAATCAAACCCTGCTGTGAGGCTGAGGAAAAACAGATTGCATCTTGGTAGTTTTTAAAAACTCTAAATACAGATCTAAGCACGAACATATTATAGTGTTATTTTTATAATGCATTCTACAGTAGGTATCTGATTCATAGTTGCTATATTTAGAAATATCATATGGTGACAGTGAAATATTTTTGGTAATATCTTTAAATAACTAGTAATGAAAATTTAAACAGGAATTTTCTTGTACTTCCTGCCTATTAGTAGCACTATTGTGCTGCCTTTCAGCAACTATATTGGTCTTCCCCAAAGTTACTCTCAATCTAACTCAAAATAAATTGGGGGGCGGGAGCTGTATTCTGTGTGAAGTTGATAACTCCTACATCTTACTTACGTAATGTGCTAGGATGTGTCTTACTTCAAAGGAGCATTACAAAGCTACCATTCCACCATTTTAGAAGTTTATACTCCTTTTCGTTGAAAATGTGGAGCGATGCTTTCATATTTTAAAAAAAATCTGCAACAAATACTTTACCCAATATTCTAAGGCACCTTTGTATTCTTTCTCTGTAGTTTGTTTATTTTTATTTTATTTTATTTTATTTGTATCCTATCTTTGTTATTTTATAAACTCAAGGTGGCAAATATATCTAATAATGCTTCTTCCTTCTATTTTTCCCACATCAACAAACCCGAGAGGTGTATTGGGTTGAGAGGGAGAGAGAGAGAAAGAGAGAGAGAGAGAGAGAAAGAGAGGGAGGGAGGGAGGGAGGGAGGGAGGGAGGGAGGGAGGGAGGAAGGAAGGAAGGAAGGAAGGAAGGAAGGAAGGAAGGAAGGAAGGAAGGAAGGAAGGAAGGAAGGAAGACTGGTCCAAAGTCACCCAGTCAGCTTTCATGCTTAAGGCAGGACTATAACTCACAATCTCGTGGTGATTGTCCAAAGTCACCCAATGGGCTGTCATATCTAAGGCAGGATTAGAACCAGGGGTGCTATTCAGCAGGTTCTGACAGGTTCTGGAGAACCAGTAGGGGAAATTTTGACTAGTTTGGAGAACTGGCAAATACCCTGCAGTACCCCACAACATTAAGAGTTGTAAACCTAATCTTGTTAAGCTTCTTCTCCAGTAACATTGTCCTGTAAACTAGGGCATACAAAACCTTTGCTAGACCAATTCTCGAATACAGTTCGTCTGCCTGGAATCCGCACTGTATATTGGACATTAATACAATTGAGCAAGTCCAGAGGTATTTCACAAGAAGAGTCTTCCACTCCTCTGCTCACAACAGAATCCCTTATACCACCAGGCTTGAAATTTGGGGCTTGGACAACTTAGGACTACTCCGCCTATGGTCTGACCTAAGCATAGTACATAAAATTATCTGCTACAACGTCCTACCTGTCAATGACTACTTCAGCTTCAACCACAATAATACACAAGTACACAATAGATACAAACTTAAGGTAAACCGTTCCAAACTCGATTGCAGAAAATACGACTTCAGCAACAGAGTGGTCAATGCCTGGGATGCATTACCTGACTCTGTGGTTACATCCCCAAACCCCCAAAACTTTAACTTTAGACTGCTTGCTGTGGACCTCACCCCATTCTTAAGAGGTCCATAAAGAGGGGGTGCATACCAGCTTGCCTACCATCCCTGACCTACGGTCCCCACTTATTCAGAGCCATTTCTTGTATTCATACCCATGTTTATACTTATTCCTGTTATCTCGTACGTGCTTGACAAACTAAATAAATTAAATAAATAAATATAAACAACTTCCACAATTTGCCGAATGGTTGGGTTTCAGAAACTAACGGGAGGGGGTTGGCATCTGACATGACATCCTGCTTGTGACCTTCCCCAGCAACATCTGGTTGGTCACCCTTGGAAACAGAGCACGAGGCTAAACAGATCTTTTGCCTTTCCCCAGTTAAGCCATTTCTCCTCAGCTTCTTCCATTGATGGACGTTATGTAAGAAACAAAAAGCTGAACCTCAGCCAGGAAGTGCTTTCCCCAATGCCTAGATGCACCACAGCTTTCATACCCAGCATTCAAGCTTCTCTAAATCTCTTGCAAACATGGAGCAGCATGTACGTTGTTCCATATCGGGCACCAGAAATGCTACATATGGTGTTCAGTTATAACAGCTGAGCTTTAAAAGAAGTGCAGCTTTGCATCCCAGTCAACCTGACACCAAACGAGACAAACAAATAATCAGCAACCATGGTCCCCCTAACAGCCACAACTCAAATAATCTGAAGAACCATTGTACAGCGAGTGAATCTTTTTAATTTCCCCCAAATTGTTTGTCACCTCTTCCTGAGAATATTTTGCCAATCAAAGCAACCTAGGGATCACTGCATGCTGCTTTTAAATTTTAACACTCTTAATTATTTCCTGGCATAAATTCATTCTCTTTCTCTATTTCTCTCTCCCTGGGGGGAAGGGAAGGGAAGGGAAGAAGGAAAGGAAAGGAAAGGAAAGGAAAGGAAAGGAAAGGAAAGGAAAGGAAAGGAAAGGAAAGGAAAGGAAAGGAAAGGAAAGGAAGATAGGGAAAAGGAAGGGAAGGGAATATTGTTTTGAAGGCACACCCACAAACAAATTGTTGCATAATATTGCAGCTATTTAATATTCATAGTAAACACTATGCAGAGTTCCTTGAGGTAGTTTAGAAGTCTAATAAATGAATAAGAATATGTTCTTGCTATGTTCTGTGTTTTAGATGAACTTCAAAAGGTCATATTCACCAACAAGCGTTGCTTGCAGTTTTAGCTTTCTGGTTATAGCCCTAGAAATACTCTTCCTTCTGCTGGCCATCCATTGTCTTCCATAGAAGTCATGGGAAGTCATCTAAGAACAATTCTAGTTCTTATATCAAGGAATCGGATAAAATGGCAAATAACTAGAATTGTTCTTCGATGACTTTCCATGAAGTATTTATAGTAAATACAGCATTTAGCTGTATTTCAGATCAACATGTCCACAAAACCGTCTATCATCTGCCCCTCTGGATGGCTCTATGGGTCTGCTTTTCTGTAAAGCAATATTTGTCAACCTCATCAATTTTAAGATGTGTATGGAATCCCAGAATTTTGGCTGGGGACTTCTGAGAGTTGAACTCCACACATTTTATGTACAATGTTGTTGAGAAGCACTGCAACAGAAGCCAACACATATGAGTTATTAATGTAGATGCCCACCCCTCATTGAAGAAAATGAAGATGTTCAGATGAAGGTGGGTTATTTCAGGTGGGATACTTGTCTTTTTGCCATAATCTAAAGATGCTGAGCTTGGAAAGCTGGCAGCCCGGGTTTGAGACCCAAGAGCCATATGATGGGATGAGCTCCCATTCCTTACCTCAGCTCCTGCCAATCTAGCAGTTCCAAAGCATGCAAGTGCAAGTAGATAAATAGGTACCACTTCAGTGGGAAGGTAACAGCTTTCCATGTGGCTCAATCACACTGGCTACATGACCACAGAAATGTTTTCAGACTCTTGCTCCCTCAACTATGAAACAGAGATGCGTGCTGCCCCTTAGACTGAAACACAATCAGGCAGAGGAAGCCTTTACCTTATTCCATCCAAGTTCATGAAGCAACCCAAAAATGCAATGTAGCTTCAACTTGTCCAAGATCGAACAAGATTCACTGAGGGGAAAAGCATCACAGCCCAGAAACAAGAGCTCCTCAAAAATACCTAGAAGCACTGACATCCTCTTTCCTCCGAGTGTATTTTATTTTTATTTGTGTGTGTGCTTTTTAAGCTTCTTTGCCAACTTCCCACTCCTCCTTTTTCCAGCCCCCTGTTGCTGCGTGCCATCCCAAAGCTCCAGTATAAAGTTTGGCTTTTGCAGCATGAAGCAGCTGGGCAAAGCTAGCCGAGAATGATAATGACCTCAGAAAGCTGCTGTTAGCTCGACTACAATAGGGTGCTCAGTCTAGTGGAAAATTGTGTTCATCAGCTAACTCTGCTCAGTTACTAATTGACATTGCCAAATATTTTAAGAACAATTGGAATGCACATGCAAAAAAAAGAAAAAGAAAGGAGGAAAAAATGAAGATCTTAATCCTCAGCTTTAAATTTTCTGCCTAGTTTTTTTTTTTTTGTCCACGTAGAACTTTTGATGGAGAAAGAAAGAAAGAAAGAAAGAAAGAAAGAAAGACAGGAAGGAAGGAAGGAAGGAAGGAAGGAAGGAAGGAAGGAAGGAAAGAAAGAGAGGGAGGGAGTGAAGGAAGGAAGGAAGAAAAGAAGAAAGAAAGAAAGAAAGAAAGAAAGAAAGAAAGAAAGAAAGAAAGAAAGGGATAGAAGGAGGGAGGGAAGGAGATAAGGGAGGGAGGGAAGGAGGAAGGAAGGAAGGAAGAAAGAAAGAAAGAAAGAAAGAAAAAGATAGAAGGAAGGAAGGAAGGAAGGAAGGAAGGAAGGAAGGAAGGAAGGAAAAGAGAAACGGAAAGAAATTGGCAACATAACATTTTCTGTCCAGCATCTTTGCAGCACTGTCCAATACAAAAGCTTTTTTTTTTATATCCTCTGTCAATGGCATAAATATAGGCTGAATCTCATTGTTGGAGAAAGAGTTCGCTGCCATAGGAAAGGATTGGGCGGATGGGGAGAAACACTTGAAAGGATCCAAACCAGCTGATCAAACATTTTGTGCCAAAGTCAACACGAAGTACTATGGGCAAGAATAAATTATTATAGATCATGGTATTTTATTTTCCTTCTCTCCCCTTTTCTTTTTATTCTCTCTCTTTTTTAAAAAAAAAAAACCCACCAGCTTTGTGCTTTCCATTGATCATGCAACTTAGCCTTCTTTATTTAATGAACTGGAGGGTCAGTGCATTCAATTACCCCTTTCATACTATCAAGACTTCAATTATCTCCACACCAAAATTATAGGCAAATGTGGAAGGTATAGCGACTCGACTAGTTAACAACGAACAGTATCATTTCTTACAACATTAAGTTTTAATTATTCTGTTTGCCAATTTCTGAGCAAAAATAAAATAGCCTCCGCAAAGAATCCCGGAGAAGCAGCCCCCGATTTGGGTGTGTTGGTTCTCTGTCTGCTAGAGAGTTCCTGCCACAGATTTCAGAAACTAACACAACACAGTAGATGCCCTTTTCTGCATATGAGTGCAATGGCAGTCCCCCGTTTCTCCCCCCTTCACCACAAGCATTTACCCTGCGCTGCTTTCAAAATTCATAAAACTAACTGATTTTGATCGAGAGGCGGACGGTGCAAATAATCATGAGATTATCTCTTTGAAGACTGATCTGGAAAGGCAGTTGTGTTATCTCAAACATTCCCAGTTCACCTCCTGGAAACTTTGAATCATCTGGAGAAATTTACCCCGTGGCACCCCTGTCTAGACTTCCACGGGGAAGAGAGTTCAATGCTGATTCATTGAAATCAATAGGATTTACTCCTTAATAATGAGGTTACGGTCAGAGAGACACTGGCGCAGTCAACAAGTGGCTGACGATTTGTGTGAGCTTCGCCCTGCCTCCGTGAGCAAAGGGCAAACAGCAAGTGCAATTTTTACAAGCAACAACACAACAACAAGCAAAGGCTGCAAGAGAAGGAAATGATCTATCTGACCAATTTGGTCCATTTTTCTCGGAGAAAATATCACCTCTTCATTTGTTGAAAGGTCTGGGTTTTAGCAGTGGCTCTTCGGCTTAGTTCGTGGCAATTTACAGAGTCAAAGAACAAACACATTTTCTGGTCCACCAGAGCAGTTTTCACATGTTCACTGATTCAAACATTCTTTTACTCACATAACAAACAGCTGCATACCACATTAGCACAGCCAGGGACAGTCAAACATCTCTGCAATAACTGTTTGATTGCAAACTTGACCCTTTCTTCTTCTCAGCCTGAACCAGACATTTTTTTTTTCAAAAAAGAAAAGAAAAAAAGAAAAGAAAAGAAAAAAGCAGCCACTTCTATTCCCAATCCTCCCTTGTGAAAAATTACATCAGTTAACAAAGCCTCCACTGCCACTCATTGTAAGCTGTCTTCTAGAGACCTGTTCTAAGAGGCACCGTGTATAAAAGGTTTTATTTTTAATATGATGAATTCAGAAACTACTATCATGTTAAGAGCACCAATTTACAAATAAAGAATCCCTCGGTTAAGATCTGAAAAAGAATAGTTTCTCAGGCCCTCTGACCCAGTTTGCAACAACCACCGTACAAAAAAGGAATCAAGTGATGCAAATTAAGTTCTGAAACCTGTTGTGTTTAACATTGGTTAAACAGTATTTTCGTAGTAAGGCTTTAATGTCTGTCTCAATGGCTATTTCTCTTTAACTATATGAGGATAAAAGCTTCTTTTGTATTTCTGCTGATTTATCTGCCCCAAGTAGCAATCGTTTTTGCAACAACTTAAAACTGTTTCTTGAGAATTTTGTAGCAGACCAAGAAATATTAGCAAAGACAGCCAAGTTAAATTTAAAAGCATGTTGTTGAATGCAGAAAAAAAAAACCAGTTGAAACTTTGGTATTCTGCATCTATGACATGGCTTGCCGTACAGATGCTCCATTTCTATTCGGGGGCTACAAGGAAAAAAAAATAGAAATTATTCATCCCATTGACAGGAGTGGAAACTAAATTCAGTAACTTTAAAAATATGAGACAAATGTTGCTAAACTTTCTGGTCTTCCACCTTTATAAATAGTAAGGTAAAGGTAAATCACACGTATATGCTAGTCGTTCCCGACTCTAGGGGGCAGTGCTCATCTCCGTTTCAAAGTCGAAGAGCCAGTGCTGTCCGAAGACATCTTCATGGTCATGTGGCCGGCATGACTAAATGCCAAAGGCGCATGGAATGCTGTTTCCTTCCCACCAAAGGTGGCCCCCATTTTTCTACTTGCATTTTTTACCTGCTTTCAAACTGCTAGGTTGGCAGAAGCTGGGACAAGTAATGGGAATTCACCCCGTTACATGGCACTAGGGATTCGAACCGCTGAACTGCCGACCTTTCGGTTGACAAGCTCAGCTTCTTAGCCACTGAGCCACTACGTCCCTTTATAAATGGTAAATCTCATAAATTCCCTAAGATCCAGAAATGCAGTTGGGTTTTATTGTCTTTTTTTAAATAGAGAGAATTTAAAGAGCAAAATATTCTCTAAATTCCCCAGGATAAAAGAAGATTAAAGGTGCATGAATTGTTTTCATGTATGGTTAGGAACTTCGCACCATAGTTTTCCTAATCATTGGAGTGGACTACAGGCTCAGAAAGCTGTAGACCTGGCCAGTTTTGAAAAAGACAAAGCAAGTTCAGAGACGAGAGGTTCAGGCAGGAAAAATCCCTACCCTTCTCTCTGTATCCAGAGACTGTGTTTGGCATGTATAGCAAGCAAGTGATTTCATAGATGGACAGACCATTAATTTGGCCAGAAGACTGCTGTGGTCCAGGTTATCTATGGTTTTACCCAGCGGTGGACAACATCTAAAGGCAGCTGCTGTGGCACCTCTCACCACTGGCAAAGAAGGATGGAAATTGGAGATTGAAAACATCTGTCAAGCACAGCTGCCCATCCCTGACCTTGGGAGACAAGAGGAAGAGCCCAGCCTAGACCACACTCTGATAAATTACATTTGAGTCCAAAAGAGGAAAGGTTGGAGAAACCTTACAATGGAGGTAGTATTAGTACTCATGGTTGGTGCTTCTTATCTGGACTATCCCAAAGGCCTGATAGTTATGGCTGGGGGGTGGGGGGGGAAAGAATGTATATGATTAGTATTTTTGATGCTCAAAACTGGATATTGTTCTGGTCCAGATTCAACCAGAAAGGAACAGAAGAAGCACAAATGAGTTTCTTTCCACCCAAAAGGGCCATTTTTGGGGATTTACCGACCAAGCCTATAATCAAATTAGACCGATTTCAAAGATCTCTTTGAACAAGAGTCAAGAAAAGAGCCCAATGAGATTTCAAGAGGGCGTTTGTATCTTCTTCATAAGAAACTCAAATAAAAATAGCCAAAGGCTCTGTCTGTTTGTTTGTTTTTCTCACTTCTTCTAAAGCAACGTTTCTCAACCTTGACTGCTTTAAAAAGCTCCTACACCGAGGGTTTTTTTTTTTTTTAAAGAAGCGATTAGATGACCGTTTGTCTGGAATGGTATAGGATCTACTGTCTGAGTAGACCCTATACCCGTGATGGCGAATCTATGGCACTGGTGCCATAGTTAGCACAAGGAGCCATATCAGTGGGCACGCGAGCTCAGCTCCGACACACATGTGTGCACCAGCCAGCTGATTTTCGGGCCTTCTGGGCCCACCAGAAGTCAGGAAACACACTATTTCCAGCCTCTGGACGGCCTCTGGGGGTGTGGAGAAGGCTGCTTTTGCCCTCCCCAGGCTCCTAGAAAGGCTCTGGAGCCTGGAGAGAGCAAAAAAACAGGCCTATCAGGTGCCAAAAGCAGGGGGGAACACGTTGGGGGCAGGGCACATAGAATTATGGATGTGGGCACGCGTGCATGTGACCCCACCGTGCTCCCCACGGTTTTGGCATGCGATGGCAAAAAGGTTAGCCGTCCCTGCCCTATACCATTGACTGGGTTGGGTTGGGTTGGACTAGATGGGGTTTGCAGGGGTTCGGGAGAACCTCTAGCTAAGATTCTGCGCAGTTCGGAGAGCCCCCTAAATCCCACTCCTGGCTGGCTCCACCCACCCCTCCCCACCCCTCCCAGGAGTCCCAACGTGGCCCATTTTGGATGCAGGTAAGTCCACGGCATGCACGGAGGCTCGGAGGTGAAAAACGGGCCTACCGGAAGTTTGGGAAAGCCAGAAATGGGCCCATTTCCAGCCTCCAGAAGGCCTCCAGAGCCTGGGGAGGCCGTTTTTGCCCTCCTAGAGGCTCAAGGAAAGCCTCCGGAGCCTGGGGAGGGCAAAAATGCCTCCACCTCACCCCACTGTGGTGCAGGAGGCTGCCACCATGGCTACACCCACCCAGCAACCGGGCAGAGAACCCCTGCCCAGTTTTTGAAGCCCACCCCTGTTTAAGGTCCCTTCCAACTCTATTATTCTGTTAAAAGTCTGGCCCGCAACTCCCAGAATTCCCCATTCAGAATGGGAGTTGCAGTCCGCACATCTTAGAAGTTGCTCAGGTGGAGAAACACTGTTCTAAAGCATATCCTGATCAAAGGAAGTGCGAAGAAGAGCAACTAAGATGATTAAAGGCCTGGAGACTAAAACGTGTAAAGAATGGTTGCAGGATTTGGGTTTGGCTAGTCTAGAGAAAAGAAGGACTGGTGGGGGAGGGGGAAATGGACAGGATAGCAGTATCCCAGTATTTGAGAGAAGAGGGGTGGTCAACTTATTTTCCAAAGCACCAGAGGGCACCACAGGAAACAATGGATGGAAACTAATCAAACAGAGAAGCACTTAAGGAATTAAGAAGAAACTCCCTAACAGTGAGGACAATTAACCAGTGGAGCTTGCCTTCAGAAGTTATGGGTGCTCCATCATTGGAGGTTTTTAAGAAGAGACTGGACAGTTGCTTGTCTGAAATCGTATAAGATCTCCTGACTGAGCAGGGGGCTGGACTAGAAGACCTCCAAGGTCCCTTCCAGCTCTATTCTGATTCTAATACTTTGGCCAACTTCTGGGACACCAATGTTCCCAAAGGGACAGCACAATCATGCATCGGCATCCACTCGACTCCTATGTTC
Organism: Masticophis lateralis; assembly: GCA_030761175.1. Lineage (NCBI taxonomy): Eukaryota > Metazoa > Chordata > Lepidosauria > Squamata > Colubridae > Masticophis > Masticophis lateralis. Next base: position 9,719,351 of record JAUDYJ010000010.1, on the reverse strand, counting down.
AAAACATGGGGAAACATTCCTTGGATGGCAGAACAATCTTTTCCTACTGGATTTTGCATACCCTTAAAGCAGGGGTCTGCAACCTTAAACACTCAAAGAGCCATTTGGACCTGTTGAACCCACTGGAAAAGAAACACAGGAAGCCACAAAACCTGGGTGGGTGTGGCCAACTCCACATCATTCACTCCCACCCAGTCACATGACACCCGCCCCTAGCCACGCCTACCCAGCTGTCATTAGGGCAGAGAACCGGTTGTTAAAAAAACACTGGGAACCACAAAACCCTTTTCTCTTTCTCTCACCCCTTCTCTCTGTATCTCTCTATGTCTTTCTCTCTCCTCCTCTTTCTCTCCTCCCCCTCTCTCTCTGTCTGTCTCTCTCTCTCTCTCTCTGTATCTATGTCTCTTTCTCTCCCTCTCTCCCCTCTTCTCTTTGTATCTCTCTATGTCTCTCTCTCTCCCCTCCTCTTTCTCTCCTCCCTCTCTCTCTCTCTCTGTCTCTCTCTCTCTGTATCTATGTCTCTTTTTCTCCCTCTCTCCCCTCTTCTCTCTGTATCTCTCTATGTCTCTCTCTCTCTCCTCTCTCTCTCTCTGTCTGTCTCTCTCTCTCTCTGTATCTATGTCTCTTTCTCTCCCTCTCTCCCCTCTTCTCTTTGTATCTCTCTATGTCTCTCTCTCTCCCCTCCTCTTTCTCTCCTCCCTCTCTCTCTCTGTCTCTCTCTCTCTGTATCTGTCTCTTTTTCTCCCTCTCTCCCCTCTTCTCTTTGTATCTCTCTATGTCTCTCTCTCTCCTCCTCTCTCTCTCCTCCCTCTCTCTCTCTCTCTCTGTCTGTCTGTCTCTGTATCTATGTCTCTTTTTCTCCCTCTCTCCCCTCTTCTCTCTGTATCTCGGATTTCCAAGGCCAGGCGAGGAATGACTAGGAGGGAAGGGTGAGGGGCGGGGCCAGCCAGTGGTGGGACAGGAGCCGCAAAGAGCTACATGCGGCTCCAGAGCTACGGGTTGCTGACACCCTCCTTAAAGCAATCCAAGCGACTAGATGGTATAAAAAAAACAGTCAGCTCATTCATTCTTGCATAGGATTTCTGCATGTCTTTGGTGACAAATACATCGTACAGGAGGCCAGGCTTCTAAGAGGTGTCGGAGGGTTTCCTGGGTATTTAAACAACAGTGTTAATCACTATAGGAATTCGTGGAATGCAGAGGACAGATTTATAGGTCTTAAGAAGTGTGGGTGGGTGGGGAGGGCTTACAGATTTATTATAAGCCACCTCCCCAAACTAACTCTTTTATATAAATCTGGTCTCAGAAATGGAGGATAGTGGAGCATGACAAGAGTGGCAAAAATAAACCGGCATCTACTTAATAACTGTAACAGTGGATGGCCTTCAATGCTAAAATATTTATTGAAAGCCAGGGAGGGGTGAGCACCAAAAAAAGAACAGCCTGCTATCAGATCTTTAACAGTGGGCAATGTAATGCCTAAAGGCCTCTCGAACTGTCTTTCATTTTCTAGACTTAATGGCTGATTGCAGAAATCAATGTTGCCATTAGTAACAGAGTATTTGTTATGGCATGATTTCCTCCGTTGTTAGGTCTGCAGAATGATTACAATATTAGCGAGGTGCTTTTGTTATAAAAAGGGCTGGAGATATAACTTTCAATTTACTATCCATTAGTTCAAGAGTCTAGAAATGAGAGATGAGGCTAGAAATCTTACCTTTCTTTTTTTTTAATATGTGTGTGTGTGTGTGTGTGTGTGTGTGTATTTGCCAATAAGGCTCAATATTGTTGAAAGCTTAAATGAAATATTACTTTGCTTTGCTCTTATGTGCACAACGGGCCCACGCTAAAACCAATGGGATATTTTTAAAACATGGTTTTATAAGGTTTAAAATGATTGCGGAAGACAAAAAAATCATCAATGGGAAGTCGGTTCCTTTTTAATGGATCCTTCCTATGATTCTCAGTCTCTGTGTATTCAGAATTTGAGGCTCACAGCCTTAAATGTGCCCCACGTTTGTCCGTATAAATAAACTGTATCTCACAATAGAAGGATTTATCAAAAGAGAAACAGAGACTGATGTAGCTGGTGAGGCTAGAGGAGGAGAAATTACTCTGTACAGACAGACCCGCCAGATAGATTTGCATTTGTCCAAATTAAGTACAGTAAGAGGAAAGCGATATAATATAGAAAATCCCCAGTTTATGGCCATAAATAAATCCAGAATTACAGTCATAGGTTGTTTTGGTCATTAAGTGGGTCATCGCAACGTCACACGTGATTTCATAACCTTTTTGCAGCAGTTGGTAACTGAATCACTATGGTTATTAAGTAAACATGGCGGTTATTGTCTGCAATGGATGCAGTTTGGGAGCCCTTCAAAGAGGAGACACAACATGAAAAGCGGACGTACCTGAGGAAGAAGGCGAAGATGGATGGGGACTGTCTTCCTGAGCACTTCCTGTCTGTGAGAGGCCTCCGCCCATCCCGCTTTCCTCAGTGATGTTGGAGGAGCCGGGCGTGGTTGATCGGCTGACTGACTGGGATTCCTGATCGCTTCCAGACCCACGGCGCTCATCGATGGTCCCCTGGAGAATCTCATCTTCCACCTTCCTGTCCCTCTTGTGGACCCTGGAATGAACCACCACTTGGTGGTAGGTTCTGAAAACTCGCCCGCAGTCGGGACACTCGGTGGGCTTCTCCTTTGTACCGCCGTGGCTCTGCATGTTGTAGTCGAGCCCCGGATTCATACCGTGAGGCAGGAAATCTCTGCTCCCTTCCAGAGGGTCCAGTTTGTTTGACAAGTCTCTCTGATTGCCCATTTTAGTGCTGTGAACCAAATCAGCAGGCATTTTCTGCTTGGAACCATCTGCTCCTACTAACACATACTCTCGCTTCTCCTTATCGAACAGAACTCCGGCGTTTGCCAAAGGGTCTTCGTGGCTCCGCTGAATCTGGTGCTCTTTCGTCAGGAAACCGTGTTCCATGGCCATTCCCCTTGCCATGAGCTGCCAAGCTTGATAGCTGTTCACAGGGTCCATCTCAGCAGCTTTGGCGGCAGCCTGCAGCCTCTCTATGCAGCTCGATTTGAGCGGAGGCACAAGGTTAAGACAACCCAATAAGGAATGCTTGTCCCCTTCAGCCAGGTTATGTCCGATGCTAGCAATAGGAGACAGGAGCTTGCCCAGGACTTCACGTTCTTTCATGGGCAAATCCCCTTTACTGTAAGCCTGGTTTTGCTCACCCAGGCCAGCCTTGTCTGGGGGCAGGAAACCACTCTGCAAACAGGACAAGTATCTAGAGTACAGGTTGGCGTGAGCTTCCTGGGACATGCTCCCCACAGGCATGGGGACTTCTGAGTCACTGGGGGGTTTGTTCTTCACCGACAACTTGTTCAGGTGGACTTTCATGTGGTTCTTGAGGAACCACGGCTCCTTGAAGCGCCTCCCACAGATTTGGCAACAGTGCTCAAAGGAGTCCTTGTGCTTCCTCATGTGGCCTTTCAGGAACCAGGCTTGGCTGAAGACCTGGCCACACACTTCGCACCGGAATTCATTGGCTGCCTGCTCTCCGTTTCCATTGGAACCCTGGCCCTGAGCGGATTCAGCAGTAATGTGCGCTTTCTCCACGTGGCTGATCAGCTCCTCCTCCTGGGATGCTGCAAAGTCACACAACGTACACTTGTAAGGCTTGTGGAGGATCCGGATGTGCCGGTCCAGCTCCTCCCGCTTCTTGAACTTCCCTTTGCAAAAGGTACATCTAAACCCAGCAGCTGTGGCAACCACTTCTTCCTGGATGCTGGCAGGTTTCGGAGAGGGAACCGGGTTAGAAATATCAGGGGTGCTGTGGTTGGTGGACATGGGTAGGTTGCAATTAGCCAGAGGGACAGGCTGAGTGTGAGGGTGGGCTTTGACATCAGGCCTGGGTTGTAGGAGGCTGCTTTTCATCTGCTTGTCCCTCAGGATGGCCCGTTCTTCCAACTCATGCAAAAGCCGGTTCTCTTCTCGGACCCTCCCGCGGCCCTTGCCCAGGTTTCCAAGCTTGTGAGTACGCAGGTGTATCTTCAAGTTTCCCTTCTGAGCTGCTCTGTGGTCACAATAGGGGCACTTAAATGGTTTCTCCCCAGTATGGGTGCGCATGTGTAGTGACAGGATGCTGTTAAACCGAAAACGCTTCCCGCACAGGGGACATGGGTATTTCCTGTTCTTCCTAGCATCATCCTCTATGTCACTCATCTGAGACATGATGCCTAGGTTTTGTCCATTTAAGAACTGCTGTAGATCTACCCTCCCGTTTAAACTGGTATCAACTTCCCGGTTGAGTTGATTGGCCAAGAGGGCCATCTGACTGCTGATAGGCTGGTTGGCTAACGAAATGTGGCTCTTGTCTTCTAGAAGTGCCACCGCCTTTTCCTCAGGGCTCTGTCTGGTTTGAAGCTCAGGAAAGGCATGAGTGAGCTGGGAAGTGATCTGGTGCAACTTCTGACTCATTGAATACTGGCCATTGAGCAGGGAGCTGTTGAGGTGGGCCTCGGCTTCTGGTCCCGCTGAAGAAACACCAAGGCACAGACTAGCTTCCTCCATTCCTGCAAACAAAAAGCAAAAAAAAAGAAGGGAAAATTTAGGTTTTCAAGTAGAACAGTTTCATCAGCGGATCTACGAAAGCACAAAAACCATATGCAATGTTCCTGTAGTCAATACTCAATAAATGTATATTAAATGTCAAGTGCATGGTGTACCATCACAATTGTTTTGTCTTAATTATACGAGACCTTCATCACCCTGCATACTTTTTTTGATTGCTTGGATTAATTATGCTTTTAAAACGAACACATTACCCTTTATAAAATTATGCCCAAAACTTATAACTATTACCCAGCACGGGTTTGTTAAAAACAGATCATGCCAAATCAATCTTATTTCATTCTTTGACAAAGTGACTAAATTAGTAGACCAGTGAAATGCTGTGGACATAATATATTTAGACTTCAGCAAGGCATTTGACAAAGTTGACTGCAACCTACTTCTTGGTAAGCTAGAAAAATGGGAGATAGATAGCAACACCACCAGATGGATTTGTAAGTGGCTGACCAACTGTACTCAATGTGTAGTCCTTAATGGTACTACATCTACATTGAGGCAAGTAAGCAGGGGAGTACCACAAGGTTCTGTTTTAGGCCCAGTACTCTTCAAGATGACTAAGATGAAGGAATAGAAGGGGAACTCATCAAATTTGCAGATGACACTAAGCTGACAGCAGACAAGCTCAAGATCCCAAAAGATCTTGACAGACTTGAACAATGGGCCCTATCCAACAAACTGAAATTGAATGTGGAGAAAAGCAAAATTTTACACCTGGGGAGGAAAACTAAACAGATTAGGTGAAATTTAGCTCCAATACAGTAACTGTGAGAGGGACCTTGGGAGTCCTAGTGGACAATCCCTTAAACATGAGTCAGCAGAGTGCAACAGCAGCCAAAAAAGCTAATACAATGCTTGGTTGTATACATAGAGGCATAGAATCAAAATCATGTGAAGTATTAACACCGCTTTATAAAGCCTTAATAAGACCACACGTAGAATACAGCACCCAGTTATGGTCACCACATTACCAAAAAGATGTTGAGACTTTGGAAAAAGTGCAAAGAGCAATTAAGATGACTACAGGCTTGGAGACTAAATGTATGAAGAATGGTGCAGGATCTGGGTTTGGCTAGTCTAGAGAAAAGAAGGACTATGGTGGACGTGATAGCAGTGTTCCGGTATCTGAGGGGCTGCCACAAAGAAGAGGGGGTCAATGTAGTTTCCAAAGCACCAGAGGACAGGACGAGAACAATGGATAGAAACTAATCAAGGAGACAGGCAACTTGGAATTGAGGAGAAACTTCCTAACGGTGAGAACAATTAACCAGTGGAACAGATTGCCTTCAAAAGTTGTGGATTCTCCATCACTGGAGGTTTTTAAGAAGAAATTGGACAGCCACTTGTCTGAAATGGTATATAGGCTGGACTAAAAGACCTCCAATGTCCTTTCCAGCTCTGTCCTGATTGATTGATTGATTGATTGATTGATTATCTACCGTGTTTCCCCGAAAATAAGACCCTGTCTTATATTTTTACGAATGCTGAAATGAGCGCTTGGACTTATTGCCATGCACTCAAAAGCCCGATTGGGCTTATTATCAGGGGATGTCTTATTTTGGGGAAACAGAGTAGATTGATAATAGGATAGATATAGATATAAACATGATAGAGATGGATGGATGGATGGATGGATAAACAGATGATGATAGATAGATAGATAGATAGATAGATAGATAGATAGATAGATAGATAGATAGATAGATAGATAGATAGATACTATGTTTCCCTGAAAATCAGACCCTGTCTTATATTTTTATGAACCCTGAAATAAGTGCTTGGCCTTATTGCCATGCACTCAAAAGCCCAACTGGGTTTATTATCAGGGGATGTCTTATTTTGGGGGAAACAGGGCAGTCGCATTAAGCTTTCAACATCACCAGGCCCCTTTTTGGGATGCTACACCTGTTTACATTTGCCGATCTATATAAACGAGAATGGCGATGCCTCTTGCTCCCTGCCCCTTTTAAAGAAACAAAAATAGAAACCCATTTATAAAACTTTCAGTCCCATTAAGCATATTCAATAAATTCCACATTCTCCAATGAGAAATATGGTTTTATGATCTGATTGGTGTTATGGGGGGGGGGGTTGGGTGGAGAGATGGCATGATATTTACTGGTACACAATAAAACAAGATAATGTTTGGGGGAAAAATAAAGTAAAGGACAAGCTTTCGAACAATAAAAAGGATTTTGCTTTAGTCAACAAAAAGTGCGGTAATATCTCATTAAGCTGATTAGTATGCGACTTAGAAACAGTACTAGGTGCTGTAACACATGATTATAATCATAAAAATCCTTCAGTGTTTGCAAGTAAGCATTAACGAGGTATATTAAATTTTAAGGAGACTGCGACTAGCAGCTTCGCAAGCCTCTGAGATTAAGATTTAACCCTTCTGTTCCAAAGCAATTGTTCCTCCGTCATTTAAACAGGGCATCCATCTAAAGAGACCATCAATTTCCTTCTTTACTCGTTGAGCAAATTCATTCAATATTTAGGCAAAACCTGCTTGGGTTTGTAGCTCCATTGCTAAATTCCTTTTGCAACTGGGCAAAAGAAAGAGACGAAAGGACACTGATTATTTTAAAAGAGCTCTCTTCGAAGACTCGATAAAAGCCAATTAAAAGCCAGGGAAGGTGTCACAGAAAGCTTCAACAAGTTTAAGAATTTTTAATAACTTCCTCAATATACAGTAATGAGTATAAATGGTACCTACAAAGTTGGCACTGCAGAAAATTAGAACTCCAAGCTGTTTGTTAAACAGCGGCACACAGGACCGGTCAGCATAATTGTCCCTAGTAATAATCATCCCTCCTTGCTATATATTCCGAGAAGGCAAAAAGGCATTCGCAAAAACTCAGTCGCTAGTCTTCCTTCTAATACGCTCTCAGAAAAGGATGGGAAGCGATCAAGTGAAACATATGGAGGGTTGACCCTCTCAGCTTCCTTCAGTCTTTCACACTATAAAAATGCCAACATTTCTTCACGATGAATGGAGTACTTAATCCTTTGCAAACTGTTCAGGTGTTCAACCCTTTCATGGAGACTGACAAACGGATTCCGTTTTAGTACAGAAGAGAAGTTATGAACCTTCGCCCTAAGTGTCAGTAAGCAAGAATCAAGATCATGTGAAGATAGGATCAAGATCATGTGAAGCATTAGTACCCTTTTTAATAAAGGGAGACCACACTTGGAATAGTGCATCCAGTTTTTGGTCATCACGATATAAAAAAGATGTTGAGATTCTGGGAAGAGTGCAGAGAAGAGGGACAAAAATGGTGAGGGGGCTGGAGGCTAAAACATATGAAGAACAGTGGCAGGAATTGGGTATGTCTATTCTAGTGAAAAGAAGGACTAGAGGACACACGATATTGGGAGGTTGCCATAGAGAAGAAGGGGGTCAACCAGAAGACAAGACAAGAAACAATGGGTGGAAACTCATCAAGGAGAGAAGCAACCTGGAATGGAGGAGTAACTTCCTAACAGCGAGGACAATTAGCCATGAAGCAAATTGCCTTCAGAGGTTGTGGGTACTCCATCACTGGAAGCTTTTAAGAGGAGCCTGGACAGCCATTTGTCTGAAATGGCACAGGTTTCCCTGCTTGAGAAGGGGTTGGACTTGAAGGCCTCCAAAACCCCTTCCAGATCTGTTATTCTATGTTCTAAGTTTTTTCAAAATTATTTTTTTTTATGGGACCTAGAGGGATGGGGTGCCACTTTGCCAGAATAAGGTTTTAGGGACGTTGTGGCTCCCCAGACTATAGTTCAAGTCATTCTGGTTGTTTGGTCAATGGTAAGAGATGTTGGGAGCTGTATATCAACCAGAAAGGCACACCATATTGGCTTTGAATCTTTTCTCACCAAAATGTCATGGGTTCTTCTTACTTCTAATCTCATAACTCCTATCTAGATTGAGGAGGTGCCTGCATTAATAGCAGTTCAGCTTGAAACTCATATTTTTAGAGTGATCACACTTATTTATTTATTTATTTGTTGAGTATGTATTAGATGATATATATATAAGCATAAGCATGAATTGAATACATAAAATGAATACAGTTAAAGGGAACATTAGGGCAGGAACGGTAGGCATGCTGTGCTTTTATGCACGCTCCTTACAGACCTCTTAGGAATGGGGTGAGGTCAACAGTAGCCAGTCTTAGGTTAAAATTTGGGGTTGGGGTGGTTGGGATGAAACCACAGAGTCAGATTGTGTATTCCAGGCATTGACCACACTGTTGCTGAAGTCATATTTTCTGCAATCAAGTTTGGAGCAGTTCACTTTTAAGTTTGTATCTATTGTGTGGTCATGTATTGTTGTGGTTGAAGCTGAAGTAGTCATTGACAGGTAGGACATCGTAGCAGATGATTTTATGAGCTACTGTATGCTTAGGTCATACCGAAGGTGGCATAGTTGTAACTTTTCTAAGCCCAAAATTTCAAGTCTGGTGGCATGAAGTATTTTGTTACGAACGGAGGAGTGGAGGACTCTTCTTGTGAAATATTTCTAGACAAGTTCAATTGTATTAATGTCTGATATGTAGTGCGGGTTCCAGACAGATGAGCTGTATTCGAGAATTGGTCTAGCAAATGTTTTGTATGCTCTGGTTAGTAGTGTAATATTACCGGAGAAGAAGCTACACTTTTAATGTTTTTTTTTTTTTTTTTTTTTTTGTAATGATGTGGAATGGGCCCTAGCAAGCTTCGGGGTTGCAAATACACGATGAGGGAGAAAAAAGCTCTGCTTAGTATTTAGTTAAATAAGTTGTATCCTGTCTTAAGTAGCAGTCTTCGATTAATGAACAATGCAACTTCAAACATTTTTTTTTAAAGCTGGTTATCTTAAAAATTAATCATAATTAATCTGGCCAATAGAGGAAGCTGTGGTCAACCAATAGCAGAGGCAAAATTTTCTAAATTCCTTGCCCAGTCACAGGAAGGGTGAGTGTTCGATCCTAAGGCTCCCTTTGTCTCATTTATGGTATAATAAGCCATGAAAATTAAATTTAGACTTCAGCTCCCCCTTTTTTTCCCCAACCACTGAAGGTTTTTTAGGAATGTCATCCCAGACAGCTTGGGGAAATGAGTTTATTGTGACATCCAAATATAAGCAATTATGCTTGAAAATAGATTCCATAAAAATACCATTAAAATATACTATTTATGAATCTTTTTTAAAGATTCCATTTTATTAGAAATCTGCTAAAACTGACCAACGCTTTTCTTTTTTTTTACAGAATTTATTTTCTAAGTAGGAACTAAGATATATTTTTAAAAAATCCCCACTGCCAGGGAGGAATGGAAAGAAATTTCCAACAGCCGAAATGTCTGTTTAGAATCCAACAGTTCTAATGCCTCATTACAGGCTATTGTTAAGATTTGGGAAAGAAAGGTTTATAAAAGATCTGTAATTTAAACGTTCTTAAAATAATTAAATTTAAGCCTACTCTATTTCCAAGTAAATTTACTGGACTTTCTTCTCAATAAATGGATTAAAAAAAAATGCAGCCTGGATGCTTAAAAGATTTGAGCTATAAAACTGGCTACATATATAATATCTGTGCCATAGACTTATTTATTGTTTATTCTGTTACATCTTCCAACATTTCATAGGCTGAAGCAGTATGGAACAGCCTCTGAATCTCTGAGTCCGGGGGTGAAATCTACTTACCTTCCCTAATGGTTCCGAAATGCACGCGAGGGCATCACATGCAGTTTTGGACCCTCTGCGCATGCGCAAAGCCTTCTGCATATGCTCAGAGGGTCAAAAACAGGTTACTTCCTGGTTAAAACCAGGAAGTAATGACATCCAGGTGGATGTCATTGCTGCCGCTACCAGTTTGCCGAACCACCCACCGCCACCGCTACCAGTTCACCCAAACTGGTGCGAACCAGTAGCATTTCACCCCTGTCTGAGTCCCATTTCAAATCACAGAAGACGCTCTTCGGAAGGTTTTACATATATATTTTTTGTCAATCTGAAACCACTTGATTTCAGACATTTGGGTGAGGAAGAATTATTTCCCTTCAATGGATTATTCTGTACCATCTAAAATATATACCCCGAGAAATGAAATGGTAGCCTGAAATTTAGACTTTCCCAAATTAATGCATTTGGGAAAGATGGTGACCTTCCCAATTTGCAATTTAAATTCCAGAGGGAGAAAAAATGGAGGATTTCTGACTTAGGAATTGTTGAGTGATGGCTATTCTCAGCTCTGCTGTGGAGCCATGTGGAGTGCGATGGCTGGACGTTACAAGGCAATCAGAGATTGCCTTCTCTGTTATAAGTTTATGGAAAAGAAAGTGCTGGAATACAAAACTAGTCAGAACTTATCTTCACAATGTTAATATCTGACAAGGGGGGGGGCTAGAAATTGACTAGTGAAAAGGTATAATAAATTAAGGACTAGCTCATATACATAAGATTGCTGTATTTTTCGTAGTATAAGATGCTCTGGACTATAAGATGCACCTACCTTTTTTTGGTGAGAAAAACAAGAAAAAGAAATCTGCCTCCCAGCAATTTTGCCTCATTGCAGCAAACAGCAAACAGCCTGCTTTACTTTCATTTTCGTTTTCAGCATAGCTTGATTAACACAAGAAAAAAAAAAATCTGCTCCCAGCAATTTACCTTCTTGCAGCAAGCAGCAGAGGCCCACGCAAAACAGCTGAGAGTCGGGAGGCCGATCCAACAGACAATCAACTTGTGCTAATTAGGCTGTGCTGAAGCTGACGTGGGCTGTTTCTTCTTGCTGCTTGCTGCAAGGAGTTAAATTGCTGGGAGGCAGAGGCCAAAGGGTGGGGGCCAGTGGGTGGGCAGGGCTACATTCAGTGTATAAGACGCACCTAAATTTTCACCCCCTTTTAGGAGGGAAAAAGGTCATTTTATACTCCGAAAAATGTGTCAATAAAAGCAAATGCAAAAGAGCCAGTTTGTTGTAGTGGTTAAGGCATTCAAGATAGAAACTGGGAGACTGTGAGTTCTAGTTTCATCTTAGGCACAAAGCCACAGTGTCACCTTGGGCCAGTCACTTTCTCTCGGCCCTAGGAAGAATGTAATGGCAAGCCCCTTCTGAAGAACTTGGCGAAGAAAACCACAAGGATTCGTCCAGGTAGTCTCTTGAGAATTGAACATAATTGAACAAAAGAAAAAATAATGAAAGGGGGGGGGGGAATGCAGAAAAGGGGAATTAGCCAGAAGGGAAAGTTCTATGACCTTAAAATACAGAAAGTTGACTGACCTTGCCTTGCATCATCTAGAAAATATTCTGACCTCCAGGCATATAAAATTGTTCAGCTGGGCTAGATTTATGAATATTTTGATTGCAGGAAGAAGCAAGCCCCACTTTTTGCACTGTTCCAGTCAGTCAGCCTGTATGAATGTTCAAAAGAGCACAGCTGGCAGCGTGGAAGCTTCTGGCGCTAATATGGAGTTGGGGACTTTCTGGAATGCTGACAACAGCTTTCTCTCCAGATCATAGCGATTCAAAGCCATTTTCGTCTTGAGCAACTCTCCAGTGGGTCTGGCTGTGGCAGGCTTGTGGAAGGGAAGGCAAACTTTGGTTAAATCAGATTCCTATGATTGAGACCAGAGCCTGGACAGCTCAGCAGACTAAAAAAGCATTGTGATTAACACCAGCTGTCTGCAATTACTGTAAGTTCGAATCTCACCAGGCTCAAGGCTGATTCAGCCTTCCATCCTTTCTAAGGTAGGTGAAATGAGGACCCAGTTTGTGGGGGCAATAAGCTGACTTTGTATAAATATACAAAAGTATGAAGGCTATTGCTTAATGCATTGTAAGCCGCCCTGAGTCTCTGGAGAAGAGCGACATATAAATCAAATTTTAAAAAAACTGCTTAGCTAAGGTTGATACAAAAAGAGCTACAAAGATGATTAGGGGACTAGAGGCTAAAACTTATAAAGAGTGGTTGCTGCAATTGGATATGTCTTGTTCGAAGAAAAGAAAGACGAGGGGAGACATGATAGCTGAGTTCCAATATCTCAGGGGCTGCCCCAAAGAAGAGGGAGTCAAACTATTCTCCAAAGCACCTGAGGGCAGGACCAGAAGCAATGAGTGGAAACTAATCAAGGAGAGAAGCAACTTAGAACTAAGGAGGAATTTCCTGACAGTTAGGACAATTAATCAGTGGAACAACTTGCCTGCAGAAGTTGTGAATGCTCCAACATTGGGTGCTTTTAAAAAGAGATTACACAACCATTTGTCTGAAATGATATAGGGCACTGATGTCTAACCTTTTTGTCATCATGTGTCGAAAGCATGTGTGTGCATGCACGACAGCATGCATGTGTGCTGACACCCATAATGCAATGCGGCCCCCCTCACACACGCGCCCACACACATACCCACGCTCCCCGTGCATGCATGCGCAACCTCCATCCTGAAAATCAGCTGGCTGGCAGGAGGCACGCATGCACAGTGGAGCTGAGCTGGACGACGGCTCGTGTGCCCACAGAGAAGACTCTGCTTGCCAGCTGTGGCATGCGTGCCATAGGTTCGCCATTGCGGATATAGGGTTTCCTGCCCGAGCAAGGGGTTGGACTAGAAGACCTCCAAGGTCCCTTCCAACTCTGTTATTCTGTTACTCCTATTAAGAAATACAGGGCACCAGATTTCTGAACCTATTCAGGGTCATTAAGCAGCTGTAAACATTATTACAAAAATAAACCAGAGATTTCATGCTTACATTTTAGCCCAGAGCTGGGTGTGCTGAGCTAGTGTTTGGATTTTTGTTTTAAGGGGAAAAAAAAAAACCTCTAACAATCAACGCTGGCGACATTTGGGCATCCAAACATATTACATCAGAAATATTATCGCACTGAGCAGGATACAGAGTGGTTTATCTGCCAGATTATTAATAAATAAAACATGTGGCAGTATAGCTGCCTTGTTTTTTGTTAATACATGTATAGGCAATGCAAGGAATTTATAGCATAGTGGAAAGAGTTAAAATTTGGCAGATTTAGAATCAGAAAAAGGGGCCTATTTATCTTTAATGGCTTATTCCAGCCAATAGCGGGTGCCCAGCTGATTTGATACCATATTTTTATACGTTCATTTCAAAAGCTGCTTTTCTCTGAAATTCTTAAACCGATCCTTATTTGAACCTCAGATGAGAAGTTAAAGTTGAGCGTTGCTGCATAGGTTTTATCTTCCAGCATTGCTACAAGTAAGAATAAATGGCAAACGGGTCGTATTCTTTAATAATGGTGGCAATATTAATGATTAGGATAATGACAGAGATGGATATAATTAAATCAGAAAGATATGTCAAGTCATTGTTATAATGTAGCATCTGAGCCAAGGGATTTCAAGATTTAAGAGTGGAATTGAGTTGTTGGGACCAACATTAAACTTTCCAAAAAGTCATCTGAGCTAATCAACAATTAGCTAGTTGCTGACAAAACTCAGCATTCTAAAGTTATTCCTTAAATTTGTGTAACAATCTGGTTCATTTCCATGGCATCTCACATACAAATTTACCATATTCCCCAGCACTGCATATTGCAGGTGATACCCAGCCATCTATACTGTAGGGTGTCAAGTAATCATACTTGAAAATTAAAAGAAAATATTTTAAAAGCTGACAAGATGCTTAGCTATTCAGCATCTCATAAGAATATCTCAATTACCTACAAAATGGCACTGTATACATAGTTGAAAACAAGTAATAGAAAAGTTTAAGCCATGGGGGGGGGGGGACATCACTCTTGAACAGCAAACTCATCTTAAGGTGGTTGTTTTTGGGTTTTTTTTAAAAAAAAATCCCTTGATCAGTGAAAAATACTAATCACAGTTGTGATTGCACTAGCATCACCAAAATCTAACTTAGGAGTAATTTGAAGCAATCATTGAATTAAAGTTGGAATTAACACACAATCAGTGTTCAAACAATAATGTGATTGCCTTTTAGTTTTTCCGCAATAGTTTTATTAAGTTTATCAAAAGATAAAATACCAAAGGAAGCGAAAGTAGTAGAAAAAATGGGGGAGGAAAAAGGGAAGAGAAAGAAGTGTAAGGTAAAGGGGGGAAATGTAATGAAAAATATTGACTTCCAACTCTTTGTAGTGCAGTAGAATAAGGAAGTAGCACTCATCTCAACTTTTACATACTAACACGTACAGCCATTTCTATAACCACAAACTTATCTAATCAGCAAAACTCAAGGCTAACTTTTGAATAACTCAGAATGTTAAAGTACACCATCTATTCCTAGGAAAATCATTTGCTTTAATTGAAACTATTTGATTTTGCAGAATGATATGTCTCTCATACAGTGGTGAAATCCATTTTTTTATTATTACTGGTTCTGTGGGTGTGGCTTGGTGGGCATGGTGTAGTGTGGCTTGGTGGGTGTGGCTTGGTGGGCATGGCAGGGGAAGGATATTGCAAAATCTCCATTCCCACCTCACTCTGGGGCCAGCCAGACGTGGTATTTGCTAGTTCTACTCAAAATTTCCGCTGGCAATTCCCTGAACGGCTCCAAATATCTGCTACCGGTTCTCCAGAACATGTCAGTACCTGCTGGATTTCACCCCTGCTCTCATATAGTTAATCCCACTCATTAAATAATGACATATTGCTGAATCCTAGAGCCGTGCCTTCTCTGTGGTGGCACCTATCCTATGGATAGACTCCTTCCAGAGATTAGGATGGTTCCACCTTGCTAATCTTTCTTAAGACATTGAAGACATTCTAACACTGAAGATGTTCCCTAGTTGGGTAAAGAAACATCTGCAAGAAAACCACTAAACTCAGAGAGCATCAAGAACCCCACGATCCAACCCTGATCTACAAGCATTATCTACAAACATTATAGAGGTTAGGTATAATGTAAAATTCAGAAATGCAACAAAGATCAGAAGCTGGTTGGATATTGAAACCTATGAGATTTTGTTTGTAGTGTTCCTTCTCAGGAACATCAGCTCTGATATAAACCATCCAATAGGTATACAAATATTCCTAAACTGCAGGCATACAGTCAAGATCAGGTGAGTTGGATTGTTGCCAGTTTGCTGGTTCAACAAAATGACATTTTGGCTCTTTCATCTCCTCCAGGTCTTAGTTCCCTTGCTCCTACTACTGCTTAGGTCAAATGTTTGTACCTGGTGTTGAGAATTTTGGCATTTGTCCCATAACAAAAAGAGAGGAACTTGCAAAGTCCATAAATTCCCTTTGACCTCAACTGTTGAAACATCTGTTGGGTTGAGTCACAAGCTGCTTGTTGGCCAAGTTTGACAGCAACAATGCCTGTTGTGCATTATCTCTCTCGGTAGTAGGTGTCGGTGGAATAAATAGCTGTGTTTCAAAGGACAAAGCAATGTTTTTATAAACAAATCTGAAGGTGATACTCTACAACATGCTGGGAAAAAAACGATGGTTAAAAAAAAACAAAGGTGGCATATCTAATTTGGGATCCTTGTAGGTATGTGATAATGATGGGGGCTACATCTTAATAAAACGTATGTTCTAAAGAAGTATATTTACTGTACGTTGCATTCATAATTAGATTTTTAAAAAGCTCTTCTTTGTTTTCTGAAGAACACTGCATATTTCAAAAGAGAACCGAATGTTCAATAGTCGTTCTGGGATGGTAGCAATTTCAGATAGGGTGTGTTGATTCCTGACAACTGCCTGGATGAGACCCTACAGTAGGGGTCTGCAACCTTAAACACTCAAAGACCCATTTGTACCCGTTTCCCACAGAAAAGAAAACACTGGGAGCCACAAAACCTGGGTTGGCATGGCCAACTCAATGTCATTCATTTCCACCAGTCACATGACATTCCCCCTAGCCACACCTACCCATTAGGGCAGAGAACCAATTGTTAAAAACACCAGGAACCACACAATCCTTTTGACATCTCTCTCTCCCTTCCCCTCTCTCCCTCTCTCCTCCCTCTCTCTGTATCTCTCTGTCTCTGCCCTGGCCAATTCTCCATTGCCCTCCATCGCCCTTATCTTCTCAGGCCAGGTGAGAAGTGACTGGGAGGGGACGGTGAGGGGCGGGGCCAGCCAATGGTGGGATCACCTGATAGGGAGCCACAGCATGCGGCTCCGGAGCCACAGGTTGCTGATCCCTGCCCTACAGTTTTCTAGGCAGATTTTTAGGTCTTTCCTTCTTCCTACAGCTGAGAGAGAACAATTAGCCCAAGGTCACTCAGCTCACTTTGTGCCTAAGGCTTGACTAGAACTCACAGTCTACGAGTTTCTAGCCTTATGCATTACTACTATACCAAACTAACTCCCCCAGGCTTAGCATCTGGCCAGGGCACTTTTGATGTAATATTCCAGTTATTATAGTACTTTTTTTTTTTTTTAAGGGAGATAAGCAGAGGGTATCCTGATCTCCGCTCCTTTCGTTGGGAGCTGAAGACTTGGCTGTTCAAGCAAATAGGCTGACTCTGATTCTGGGTTTATTATTTATCATTAATTAGTTATTTGATTTAAAGTGCGATTTTATCGTACATATTTCTTAACTTGTGTTCGCCGCCCTGAGTCCTTCGGGAGAAGGGCGGCATATAAATACATGTAATAAATAAATGAATGAATGAATGAATGAATGAATGAATGAATAAATAAATATATATGTCAGCGGTGGGGTTTATGTAAGACTCCCACCATTAGTTTACACCCCTGTTATTCCTCCTGAGCCCTCCTACCATTTAGTTCTTGTTTTATTGGGGCAGCTTATCCTGAAGCTCTTAAAACAATTTGTTACCCTTGGCAGCAGAGGAGATATTTTAGCCCGTTACAAAGGCTGAGGTACAGGGACGCAGTGGCTCATTGGCTAAGACGTTGAGCTTGTCGATAGAAAGGCCGGCAGTTCAGTGGTTAGAATCCCTAGCGCCACGTAATGGGGGTGAGCTCCCGTTACTTGTCCCAGCTTCTGCCAACCTAGCAGTTCGAAAGCAGATAAAAAAGGCAAGTAGAAAAATAGGAACCACCTTTGGTGGGAAGGCAACAGCATTCCATGCACCTTTGGCGTTGAATCATGTCGGCCACATGACCACGGAGACGTCTTCGGACAGTGCTGGCTCTTTGGCTTTGAAACAGAGATGAGCACCGCCCCCTAGAGTCAGGAATGACTAGCACCTATGTGTGGAGGGGAACTTTTACCTTTATTCCTCCTGAGCCCTCCCACCACTCAGTTCTTGTTATATTGGGGCAACTTATCCTGAACCTCTTAAACCCTTGTTACCCTTGGCAGCAGAGGAGATGTTTAGCTGATTGCAAAGGTTGAGGTAAGATTTCATTGTAATATGACAATTCTGCTTTGACCATTGTTCCATTCTTGTGTATCTCCTTACATGTTCCTTAAGTTCTCCATGTAGCATGTGGCTTTAAAAAAACCGTGCATCCATGTGTTCCAAGAAAAAGGACGAAGAACAATATTGTGATGATCTTTTCCAGACAATAGGACTAAGAGCAAACAAGTGAGATAAGCATGGACACAAAGATTAAAGCTTCTCTTCCCAGGGCCATCACCATCAATCCAAGTTGCAATTCTCTGCTGTGGCTTTATTTTTTATCAATTTAAGCCAGGAGGTCTGCTCGTGGATCTCCCACTTCACAACTCTTTTATTTGCCAGAAGATAAGCTGGCAAATGCAGAATGGCACATCTGTTTTGACCCTAAAGGTGGGAGGGACATGCCTCTCTTTTCATTAGGAAGAACGGATTCTCGGGAGGCCTTCAGTTTCAGCACAAGATCAAAGGACAAGCAGCTTTCCTTACCTCCAAAATCATTCTTCATTTGTGCCTTCCTTGCAGATGCTCTGTAGTTGTGTATAAATATCTTTTTCAGAAATGAATTGGTTCAGAATTCCGAGGTTCAAACAGAAACCCCACTGAGGAATCAGAAGCTTTCAAAAGCAGGAATGGGAAAGGGATGTAGTAAGAGAAAATGACATTGTCAGGATGTAGATGGATCAAGGGAGAAGGAGGAAAAAGAATGTAGGCATAAACAGCTCTAGAGTATGTGTCTGTCCTTCCTTCCTTCCTTCCTTCCTTCCTTCCTTCCTTCCTTCCATCCATCCATCCATCCATCCATCCGTCCATCCATCTTCTAAGGAAAAATGATCTTAGGCATCTATTTCCTTCCTGCAAATTTCACCAAAGGGAGAAACAGTGGTAATATTCAGCCAGTTCTATCCAATTCAAGTGAACTGGTAGCGGCGGCTGCGGGAGGCTCCGCCCACCCACCCGGACGTCATCACGTCCCGTTTTTGATGCTCTGCACGGAGGTGGCGCCTGCACTCACATTTGCAAACCAGTAGTGTAGGTAAGTGAATACCACCTCTGGGGGGGAGGGGGAAAGAAGAAGTCAGTCGGTGGACTGAATTAATGTTAGTTTGTTTCTTCTTTTGTATTGTCTTAATGTATATATGTTCGTATATATTTTTGTTTCACGTTTTTGTTTAATTTACAAAACTTTAATAATAATAATAAAAAAGAATACCACCCCTGGGGAGAAAGCTCATTGACAAGTCTGTAGCACAGGTTTGCAAATAAAATAATAACTATATACGCAACATGAAGGACTTGGGTTAGGGAGATGTTCTTATTGGATGGTATTCAACATATCCTTGCAAGATGAAAACTATTTCATGTACAGCTGCCTTTTGCAATTGACTGATGGGGATTCTGTCAAAGCCGATGGTGGCGAAGTGGTGCTCCAGATGTTTTGGGATTGCACCCAAGGCCCCTATCACTATTGTACTGTTTTTGTTTTCTTTTGTGTCACAGTCGTTCTAAATGCAGGTATTTCTCTTCTATTCGGGTGTCTCCAGGTACTGCCTTATCCTTTATTCAGCCTTTTTGTCTTTCTTATTGATAATGGTTAAATCTGGGCTGTTATGTGACTGGTTCTATTAAATATCTGTCTACATAAGTCCTTGGGAAAGATTTCACAGGTAGACAAAAATGCCAAATCTCGTCTAAACATCTGGCTAACTGTGCAATCAACTACAGTATAATTATAATAATTACATATACCAATCTCTCCTGTTTCAATATAGTTACGACCCAAGCAAACATTCTCCAAAACTGTTAAACTACCATTCTTGACACCACTGGGATAGTTACCAGTTAAATATGTTCAGGAAAACAAAATTTAAGTTCTAAGACCTTATCCTGCTAAGTTTTCATATGGCAATAAAATGACGTAGCCTTGCTAGATGGAATAGAGAGTTGGTCTTTGACAGAAAACCACTTGAAGAAACAAGAAACAATTGAAATGTGGATTTACAGACGGCTGTTACATATAAACTGGGTTAACAAAGTCACAAATGAGGAGATGATAAGCCACCTGGGAAAGCAAAGGGAAATCATCAAAGCCATTAAAAAGCTAATGTTAGAATATTTCGGACATGTGATGCGACACTCAGAAAAATACGGCATCCTTCACTTAATCCTCCAGGGAAAAATTGAAGGCAAACGAGGTCCAGGCAGAAGAAGAACATCATGGCTTCAAAACCTGATTGCTTATTTGTACCCTATGACTATCATTAAGTGTTGTACCTTATGATTCTTGATGAACATAGGTTTTATTTTATGTACACTGAGAGTATATGCACCAAGACAAATTCCTTGTGTGTCCAATCACACTTGGCCAATAAAGAATTCTGTTCTGTTCTGTTCTATTCTAAGGGATTAGTTTGGACAAAACTCAGCAGCACTTGAGGCTGTTGACAAAAATAGGATTGCCAACATCCAGTGACAGATGAGGAGGAGGAGGAGGAGGAGGAGGAGGAGGAGGAGGAGGAGGAGGAGGAGGAGGAGAAGAAGAAGAAGAAGAAGAAGAAGAAGAAGAAGAAGAAGAAGAAGAAGAAGAAGAAGAAGAAGAAGAAGAAGAAGAAGAAGAAGAAGAAGAAGAAGAAGAAGAAGAAGAAGAAGAAGAAGAAGCCTTGCTAGCATAATATTTATGCTCTCCCGGGGTGAACTACTTCCTGTACTGTGAAACTAAACCCTGTTTCTAAAACTCTGAATCTGTGCCCAAATTGCTTTTTAGGACAGGCATCACCAAAACAACGATGAAGAGAGTAAATCAAAAAACCCAATCTGCACCTCCATCCAAACGAAAACGAAAATTCTTGCCTATTTGTTCGAAGTTATAACATGGGTTTTTTTTAAAAAAAAAAAAAAAGGAACAGGGAGAAAGGACAACTGGTGTTTAATTGTCATTCTGAAAACTGTTCTAAAGCAAGACTGTGAATTGCTAGGAGACTTAACATCTAATTTATTTTTTTCTTGTTACCCTTCTCATTCGGTTCAATGGAAAATAACTTCCTCCCCCTCCCCAAGGAAATATTTCAATGAAATTGGGGAGTGGGGGGCGGAGGGCTTTCTCATTGTGAATTGGCAATGGTATGCAGACAAGCACCCAGTCTTTCATTGTATAATCATCTCTTTCAAAAGATGACCGGATTGGCAGTCAAGGAGATCGCCAAAAAAAAAAAAAAAAGGTTCAACAACTTTTTGTCAAATATCCACCTGATAACCTAACAACAGGGACACGGTGGCTCAGTAGCTAAGACACTGAGCTTGTCAATCGAAAGGTCAGCAGTTCAGCAGTTCGAATCCTTACTGCTGCATAACGGGGTGAGCTCCCGTTACTTGTCCCAGCTCCTGCAAACCTAGCAGTTCGAAAGGACGTAAAAAATGCAAGTAGAAAAATAGGGACCACCTTTGGTGGGAAGGGAACAGCGTTCCTTGCACCTTTGGCATTGAGTCATGCCGGCCACATGACCATGGAGACATCTTTGGACAGCACTGGCTCTTCGGCTTTAAAACGGAGATGAGCACTGCCCCTTAGAGTCGGGAATGACTAGCATATATGTGCTAGGGGAACCTTTACCTTTTAACCTAACAACAATAAAATGAGCTAATAGCAGTTTCATACCAAGCACAACTCCCCAATCAAGAATACATCTTGAAGCACCCTGAGTAAAGTAGAAATCAGGGGGTTCTTTTTCACAAGAGAAGAAGAATTTCAGGAAATTGGAATAGTGATTTGTTCCAGGGCAATAATGTTTATGGAGATTTTTACAGCTGTGAAGACAGTGATTGTCAGCACCAGAGACATGAAGGCAGAAAAGTCTCTGTGAGAAAAGTTATTGGAGATGGCTTTGTTTCCACCAGCTAATGACACATTCAAAGAGAAACAGAACAAGGGTCTCTATCAAAGGCCAGTTCAGGGGTGAAATTCAGCAGGTTCTGATAGGTTCTGGAGAACCAGTAGCAGATGCAGGGGTGGGCTTCAAAAATTTTAGCCAGGGATTCTCTGCCCAGTTGCTGAGTGGGCAGAGCCATGGTGGGCATGGCCTAGTTGGCCTCCTGCACCACAGCAGTGTGTGTGTGTTGTGTTTTTGCCCTCCCCGGGCGCCAGAGGCTTTCCTTGAGCATCTGGGAGGGCGAAAACAGCTTCCTGAGTCTCTAGAGGCCCTCTAGAGGTCAGAAACAGGCCCATTTCTGGCCTTCCCGAACTTCCGGTAGGCCCATTTTTCGCCCTCCCTGAGCCTCTGTGCGCGGCCTGCACTTACCTGCATCCAAAACAGGCTGTGTTGGGACTCCTGGGAGGGGTGAAGCAGGGTGGGTGGGCACAGCCAGGAGTAGGATTTGGGGGTTCTCTGAACTACACAGAATCTTAGCTAGAGGTTCTCCCGAACCCTTGTGAACCTCCCAGCAGCCCATCCCTGTCTAGATGTGTTTGGACTAAAACTTCCAATGCCAGCCAGCATGGCTTACTGCATTCCTAACATATAGAGCAGTACATAATCCCCAATTGTTCCCATAGAACGACTCCAAGAAAAATAGATATGCTAATAAGTGGGAAGGAACAGGATGCCGATTGCATTGCTTACATAACCAGAGTTTACTATTCAAATACTGTGGCACTTTCATGCAAGGTTAGGTGCAAAGGGATGAACAAAGACTCACGAAATCCAGCCCCATTATATAAGAATCATTCCTCAGTTTGTTTTGTGCAGTCATGTTGAAAACAGCTTCATTGCCTCCAAGACTGTTAAACATATACGGAAAGTGCACCAAGCTTTATTATCTTAAACTATCTTTAAATGAATCAGTTCTGTGGAAGGCATCCATAGTTGCTACAGAACTGAAGATATTTTGACGGAGGACTGAAAAAGTGCATTCAAGAAACATTTGGCATGTCTCTGTTTCTTGTTCTGCAGTGCCAAATTATCTAAGAATTTTACAAGTCAGTGCTATCGGTGGCAGCTTCCCTTCCAGCTTTCAGCTAGAGAGAGCATAAAACATACATTCTTCCACAGCTTCAGCCCTTTTGGCTTTTATTTTTTATTTTTTTCAGAGAATATGTCAGGCTTTCAAAGGGCCTCATTGTACCCACACATTTTCGCAAAATGATGCAAAGGGACAAGCATCTAAAAATATTGGGCAACTTAAAATTGCAGCGTGGAATAATCAGACCTATTCACGGATAGCCTCCTCCCGCCCCCCAATTATGAAACGCCCGTATTGTGTGTTCCTCACTCAAGAACAAATTCTTTAACTGCGGTCACAGAAGCTATTCTTATGACACCAATGGGCTCCGCATGTTATCCTTAAGCGGATTGATTTTTTGGTTCATTTTTTTTAAAGGAAAAAATGCCTTTATAAACCCTGTATTCCTGCTACTGGGATTATTACGATTACTATAACAATATTTCCTCATATTAAATCGCATAAATATTCTGCTTATACTATTACATTTCCTCTTCACTACCGTGTTTCCCCGTAAATTAACCCTCCCCTGAAAATAAGTCCTCCCTTGAAAATAAGCACCCCCCCCCAAAAAAAATATTTAAACGCACGCGCAGTCGGTCCCCGCCATTTCCTCTGGTTAGGGTTAGGGAGACAGAGCTGGAAATCAGGTAAGATGGCAAGAGGAGCCCCGTCTTGCTCCACATGCCCCAAAATAGTAAGATCTCCCCGAAAATAAGGCCAAGTGCTTATTTCACGGTTCAAAAAAAATATAAAACAGGGTCTTATTTTCGGGAAAACATGGTATTATTACACTATGCTCTATAGCAGGGGTGTCAAATATGTGTCCCGTGGGCTGGATGCATTATGCGGTGGCCACACCCACCCCTGGTTTAGCGAAGGAGGGAAAAGTCACGATATGTCATGTGATGACAATGTGACACTGCGAGTTTGACATCCTTGCTCTATATTATTATTAGCAATGTTTTCTGCTTTTCTTGCAGAGGTTTCATTGCCCAAACTAGATAATGGGTAATGAAACCTCTACAAGAAAACAATCAAGCTCAGAGAGCACCAAGGACCCCTCTTGTCAAACCTAAGCTACAAATGTTCTCCTTTATCAGTCATGTTTTCTTCTTAGAAACCCTGATCTGCAATTTCCTAAATTCTCCCTCTCTCCCTCCTCCCTCTCTCCCCATATCTCTTTCTCTCTCTCTCCCTCTCTCCATCCCCCTTTCCCTCCCTCTCTCCCCATCTCTTTCTCTCTCCCCCTTCCCCTCCCCTCCCTCTCTCTCCCCCCTTTCTCTTCCCATATCTCTCTCTCCCCATATCTTTCTCTCTCCCCTCTCCCTTCCTCTCTTCCTCTCTCCCCCTCCCTCTCTCCCCCTCTCTCTCCCTCTCTCTCTCCATATCTATTTCTCTCTCTTCCTCCCTCTCTCCCTCCCTTTCCCTCCCCTCCCTCTCTCCCCTCCCTCTCTCCCCATATCTCTTTCTTTCTCTCCCCCAATCCCTTTCTCTCTCCCTCTCTCCCTCCCTCTCCCTTTCTCCCTCTCTCCCCCTTTTCCTCCCCCTCCCTCCCTCTCTCTCCCTCTCTCTCTCTCCCCATATCAATTTCTCTCTCCCTCTCCTTCCCTCTCTCCCTCCCTTCCCTCTCTCTCCATATCTTTCTCTCTCTCCACCTCTCCCTTTCTCTCCCTCTCTCCCTCCCTCTCCCTTTCTCCCTCTCTCCCCATATCTTTCTCTCTTACCCTTTCTCTCTCCCTCCATCCCTCTCCCTCTCTCCCTCTCCCTTTCTCTCTCCTTCTCTCCCTAACCCTCCCCTATCCCCCCTCCCTCCCCCATATTTCTTCTTCTCTCCCCCTCTCTCCCTCTCCCTTTCTCTCTCCCTCTCCCCTCCCCCTTTCCCTCC
Source organism: Masticophis lateralis (assembly GCA_030761175.1). Taxonomy (NCBI): domain Eukaryota; kingdom Metazoa; phylum Chordata; class Lepidosauria; order Squamata; family Colubridae; genus Masticophis; species Masticophis lateralis. The sequence continues at coordinate 9,694,554 of JAUDYJ010000010.1, read as the reverse complement.
CTCCCACTTTCTCCCCCTTCCCTCCCCCTCCCTCTCTGTCTCTTTTCTTCTGCTATTTTTTCCTCTGGGTTAAAGGCCAGGGAGAATAACTTGCATTTTTCCACACTCTGCTCTGCTTTGCTGTCCCCTTGTATTACGTTTTCTTCCAAATCATCCACCTGTCTTTGAAGGGAAAATGCCACCTTTTCTTCAACTTGTTTTTCTCCATTTGCTGCAGAGATTCCCAAACCTGTTCCCAAACCTGTTGTCTGCCCATCTCCTCCCAACCCTGTGTCAAGGCTGCAGCTTTGTTGCCAACTCTACTGTGCTGGGGGGAAATCTCAAAATGGGAGGGGGAGGAAGGCAGCACAGGTGCCTGCAATTTTTCTAAGCAGATCGCTCTTCCACATAGCGACAATATGAAAAGATATCTAAAAGTTACATCTGTTTGCACCCACAGATAAATCAGACAGATATTCTGAAAATCCATAAGCAGCTAAGTAACTCTTAGTTTCCAATGAATCCCAGAGATATCAAATACAAAGAGAGGCTGAAGTCTGAGGAGTGTCACAATTCTGAAACTAGGCATTCCTACTCCAGCATTATATGTGCTCAAGCTCCAGGGTAAAGGTAAGTCCCTTGACCATCCATTTAATGACCATTTGAAGTTGCTTATGACTTATCTGGTCCTTATGACTATCGAGGCATCCCTTCAGTCGCATGATTAAAATTGGGATGCTTGGCGACCGGCCTGTATTTACAATGTTTGAAATGTCCCGGGTTAACATGATTGCATTTGCAAATTTTTCGAGGGGGAAACCTTCCTACAAGCAAAGAAGCCTGATTCATTTAACAACTGTGCCAACGAAAATGGTGGTAAAATTAGATGCAACTCGCATAATGACCACATCATGTAGCGACACATGTTCCACTACCAACGATGGTCATAAATTGAGGACTACCTGTATACAGAACAGCAAACAGAAGACTAGAGGACATGGTGCCCTGTCTAACAATGCACACATATGCATTGTTGTAAATATGCAGATTTACATATAACTCTCTCATGGAAAGAAAGAAAGAAAGAAAGAAAGAAAGAAAGAAAGAAAGAAAGAAAGAAAGAAAGAAAGAAAGAAAGAAAGAAAGAAAGAAAGAAAGAAAGAAGAGAGAGAGGGAAAGAGGGAAAGAGAGAAAGAGGGAAAGAAATAAAGAGGGAAAGGGAAAGAGAGAAGTTGCAGGAAATCAGGGACACAAAAATCCAAACTCTTGCAAGTGCTGTTTTGCAACATCATTTAATGAGTTTAATAATAAAGGAAGCAGTTTTATTATTAGATTTTTGGGTTTCCTGGTCTGACAAAGAAAAGAAAAATAACAGTCTGCTGCAAAAATTAAAGGGTTTGGATTATTTCCCCAACCTCAGATACACACATATATTTTTCCCAAATGATCAGAGAAAAGTACCTTGTACCAAGTGGGGGTCTCCCCTTCTCTTGAAAGAGTAAAATGAAATAGTTATCTAGCAATCCTAAGCCTGCCATAGAAGAATTATCCTGTTGCAGATTTCAAAAGGTTAGCTTCAATGAACCTGACATGAATCTAACCCAAAATAACCCATTCAAGAGAAAAGTAAGAAATAATTGCTGTTTTCTCTCTTTTTTTTTTCCTCAGCTATATTGCTATAATGATTTTGCATAACAGATTGAACAAAGTGCTGTTGTGACAGGTGGTAGAATTCAGCTAGTAAGCACAGAGACAGGGTTCAATTTAGTTTGTGAATCCTTTAATTGTTGTGCAGCTAATTAAAGAAGGTTCTTTACACTCGCAAGTGTTTACCGTTGCTAGTATGCATACATGAAAAATTAAATTGTGCCTTCAAGGGCTGAGAACTATAGAAAAATCATAGCTGATGCTGCAACATGCTTACCAGCTCAAAATAGCTGCTTTTTTTCACAATTGGAATTTGTAAAACTTTTTGCTAAGCAAATATAGAGCTAATTAGAAGTGTTCGTTGGACCAATTAACATTTAAATAAATAAGCCATATTGCACATTTCACAGTCTTTATTTAATGATGCTTCTTCGCTCTTTGGAAAGATTCCTTTAAGTACAAATAAGTTGTCATAAAGAACTGAAAGGACAAAAATAGCAGCGCAATGTTTCTAAGGGTGTTTGTTCCTTCTCTTCCACCTTTAACATCATCTATACCTGTTGATGGGAAAACACCAATATCGGTTTTCCCCCCCTCTCTTTCATCTCCCCAAACTGCCTTCTATACTCCTTAGAATGCAAACGGAGAAAGGAATAGGGAAGAGGGGGGGGATCATATTTGATTATTTTAAAGTGCTGTGATAGCATTGTTTGTTCACTTGCAGTCTTCTTCTGTTATTTCTTTTCTCTCTCTTTCTTTTTTAATCGTACTTTTATCTCGGAAGGCAACCGGTGGACGTAAAGGGAGCTTCTGAAAAGGGGGTGGAGGGGAAACGCTAAAAGCTGCCATGTTGAACATGTGTGAAAGAAAATAGCTAATTTGAAGTTCAACTGTGAACACTCCTGCAACTGATACACAGTTTGATCATCACCCCAGTCATTAAGCAGAAACGTGCCAGGATGTTAGCTAACTTCACAAGAGCTAAGCAAAGTTGCTGAGCTACAAAAAAGTTCACCCGGACTGTGAATTGAAATGTAAGAAGAATGGTGTCGTATTGAAACCGGATTCAAGCAGGAGGCTAGTGCTGTTGGTCTTCCATCCATCAAGTAAAAATGTACAAAATACTGCTGTTGTTTTTTTTTTCAAATTCCAAGCTACTTTTTAGGTGCGCCATTTCTGATACTGGTGTCCTAGGAGCAACATCCATAAATAAATACTCATCTCCAGAAAAGGCTGTGAGATCTGTAAATATGGTATGTGAACAAAACTTACATTTGACTTTGCCTCTAGAAAAACTGACAGACATGAGCTAACGTTTCGGTGGCAAGCTTTCAAAGAATGAATGGAATGCAAAACAAGAGAGAAAGAAACTACTCTTTCGCAATTTGCTCTTCGGTCTTGAGACAGAAGAGAACAGAGTAACAGAGTTGGAAGGGACCTTGGAGATCTTCTAGTCCAACTCTCTACGTAAGCAGAAGACCTTATAACATTTCAGACATATCCAGTCTCTTCTTAAAACTTCCAGTGATGGCGCACCCACAACTTCTGAAAGTAAGCTGTTCCACTGTTTAATTGTTCTCATTGTCAAGTCATTTCTCCTTAATTCCACGTTGCTTCCCTCCTTGATTAGTTTCCATCCACTGCTTGCTGTCCTGACTTCTGGTGTTTTGGAGAATAGCTTGATTCCCTCTTCTTTGTGGCAGCCCCTCAAACATTGGAACACTTCTATCATGTCACCCCTGGGCCTTCTCTTCACTAGACTAGACATGCCCAATTCATGAAACTATTCTTCCTACTGTATGTTCTAGCTTCTAGCCCCCTAATCATCTTTGTTGCTCTTCTCTGCACTCTTTCTAGAGTCTCCACATCTTTTTTTACATCATGATGACCAAAACTGGATGCAGTATTCCAAGTGTGGCCTTACCAAGGCATTATAACAATTCATATGTCTTGATTCTACCCCTCTGTTAATGCAGCTTAGTACACCAGAGTCTAATTCAAGGACAGGAGGCATCATGGTTATCTAGAACCTCATATGACATCAAACATTAAGCCTTCTAATGCTGCAGACATCCTCATGTTCAGGCTCCATTTGTTAAAAGGCTAAATGGGCATGCATTCACATCCATTCAATCTCTAAATGTAGGCTCCTATTAAAAACAAAAGCATTTACAAAATTCCATAGACTGACTGCTGGTAACTTTGGAAGGATCACACCAATTCAAGTTCTTCCTGGTATGCCTGCATTTTTCCCTCAACATTTATGGCTTTGTTTTGGTTTTGGTTTTTTTTTTTTTTACATTTTGTGCAGGATTGATCTGGGATTGTTAAATGGCCTGCCTACCTTGCCAATCCAGATTGTAAGATCAAGCTGGGATGTAATTTTATGACTATACACCCTTTCTTGCACAGTGACTCATTACATTTTGGAATAAATGGCATCTCCCACTGCCTTTTGAAAAGAGAAGTGTTTGGGTTTCTTATATTTGATACTAAAAGTCTATTTACCAACGAGGGTGTTGGCTCAAAAATGTCTCAAACATCAATGACCCTTATAAATAATGTAGCATTCATAAAGATGATTATCATGTTCTATTTAAAAATGTATAAAGAGAGAGATAATAACAATGATTTGCACTTCTGTCTATTGAACTCTAAGTGCTAACAAATTTATCCTCGTAATGCCTCTATCTTTTCTAGTATAAAAACTATATTAATATATTTTCAGTTTACAACCCTACAAAAGCAGGGCAGTAAATTGAGTCCTGATGTGCAGTTATGGGTATCTAAAGAGATCTGAAGTTGGACATCCAAAGGACTGAGATAGTTTACACTTGCGGATGAGTTTTTTTAAACCCATGGCTCCACAAGATTAAATGCATTTACAGAGGAATGTGAATATAACTTTGAAGAAGGTCTGCGGGAACAAGTAGAGCTGAGGTGTCAAACTCGATTTCAATGAGGGCCGCATCAAGGTTGTGTTTCATCTGGGGGGCGGGGCTGGGTGGACGTGGCCAGGTTGACATCACTCATCTAGGCTCTGTTTTCGGCTGCAGCAGCTTTCTGCAGCCCTCTGCCAGTGAAAATGGAGCCTGGGAGGGCTGCACATGAGCTCCGTTTTCACTGGCAGAGGGCTGCAGGAGGCCATTGTAGCAAAAAACAGAGCCCAATCAGGCTGCATGCAATCTCCCCAAGCTCCGTTTTTGCTGGCAGGGAGCTGCAGGAAGCCACTGCGGCTGAAAACAGAGCCCTGGAGGACCACACGATGCCCTCCCAAGCTCTTCATTGTTTCCAGGCCAGATCTAAGCACCCTGTGGGCCCAATCCAGCCCACCGGCCTTGAGTTTGGCACTCCTGAAATAGAGGAATGGTTAAAAAACCCGAGGAAGAAGAAAACCCGAAAAAGAAAGTCAAAATAATACCACCTTCATTCTGGTTGGTGTAAGAGGGAACAGAGGTAAACTGTCATATTTTCATGAAGCTGTTGCTATATCTGGGAACAATAAAGTAATATTCTTAGTATCTTTGTGGTATCTGCTTCTGGATGTGGTGGTCTATCTCTAAGGTTTGAGCACATATTATGTACCATTCTGAACAAATTGCTATCCAATTTTCTTGTAAACCTCCAGAGATGTAGCATCCATTTCTTCAGAAAACTACCTGTCCCTTTGCTTAATATTTATTTATTTATTTTATTAAATTTATATACCGCCCTACTCCCGAAGGACTCTGGGCGGTGAACAACCTCAAGGTAAAATACATCATACAAAAGTTAAAAAAACCATTTAAAAATACATTAAATAAGATGAATTTAAAACACCCAATTTATATAAAACTTAAAAGCCAATTCAAAAGGGAGAGTCAGGCCAAACCAGCCTGCTGGGGCGCGGCAGAAAGTGCGTAAATCTGGGATCCTCCGTATCTCCGGGGGGGAGCTCATTCCAGATGGCAGGTGCACCCACAGAGAAGGTTCTCCCCCTGGGGGCCGCAAGTCGACACTGTTTGGCCAACAGCACCCTGAGGAGCCCCTCTCTATGGGAGCGTACTGGTCGGTGGGAGGCTACTGGTGACAGAAGGCAGTCTCATAAGTACCCTGGTCCTAAGCCATGGAGCGCTCTAAAAGCAGTAACCAAGACCTTGAAGCGCACCCGGAAGACCACCAGGAGCCAGTGCAGCTCGCTCAGGAGGGAGGGTCACATGGGAGCACCCTCCCTCCTGCTCCCATAACCACCCGTGCGGCCGCATTCTGGACCAGTTGGAGCCTCCGGGTGTTCCTCAAGGGGAACCCCATGTAGAGAGCATTACAGTAGTCCAGGCATGAGGTGATGAGCGCATGAGTGACCATACATAATGAGTCATTTGTTATGTACAGTCATCAGAGTCAGGAAATTCCTCCTTACTGGTGGAATTTCCTGCATGGTGGTGCAGTGGTTAAAGTGCAGTATTGCAGGCAAACTCTGCCTACAGTTTGGAGTTCTATCCTGACAGGGCACAAAGTTGACTCAGCCTTCCGTCCTTCCGAGGTCAATAAAATGAGGACCCAGATTGTTGGGGAGCAATAGGCTGACTCTGTAAACCATTTAGAGCATGCTATAAAGCACTGTGAAGCAGTATATAAGTCTAAGTGCTATTGTGCTAGTTTGCATCTTTCATTAGCCATGCAACCACACCATTAAGTCCACAATTTGATCATTCACTTCTAATATTACAGGAGGGGGGAAACGTGTGAAGGGAAACACGAGATACAAACCCCATCACTCGTGTTTGAAATAAAAATGAAGGATCAACACTAAGTAATGTCCCCTAGAGGCAGGCTCTTTCTGTCAGTGCCATGGGAGATTCCCTATTGTAAAACAAGCTGAAACCCATTAGTTATGACAAATAACTATCTCCAGAGGACAGCGTCCCCGTGGAATTCCTGAACCCATTAGAAAAAGGAAGGAAGAAAGAAGAGGTAAGAAATACCACTCCCTGTTCAAATGTCCAACATAACCCGAAAGTCTGGTATATATGCATGTAGACTAAGAATCTTCTTCATGCAGGTATTTATTAAATTAAGAAAACTGATTTGGTATAATCCGGGGGGGGAGGGGGCTTCAAAAATTTTAGCAAGTGGTTCTCTGCCCGGTTGCTGGCTGGGCATGGCTATGGTGGACGTGGCCTAGTTGGCCTCCTGCACCATGGGGGGGGGTTTGCCCTCCCCAGGCTCCGGAGGCTTCCCTTGAGCCTTAGGAGGGCGAAAATGGCCTCCCCAGGCTCTGGAGGCCCTCTGGCGGCCCATTTCTGGCTTTCCCAAACTTCTGGTAGGCCCATTTTTTGCCCTCCCCAAGCCTCCATGCATGCACTGCACTTACTTGCATCCGAAACAGGCCGCGTGGGGAGGGGCGGGGTGGGAGGGGCCAGCCAGGAGTGGGATTGGGGGTTCTCCAAACTGCACAGAATCTTAGCTAGAGGTTGTCCTGAACCCCTGAAAACCCCCAGCAGCCCACCCCTGGTATAATCTGAATTTGAATCACAACCTGAAGTTGTGCAGGAGGGGGGATTTTGAGCAAAAGAAGATAAAAGAAAACAGCAGAGTTGTGTTGCCCTCTCTACAGAGGAAGAAAAAGTATTTTCCAATTGTCCATTCCATTGGTTAGATGACCACCAATCTTCTGGATGACTTCCTATACTTTGGTTGCATCTGGCCCTCTTAAATTCAACTGTTCTCCTTGGTGATGTATTTTACCTTCAATCCCTTTTGTGTTCATTACTTGATTCACTCTACAACCAGGATGGATATATCTCAAGCTATGAGAATGCTTACATGGACACTTACATATCAGTGGTGGGTTTCAAATTTTTTTACTACTGGTTCGTGGGTATGGCTTGGAGGGTGTGGCATGGCCTGGTGGGTATGGCAGGCGAAGGATAGTGTAAAATTTTTATTCCCTCCCTGCTCCAGGGGAAGGTTACTGCAAAATCCCCATTTCCTCCTGGTCAGCTGGGACTTGGGAGGCAGGGAATAAATTGGGGGTGGGGCCAGTCAGAGGTGATATTTACCTCTTCCCTGAACTACTCAAAATTTCCACTACCGGTTCTCCAGAACTGGTCAGAACCTGCTGAAACCCACCTCTGTTGTGTATGTATCATTCCAATGAACATAGCAAGGATAACTTTCATGTTAATTTGCCGAGTTTACATTCTTACTTCCCAAATTAAGCAGTTACGTATATTTACATGTTCTTCAAATAGTTTATGATGTCAATTGGGACTCTAAATTCCCCCTTAGCTCACGCCAAGCTACAAATAGGAATCACATTTCTAGCTATTTTGGGGACAATAAAGGGGGTACGGGAAGAGCAAGTATTATCCATTATTTATGCCTATTACCTTTAATTTACAGATTACCGTGACTAAAATCACTGGAACATACAAATTCTCCAATTGCAAAATATTTCTTACCGATCTATTATGTCTATGAACCTCCAAAAGTACAGAATTAACCCAAACTAAAGATTACAGGTAACATAATGACACAATGGAGACCAAAATTTATGTGGCTAAACAAGATTATTGGGTGAGTCACACCCGATGTTATGACTTTTTTTGGCAATGTTGTTAAATGAATGACTGTAGTTGTTAAGTGAGTCACATGGTTAGTAAGCAAATCCAGCTTCCCCCATTGACTAGGCCTGCCAGAAGCTGCTGGGAGGTCACAACTGGTGAGCACATGACCTTAGGATGCTGTTGTGAATACAAGGCAGCTTTCAAGCACCCAAACTTTGATTATCTGACCAAGCGGATGCTGCACCACTCGTAAGTATGAGGACTGGTCATAAGTACTATGTGTAGTGCCATTGTAACTTCAAACAGTCACTAAACAAATGGTTGTTAAATCAAGGATTACCTCTTGATTGAAAGTATACTATTATTTGTTGTTTGAAGGCAGGGTAGGCTGCAATCTTCGGCATATTTACTAGGGGTTTGAACTCTCCCTGCAGTGTGCCTTACTCACAAGTAGACAGTAAGCCCCGGTTTGACCTTAAATACAGAGACTCAAATGCCAACGACAGAATCAAATCTTGACCTGCGAATCTGATATTTATATTTCAATTCCTATTTGCAAATATTTGTTTGGCAGCCTTGGAACTTCAATTTAGCCTAATGGCTTTCTGAAATGTCAAATACAGTTCAAAGGAGGAAAATCTATAACGTATATTCGATTGGGCCTCTTTGAATATCTTGGAATTTGCCGAAGAATAAGAGAAGCAGGGGCTTGCATCAGTTGCTAATGTCATCGACACGGAATTAAAGAGGGTCTTTGTGTCTGAAGCTCTGGGTGTGTTGAGGTATTAGCAGAAAGTGCAGTTGGGCTTCAGATGCATTGTTCTTTGTTTCTCCTGTTTTTGCCAAAAAAAAAAAAAAAAAAAAAAGCTGGAGCAAGATATGTAAAAAAAAAAAAATCCAGCTGAGAAAAGCTTAGCCCAGCTGCATCTGGCTCCATAGTAAAAGAGCTTCCTCTTGGCTTCCCAGCGAAGCAGCTGTCTATGGGCCACAAGGAGACTCCCAGTTTCGAGTCACAGCTGCAAAAAATGTGCAGGGCACACACCGAGTGAATCAAACTACAGGAGGGTAGCCTCTGCTAATTGCTTACATTCGCACTGTGTCTGGGCACCATTTGGCAGCCACAACACTCCTACGTGTTACCTAGGGCTAGACCCCAGCTGCTTTCCAAGCCCATGCTTAAGAGTTGGTGGGAAGAAGAAAAACCGTAAAGAGCATCCTTTCACCGCCTCAGCTAGCGTTCAGGTGAGCTACAATGGCCTGACCTGCTTCTTCTCTTGACTGCTGTGGGCGATCAATCCGTACATGCCTCAGAACTCTAGGGGAAAGTTTTAAAAAAATAAATAAAAACATTTGGAAACGGACAGAACCTGCCGTGATGGAGAAGTTGGCCATTTCCGAATGGGCAGCTTAATCCTAATTGCCACAGCCAGAGTATTTTCACAACAGTAGGCTGGAGCATTAAAGCAAGGAGGAGATGGAGGAATTTGGGGCAGCAAGGGAAGTGGGGGGAGGAAGCATCTAGATAGATGCCAAAACCTAACATGGACCACAAATGACTTTTTAACAGAAAGAGTCTCTAAGCATTTGTTTACAATAACACACATCTTTAAGATGAAACTCAAGAGACGTGTCTAGGAAGCAGGAAAGATTGTACAAAAAGCCAAAAGATAAAAGTACAGTATATACCGCTTCACAATACTTTACAGCCCTCTCTAAACGGTTTACAGAGTTTACAGTAAGCATAAGTTTACAGAGTCAATGTATTGGCCCCAACAATCTGGATCCTCATTTTACCAACCTCGGAAGGATGGAAGGCTGAGTCAATCTTGAGCCGGTGAAAATGGAACTGCCAAACTGCAGGCTGTTGGCAGTCAGCAGAATTAGCCTGCAGTACTGCATTCTAACCACTGTGTCACCCCGTCTCCTACAAACAAACTGTTGTAAGCCAAGGGTTACCTGTAATAATTTTGGGGTTAGAAGTAAAGGGGGTTTTTTCCCCTACCTTTGCTTTCAAAAAATAATTTACTTAGAGATAACTAAGACCCTATGCACGACCATCCACAGACATAAGAGAAACCTCGCATCACCAATCCCCTCAGTAGTATCTTGTATTCTCACAACTCTGACTGTAGTGACACTCACTGCTTGGCCATGCAAAGACTTCCTGGTCGAAGTGAGAAAAATTCCTCTCAGTTAGAACTGTAAATTGCAACCTAGCAAAAAAGAAAAAAAAAACCCTTCCAAAGAAGCACTTTTTTTTTGCCAACCGATACTTTGTTCTTCACCTGATTATTATTGTTCCTAGTTATAAGAGCCATTCAACATTTGCCTGAATCCATAGCCATAGCAATGCCTCTCCTCCATCCTTAGATCTATTAGTTCACAAAATCAAAAGCCACACTCTGTTCAGATATTAAGAGTAAATAAGTGACGCACAGGGACTTAATAATAATATTGCTAAGCACTTCTACTGCACTTTATACATCCAGAGTGCTGTACAAACATTAATTAATTAATCCTTATAACAACCTCCAAAGAACATAAGTATATTCTATTGCTCACGTACGTGGAAACTCCACTGAGTTCAGCAGATTTTTCCTATTGTCATCAGAAGCTTGCTCCGGACTTTGAAAAGAGAAGCGGTTAAGGGTCCAAAAATGCCATGAGATTACAGTTCAGAATTCTGGGAGTCACATTCACACTACTCATCTAGAAAGGAAACCAAAGTTTATTCTCGTGATTGGGATAAGCCAGTTTTCCATCGGGAACCCAGCCATCGATTTATACATGCATATGCCCATAGCATTAAATAACTCTTTTTATGACAGTGTAACCCCTTAACCCTGACTGCTCTTTAGAAGGCCAGATCCCGAAGATGAAACTCAAATATTTTGGCCACCTAATGAGAAGAAAGGACTCACTGTAATGCTGAGAAAATTGAGGGCAAAAGAATAAGGGGATGGCAGAGAATGAGGTGGCTGGATGGAGTCACTAAAGCAGTCAACATGAGTTTAAATGGACTCTAGAGTATGGTAGACGCTAGGAAAGCCTGGAGGAATGTTGTTCATGGGGTTACAATGGGTCGGACACAACTTTGCAACTAAGAACAACCCCTTAATTTGGGTAGAATCAGGGTGACTAGATGGAGCTGAGCATTTACTGGCTGGATGCCCTTCCTGACACCATGCTGAGTTCACAGCAGGTATTTTTTTTCTTTGAGCTCTAGGAGAGAGAAAACCTGCCACTACCTAGGATTGAACTCTCAAATGGATCAGATAATTTGTCTGACTCAACCTACAGTGTGTTAGTTCTCACACTGTATGTAAAAAACAAAACAAAAATAAAAATAGGAAGAACAAATCTGGGAAATCTAGAAGCGAAGGATCAATGGAAAAGAGGAGACCAGTAGTCTATCATACAAGGCAGGAAGAAAAACAGAATACAAGAAGGTTGGAACGATTTCTTTATAAGGAACTCTACCATTTTTGAATCACTGCCGTGGTTGAAATTCTTTTGGTTGTAGTATCCTTTCTTTAATAAATACATTTTCAAATATTGGATTTTCTTCTAAGTTTGCTTAAGTGATTGTTGTCCTTTTTGATTAATATTATTTTCCAAGATTTCAGACAGGGACATTTCTGAGCACCAGCTATCTGAAACTTAAACATGGAATGGTAGAGATTGAACCTGAGATCATCTACTATACATTATGCAATCTATTATGGTCCGCCAGCGAGTCGGACAGTGAGGAGGCTGGGGAGGAACATGGACCAGTCCTGGAGTCTGGGGAAGGCCCAGACGAAGGCTCTGCATCGGAGGCAGAGAAAGGGCCATCTGGGAGGTACGTGCTGGCTCTGGAGTTTCCAGAGTCGGACCTCATCGAGGCAGAGGATCAGGGGGAGCCTGTTCCCAGTGCATGTATGCACAGAGCTGCCAAAAGGCAAGAACAGTTAAAACAAACGGGACGACTCAGGATAGGGCTTGGAGATGATTTGGCCCCTTCCATAAGACTTAAAAGAGGAGCAAAGGCATGTGGGTCTTTGCAGGAAGCAACGTTGTTAATTCTGTGCAGTTTAAAGTCTGAAGCTCTGTTTGATTCTGGATTCCATGTGGCTTTGGCAGCGTGCCAAGGGAGATAAAGGTGGGTGATTATCAGCCTTATCCCGAAGGACTCTTTACAACTATTTGGGACTCATCTGTGAATGAACAGAATTCACAGCTGTTAAACTAAAACAAGTTTTTGGGACTATTCGTATGTTTTACTGACTCAGGAAAACCTAGGTCAGAACATAATTCACCTCTGAGCTACAGTCCCCGATATATTATAAGTATACAAAGCTGCCTTACATTGAGTCAGTCCATTGGTCATAGTGAATCTAATCTAGTTTAGGTCTAATTTCCAAAACTCCACCCTGGATGGCCCGTGGCATGTTCAGCAAACAAAATGTGACCTGCTATTGATCTGTAGTTTCTCAAAATAGCCATTCTGATCTTATCCTTACAAATACCACAACCCATGGCATCGTTTTTCCCATGCTCAATCAACGAATGTACAAATAAAGCGTGAAGGTCCATTGCACGTTTGAGATGATGGGGTGAACAGTTGTGCCTTTCAAAGTTTTGCACGTGATCCATTAAAAAAGAAAGGATCTTACTGACAATCAAATAAAGGCAAGTCACGGGACTCAAGATTTCACAGCCAATAGATGCTTTAAATTAGGAGGGTGGCTGGTCTTGTAATGGTGGCATCAACATCAGGGCTGGTATTCACTTAGCTTTGCTAGCGGTTCGCAAATGTGAGCGCACGTGCAACCTCTGCGCATGCCAAGAACCTTCCGCGCATGCTCAGAGCATCAAAAACGGGATATGATGAAATCCAGGCAGGTGGGTGGAGCCTCCCGTAGCCGCTGCTACTGGTTTTCCTGAACCGGATAGAACCGATTGAATGCCACCACCATTCTACATCTATCCTAAGCATTAATTTTCTTTACCAATAGGTGTCAGGAAAGGAACAGTTCTGTGGGAACTGGATATACCTTGTTCTTATAAAGTGGAATTAGGTAACTAGCAGCCCCCTGTCTAATTTCAGGTACATCTCAGACTGGTTCAAAATCATGAATGGAGATGGCAAATATACATGTCCCAGGGTAATGTTGCAGGATCCAATCTGGGTCAGTCACTGGGACTGAGTCTTCTTAGTCTTCTGAGCTTTTGGAATGGCGAGAGAGAAGTTCCCTGAGGATGGGCTCCAGCCACGAGTCCAAAAGTTCAGAAGACTAAACTCTCTAGTTGTTCTGACCTAGGCTTCCCCAAACCACGAAGCAGATGCCTTGTCCCGACAAAAACCCCTTTTTATTAAGTTACTGTGAATTCTTCTCATTCACACCCAGCAAAGTCTTTCAAGGGTGAATTTACAGTCACAGACCTTATCTGGGTTGGAGAGCTGCCAGGTCGATATCTTCAAAACTTGGCAAGGAGTCACGAACCAATTTGCTTAATTGTCTCCTGCAAATTGTCTCCTGCAAACTCCACTCCCCTTTCACTCCTCTTTTATTCCCTCTGGGAGGGGCCATTCATTGTCCACCTGTGGCCTTACTCCCAAGTCGTCCCTCGTTCCTTAGCTGTTCCCTTCATCTGGCAACTCTGTGCACGTGCACACTGGGAACAGGCTCCAGCTATTCATCTGCCTCACTGACGTCTGACTCCAAAGGCAACTGATAACTGGCCCTGGCCCCCTCTCTGCCTCTGATGCACAACCCTCATCAGAGCCTTCCCCAGACTCCAGGACTGGCCCATGTTCCTCCCCAACCTCCTCACTGTCCGAATCTGCTTCCAGCTCTGCTGGTGAGCCACAACACTAGTCCTGGTGACCGACCCATATGGGATCCTGCTAATTCAAAATCCTTTATAAGGGACTTGTCCATCTCCTAGCACCCCACCAGGAGGGATAAAGAGAGAGAGGAGAGAAAAGAAGGGAATGATAGAAAGACATCTCCAGTTTGTCTCTGGTGGTATCACCCACTGGTGGGTGATTCAAGATCACACCTCCCCGAATATAAATGGGGATTTATCAAAAAATATTATCTATCCCTTGCTGATTAAGAAGATTCTATAACTCAAAATATCTTAAAGCTTATGATATTATCTGTCATAAAACATATTATTTTTATTTGCCCAGATCCCTTGATGCTGAATTTGATTTTAAGAAACATAGTAATTCTCTTGGTGCATTCAACCCAACTGCATTGGTCTAAACGTATCAGAAGCAAGAGAGGAGATGTATGAGGTATGAATAATTGGGGGCCACACATTATGTTCCAGTTAAGATGATTTATTTATCAGGCCCATTCCCAAAAATCTAGTCAGCACTAAATTGGCGCTACACAAAGAGTCAACGGAATTCAAGAGGGCTTGGTCATAAACTGTTTATGGCGACATAAGGACTCCAGGCTGATTACTCACTTGACTCCATCCCCCAGGCTCTGCCTGCTTTTTCCCAACATCATCACTCTCCTGTTATTTATTAGTATCTTCCACTCAAAGGTACACCTCTTTTGACTGCTCTAGTTAGCAATGATGACCCTGTCTTTGTGGGCAATTTAACATAACTGTGAAAAATGTTTCTTTATCCTTCTCTCTGATCTTGCCCCACATCCACTTTAATTGCTATATATCTTCGCAATAAGCCAAACCTCTGTTTTACTTCATCTTAATGTGAGGCACGTTTGAATTTTTTAAAAAAAAACACTGGGAGAATTGTGATGCATCAACTACTGGCCTTACACCAGAAGTACAAGACTGAAGCTCCATCATTGTAAAATACCTTCAGGTTGCTTAATAAACCAAACATCCTATGTTCACCCACCTCTAAAGATGTTTATTATGCACCGACAACTGTCTATCACTCTATGACTATGGTCCTAATTGATCTCATTTTTTTCTCTCTCTCTCAAGAAGTTAAGGAATGTGTCTTGTTCAGTGGGTTTTGGGTTCCCGAATCCTTTCTGATTTGTCTAGCAGGCAACAATTCAATCTTGCGGTTGTTAGTTGTTTGCTCTTTACTTGATACAGATTCATAAGATAAGTTACCTTGCATAAAATCACACACAACTTTGCCCAAGATGGCTTTTGATTTCCCCGTGGAGCAAGGGATATCGTCAAGGAATCCTCTGCTCATTTTAGAAGTTTAAATAAAAAATTGTGTTTTAGATGTGTCTATGTTTTTTTTTTAAATGTTCTAGCAATTATTGTTATTACTACCATTTTGAAAACATATACTTGCCTGGCCTGTATGGAAATGTTTGACTACTGCAAATAATAACAATGCAACGAAGAACAAAACAAGGCATTAAAAAGTTACAGATATCAGACACCCTCTCAAATGATGAAATAAAGGAAGAATACAATTGCAACAGTGTCAGATGCAAGAAACTGGAGGCACTCATGAGCAGCTAATCAGTGTCCTTTTAACTTAGGATCCCAGAGAGGGTTCACTACAATTTTTATTGATGCATAATACATAAACCTTGATCTTTCTTCATTATTACCAGATTTCCCTACAACCATGTCACCCAGTCATCTGTCTGGCTAGAGATGTACAGATCACTGTTAATTTGGTTAATGTTATTCTGTCCCAACCCTGCTGTCTTTTAAACATGTATTGAAGGCTCTTTCTCCAAGATGCAGGCTCCCTCTGGGAGACGGCTTTGCAGAGATTTTAGTGGATATATGTTCCATGGGAATGGAACACATTTTCTTTTCTGCTTCGTTTGATGTTTTTTTATTTTTGTTTTTAATTCTGTATGTTCTCCAGACTCTGAACGCAACTTAGAAATGTGAATAATAAATAAATAATCCAACTTCTTAACATTGACCTGATTTGATGTTCAGTTTCAATTTTCGTTCTTGATGCATGCACTCTCCTATCTTCCAAGTTGGAGGGCACCATCACCAGCAACCAATTACCAACATCATGTTATATTGCATGTTGAATCCGGATGTTTGGTCCAACTTCTTGGTTAGTGCATGGATGTCTTATTAAGCACCCACTGAAAACTACTTTCTAATTAGGATAGGCAGCTATTATTTTTTGTAAAGCAGAGCAGGTACTTTAAAGGGGACATCAAGGCATGCAATGCCTCTGACAAAGATGCCATATCTTCATCCATGTTTGCATAGTTTATAGCCATGTGGTCCCAAGAAAATATATGTTGGAGTTAAGCAGGCAACAAAAGAGTATAACACTGTCACATCCACTTAGCATCTCATTCATTCAATTTATAGCAATAGCAATAGCATTTAGACTTATATACAGCTTCATCGTGCTTTTCTAGCCCTCTCTAAGCAGTTTATAGAGTCAGCCTATTGCCCCCAACAATCTGGGTTCTCATTTTACCCACCTCGGAAGGATGGAAGGCTGAGTCAACCTTGATCCGGTCAGGATCGGACTCCAGACTGTGGGCAAAATTAGCCTGCAATATTGCATGGAATAGATTCGAGGAGAAGAGAAGAGAAGAGAAGAGAAGAGAAGAGAAGAGAAGAGAAGAGAAGAGAAGAGAAGAGAAGAGAAGAGAAGAGAAGAGAATTAGCACTTTGACTTATATAGCAATTGCAATAGCACTTAGAAGCCTGAGTCAACCTTGAGCCAGGCAGGATTGAACTCCTGGCAATGGGCAGAATTAACTTGCAATGCTGCATTCTAATCTCTGTGCCACTGGAGCTATTTATGCATTTATGCATTTGCATGCAATGGCACACCTGCCACGCAAATTGAGGAACAGAGGCAACTTGGTCAAGAAGGTTCCAACAGCTGCAGATAACCACATCTCCCCTCCAAAGCATTTTTTTAAAATTCTGAATCCTTATCACTGCACTATCATTCATCCTCCTCCTCAAATATCTATGGAGATTCTCAATCATCCAGATCATGGTTATCCCAAAGGTACTTTTTCTGAAAATCACCTTTGGGGAGTTTTCTTTCTCCACCACCACCACCCCCTTTGAAAACGCTTCTCATTCAAGAAGCTTCTTGGATGAGAAGTGAAACATTTTGGAAGGAAGGAAGGAAGGAAGGAAGGAAGGAAGGAAGGAAGGAAGGAAGGAGGGAGGGAGGGAGGGAGGGAGGGAGGGAGAAGGAAGGAAGGAAGGAAGGAAGGAAGGAAAATTGTCAGTAAAAGTGAACGCACTGCGTACAATGATTCATACACCAACATGCATACAAATATTCATGCGGTGTTTGCTGCTGAATTTGTCAGCAGCAGTGCAAAAGAAAATTTGTATCAGTGAGAAAACTGTAAAAAATGAAATTGACAGAATCCCCCAGGAAGGGAGGGAGGGAGGGAGGGAGGGAGGGAGGGAGGGAGAGAGAGAGAGAGAGAGAGAGAGAGAGAGAGAGAGAGAGAGAGAGAGAGAGAGAGAGAGAGAAAGAAAGAAAGAAAGAAAGAAAGAAAGAAAGAAAGAAAGAAAGAAAGAAAGAAAGAAAGAAAGAAAGAAAGAAAGAACCAAGTCCAGTTGCCTTTTGGGAAAATGCTTCTTTGGGGCTCGCCCTGAAACAAAAACCCAGTCACAATTAAGACCAAAGATTCTAGCTATTTCCTTCAATGCCAACCCATAGATTTAAAACCTTAGTCCCTAAGGCAGAGCTACATTCCTTCCTTCCTTCCTTCCTTCCTTCCTTCCTTCCTTCCTTCCTTCCTTCCTTCCTTATATTGCTGGATGGCTAAAACTATTATAGAAAAAAGAGATGCAAATGCTAATTAAAAAGGGAAGAATGCGAAAATGCTTCGGCTTCCTTCAGTTTGCCCCCTTGTTTGTAAATATCATCATGCTGTCATGTAAACGGAGAGATTATGTTCACGCCAACCTTCTCCTTGCTCCTACAAAACACACCAAAACAACAACAACAACAAGGCTGGCATTCTCCTCAGTTCATTTGTGGCCGGCAACAGATATATTTTTAACATAAAATACTATATTTAATTGGTTATGGATCTCTGTTCTTTTAGCACTACTGGAAATCACACAAAAAACACATTAGTATAGAGCAATTAGTGAAAAGGCAGTAAACAACAGAGGCACTATTAAGCTGTGGGTGATTAAATAGCATTACTCTTTTATTTTTTATGATATTAGATTTAAAGATGAAGTCAATTTTGCCATATATCCCCATTAACATTAATAGGGAACATGAATAACAGGTGACTGAAACTTCTCTTCGATTTATAAAATGCAATCCTTTTCTTCCTGCCTCTGTCCCTTCCCTTCCCTTCCCTTCCCTTCCCTCCTTCCTTCCTTCCTTTCTTCTTCCCTCCCTCCCTCTCAATGAGATAATAGGAAATATATTTGTAAAAAGAAAATAACAATAAACAACAGTATCTTTCTTCCCCCAATAAACCTGAATATTTTAATGGTGATATCATTTGAACTGATGGGGCATATGATTTCTCTGTTGTTGTTGTTTTTAAAAATCTTGGCTCTGTCGGTATCAAAAACAAAACTGCTACTAAATCAGATGTCTGTATTTTGTTATATTTGGTATTCTGATAATTGCTTGATTTATTAATTATATTGCAAGGGAAGTTGCAAGTACACATTTAAAAAAACAAAAACAAAAACAGGGATGAAGATTTTTAAAGAGAGTATTTTCAGCTAAGATGAATATCCAGGAGGGCCCCACCCAACTAACGTAGCCTCATTTGTTTGTTTTAAAATCTTCTTTTTAAAAACAGAACCTCAGATTTTTTAAAAAATAAAAATAAATAGGGTATAAACATAACAACAAATGTTGAGTGTTTCAAGCAAAGTTCTCCTTCCATCCGTTTGTGTTATGCAGGAACTCAAATTCAGACTGTGATACAATTCCGGAATGAAATGTAGACTGAATAGCAACATTTTTTTTTTTTTTTGTGGAAAGGAAGGAGGAAGAGGAATGATTTTTTTAAAAAAATAGTAATAATCTGATTCAGGATGGAGCCTTAAGAAAAGGCAGGGAGAGTGGAGAGGGATCCACCCTTCGTTCCCCATGGGTCCCTGGACTCCCTGCTTGTTTATATATCACCCTCTTGGTCTGGCACATCTTTTTCCTAAGCATCTGATTAAGTTAACAATGCCCTGCTTTTTTGCATACCGATTTGCCAAGCCTTTCTCTACAGCTGCTCCCAAAGATTTGGTCTGTCTCTGTAATGTGATAGCGCAGCAGTCAGTAAATGCAATCTTTGTCAAACCCAGGTGTGCTCTTGATTTCGTTCTCCTTCGTTCCAAGCTAGGTTTTGTGGGATGTTTTTTTTCTCTCTCTCCCTTTTTTTCTCTCCCACCCTCCCCTCCACTTTCTCAGCATTTATAAGACTCTATTATAATATAGCCACATCTGGAGTGCAAAATCCTCCCATTAATTTGGATACTTTTAAAACTATGAAGGCAAATTCAGAAAGAGAAAGAGGGAGGGAGGGAAGGAAGGAAGGAAGGAAGGAGGGAGAAATGTTTATCACAATTGCTAATGTCTTTCCATTTACAAAGAGAGAGAGAGAGAGAGAGAGAGAGAGAGAGAGAGAGAGAGAGAGAGAGAGAGAGAGAGAGAGAGAGATGTGTTGGTTTGATTGGGAACATCACTAATTGACCCTAAAATCAGCCTGTACATGCATGCCTTACTATCTTGCTACTTACTTACTTACTTACAATCATATGTAATATTATAAAAAAGTCAAATAAGAAAGTCTTGGGGTCATTCCTTATATTAGTTCAAGTAAAAGAAGAAAAAAAAATGTGTTCCAAATCTAATTATTGGAATAAAAAGCTGTATCCTAAATAAAAGAGCTAAGAACCCTCCCCAACCCTATTCTCATTTTATTTTCAAGTGGACATGCACTCCCATCACAATCACCAAACAATTTATTCATTATTTTTAAGAGACGGAGGGAGGGAGAAGGAGAACGACTTTAGATCAACACAATGGCTTAAAAACTATGCTATGTTTGTGTGTGTGTGTGTGTGTTGCGCACAGTAAGAGTAATTTTTCAAGATCAAATTTGAAGTAGATTAGCCCAGAAATACGAACTAAGTCATTGCTGTTATCATTTGAGTATGGATAAAGGATGTATTCACCCAAGAGCATCACCAAGTTATTTTCTCAAAGAGAGAGAGGAAAAAATCTCTGCCTCCCTGAATACATGAGAATCATCACTATGAAATGATAAATGGGCCCCAACGAATGGTGTTGACAACTGCCTATCTATTGTGAAAAGGCATCTTGAACGAGGAAAATAATATTACTTCATTCAAAAATCCATCATAGGGCAAAAGAAAAAAAAAAGAGTAACTCTTTAGAAGTAGCTACTTGTTCCAATTATTTCTTAAATCCAACCGCTGTTTTAAAAGATGAATAAATTCTTATCTGACAAGTGGCCCACATCTAGCTCTTTACAGATGGTTTCCACTTATTTTCCCACAATATTGCCATTTTATTGTGCAATGTTTCATCCTGATTTCTGTGGAGCTGACTCCCTTAGAATAAATCAGTTGAGGAGGGTTGCACTACAAATACCTAGTGACTGTGGGGTCCTTGAAGAAGTGAAGAACTGAAGGAGCTCCTCGGATGAAAACAAGAAACATCTTCAAAGAAGAATAAAGGGCAGTTGCCTTTTGAAAAAACACCTTTGGGATAACCATGACCTGGATGAACCATGACAGACTCTAAGCTTGGGGTTTTTTTTTCCCTTGCAGATGTTTCATTATTCAATAAGGTAGCATCATCGGTGTAATGAAATATTTGCAAGAAAATAAGGGCACCCAGGACCCCACAGTTCAACCTGAGTTACAGTATTTTTTTTTTATTTGATTTATATGCCGCCCTTCTCAGGGCGGCTTACAATGCGTTAAGCAATAGCCTTCATACTTCTGTATATTTATATTTATACAAAGTCAGCTTATTGCCCCCAACAAACTGGGTCCTCAATTTACCCACCTTATAAAGGATGGAAGGCTGAGTTGACCTTGAGCCTGCCTGGGATTGAACTCGCGAGTAATTGCAGCAGCTGGATCTTAAATGCTGCTTTTGTAGGAGGCATTATTCCCCTACGCTACTCAGATTCCTTCTATTTGGTAAATATCCAATGAATGTGATGGCAAAAGTCTATAGACCAACCTTCCCATCCTCGTACATTTAGAAAGAGTTGGATCTCAAATCCCAAATGTCTTTTGGATATGCTGCCTGGAAATTTTAGGCATTACATATTACAAATACATCCTGGAGGGGTAGCGCAACAGGTTAGAGAAGGCTATGTAATAACAGCATTATTAACTTTTCGGATCATAGGCTCTGATTTAAGTTATTCACATCATGCGGTGATTTATTGTTGATTCAAGAGCTGGAGAACACTCCAACCATTGTGTTAGAGGAAATAGATCCATTGGGTGAATATGGTCCTTCAAATGGAAGGAATGAAAAGGAGTGTCTGAATTATGCCCCCTTTGCATCCATTTACTATGATACTATAAAGAAAAGTAAAAGAAGAATAAAGGTAAAGGTAAAAGATTCCCCTCGCACATATGTGCTAGTCATTCCCAACTTTAGTGGGCAGTGCTCATCTCCGTTTCAAAGCCGAAGAGCCAGCGCCATCCGAAGACGTCTCCATGGTCATGTGGCCAGCATGACTCAATACCAAAGGCGCACGGAATGCTGTTACCTTCCCACCAAAGGTAGTCCCTATTTTTCTACTTCCATTTTTTATGTGCTTTCGAACTGCTAGGTTGGCAGAAACTGGGACAAGTCACGGGAGCTCACCCCGTTACGTGGCACTAGGGATTCGAATTGCTGAACTGCTGACCTTTCGATCGACAAGCTCAGCATCTTAGTCACCGAGCCACCGCGTCCCAAAAGAAGAATATTTTGATGAAATTCACATGGGTGTGATATGGGATTCCTTATCTCAGGATTCAAAAACCACCAGATATCCAGATCAATTCCTATAGGAATTGACTTCTTTTGGATCCGAAGTCATGAACAATAATGAAGACCAGATCTGAAGGTATAATGCCATTTGATAAGGAATTATACCACATAGCCAGTTCAGCGAGATTCTCCTTTATGTCTCCTTGAAACCTCTTCTAGAAGCTGATCAGAAAAGTTGCAAGAGGAATATGTATATAAGCCAATTTCAGTTACTAGAACTGAGGATCTTAGAGGAGTATAGAGGAGCTATGTTACCATTTCACTTTTAAAGGGGGGGGGGGGAAGTATCACTTCACAAAGTAACTTGGAAGAATGCTTCCATACATGACTTTTGAAAAGCAAAGCAGCCCTTTGCATAGACAGCTATACAAAGAGGATGAGTTTTATAATAGAAAATATACACCCAAGCAGGCTGGCTACCTTTTAAGAAGGTAGGTTCAAAAACATTACCTGAAGAAGAAAATGTGTCAAGAAAAAAGCTTTGTTTGCAGAAGACACATTTTGACACGAGGTGACTTGCTAGGATTATAGATCATACAGGTTATAGAGGTGGCAGATATTATCAGGCCCGATCCCTTTACGTGGTACTCAGAAAACCATCCTAATTTAATGATGGGATGGTTGAAAAATATTCCACCTTTTGGACGTGTAAAATACTTGAAAACTATAGCAAATCCCCAAATTCAGTCCAAACACTGAGAAAAGAAATAGATAATCTTAGTCCTGTTGACATCTTCTTACTTTGCATTCTACACCCACCTTCCCATTCCTCACCTCCATCAACAACATCAATGAAACCCGCAGCTAACAACGGAATGTCCACTTTAACTCAACAGACAACTTGCTCGATGCATAGTAGAGATCTTGAGGTTCTGGTGCAAAGTCCATAATTCAATTTGGACTCATCATTCATCCCCCCCTCTGCCCCAAACATGTGCCACCCATAAAATCAAAGCAAGATTAAAGCGAAGAATAGAATAGAATAGAATAGAATAGAATAGAATAGAATAGAATGGAATGGAATGGAATGGAATGGAATGGAATGGAATGGAATGGAATGGAAGGGAAGGGAAGGGAAGGGAAGGGAACGGGACAGACTAGAATACAGCACAGCACAGCACAGCACAGCACAGCACAGCACAGCACAGCACAGCACAGCACAGCACAGCACAGAACAGAATGACAGAGTTGGAAGGGACCTTGGAGGTCATCTAGTCCAACCCCCTGCTTAGGCAGGAAACCCTATACCATTTCAGACAAATGGTTGTCCAATCTCTTCTTAAAAACTTCCAGCGTTGGAACATTCACAACTTCTGGAGGCAAGTTGTTCCACTGATTAATTCTTCTAACTGTCAGGAAATTTCTCCTTAGTTCTAACTTGCTTCTCTTCTTGATTAGTTTCCACCCATCGCTTCTCGTCTTGCCTTCAAATGTTTTGGAGAATAGCTTGACTCCCTCTTCTTCGTGGCAGCCCCTTTAGATATCGGAACACTGCTATTCTGTCACCCCTGGTCCTTCTTATCATCAGACTAGAGACATATCCAGTTCCAGCAACCGTTCTTTATATGTTTTAGCCTCCAGTCCCCTAAATCCTCTTTGTTGCTCTTCTCTGCACTCTTTCTAGAGTCTCCACATCTTTTTTTTTTTTACAAAGAAAGTACAGAAGTGCTGATTGTCCCACGGTTGCATCACAGGCTAATAATAATAATAATAATAATAATAAAAAAGATTCCAAACATACAGGCGAGATTCTATTTCTCAAGCAGATACTTTAGTAGGAATGGTTTGACTTTTGGCCTGGACACATATGCCAATGGCAAGACAAACTCGAGGGACTAACAAAAAAAGAATGTGTGTTCACAGCTGTACAGTACACCAATACAGATTACATGTTTTCAGGGTTGCGGCCACAACAGAATGCTAATTAACATACTGGAGTGATGAGACCGGCTGTAAGGCCCTTATTGTTCCATTATTTCATGCAGCCCAGCTGCCTTTGTTTATTTCACTTATCCTCTCGTGCCACAGGTTTTCACTCCAAAAATACTATCCCAATACAATGTTAATATTTAAAAAACAAAGAGGTGGCAGCTTGTCATTTCTGTGTCAGTCTCAAACTGCAGAACTGTTAAGCTGTTTGGGGTGCAGTATTTAGAAATAATTTAACAGCCGTATTCTGACACTGCCTGCATTCTAACGTAATGGTTGAGTATGCGAGGCAAGCAAATGTATAACTACCCTGACATCACTTATGAGATTTAGATTGGTCAGTTAATGGAAGTCTTTACCAAAATCAATACCATAACAGCTTCTTGAAATGAATGATTTTTTTTTTTTTACACACAGCCGTAGGAACAATAAGTACCAAAATATACTACCTTTAAATAAACACAAAGGGATTGCACTTTGAAATTAAAAAGCAATTATACAGCTTTTAGGGATCCTCATCCCCTGCCCCACCTTTTTTGTCTTTGGCAAAGTCAGGTTTAGTTGCTTATTAAAGATAAACACTTATAAAATGAACAACACAGAATATTAATGGGCTACAAAATGAGGGGTGAAATTCCGCAGCTTCTGGAGAACCGGTAGCAGAAAATTTGAGTAGTTCAGAGAACCAGCAAATGCCACCTCTGGCTGGCCCCAGAGTGGGGTGGGAATGGAGATTTTGTAGTATCCTTCCCCTGCCATGCCCAACAAGCCACACCCACCAAGCCATACCAAGCTACGTCCACAGAACCGGTAGTAAAAAAATAATTGGATTTCACTACTGTACAGAATCCATCTATGTCTTTCCTTGGACTGGGAAAAAAATGTTGGATTTGATGAACTCACCTACGTAGGAAGAAAGTAAGATTTGAAGAATTGGGATGGTAAAATGTTGTGGGAATAAAGGAAGACTTTCCAGCTGATCTCACATAATTATTTCGCTAAATTGATTGGAGGCAGGGGTGAATAAGAACTAACACAAATAAAAGAGTAGCATCAAATTACATAAGAAACAATACTGCATCCATTTCAGTTGCCTTGACCCACTGAAATGACACCTTATTTTCTTATTTTCTCTAACAGAAAGTTCTGAACTTGAAGACTCTGGAAAATTCATTTGTTCGATAGGAAATCTAGAATATTGCAGTGCAGTTTTGAAATGTGCCACTTCTAATTCTACCATCCACGTTGAAAGCATGATCTAAAGATCACCCTTCGTTACAACTTGACTTTTCCTTAACCCAAAAAAATATTCACAGAACTCTTTTGTGAACCACAAGTCAGCTCAATAGAATAGAATAGAATTTTTTATTGGCCAAGTGTGATTGGACACACAAGGAATTTGTCTTTGGTGCATACGCTCTCAGTGTACATAAAAGAAAAAATAAGTTTGTCAAGAATCATAAGGTACAACACTTAATGATAGTCATAGGTACAAATAAGCAATCAGGAAACAACATCAATATAAACTGTAAGGATACAAGCAACAAAAACAAGATATTTAGAAGTGAAGGAATTGTATCCATTCCCAAAAGTGTCTGATCATCTCAGGGAAATGCCATTCTTCAAACCAACTAAACTAAACTTAGTTCGCTGAGTTTAGAGAAGGACAAGGGTTAAGAGAAGTCCTTACTCTTTTCAAATAGTCTCAGGAAATTTTTGTAATATCTCTCTTTGAACTGAAAAGTAATGCCAAAAAATGCTTGCCATTTGTTTATACAATGGGTTCTCTTTTACACATCCAACATACATATTTCAGCACAATAAATTAATGCCCTAAAAAATGTGGCCCTACATCCTTTTGTACCTGACTGAATTTCTGGCAGAAATACACCAACAGCTTTATATAACTGTTCATGAAGAACGGTTGCAGGAATTGGGTATGGCTAGTTTAATGAAAAGAAAGTCTAGGGATGACATGTTAGCAGTGTTTCAATATCTCAGGGGCTGCCACAAAGAAGAGGGAGGGGATCCTGTTAGTGGGGCTACGGGGGGTGTAGATTCCGGGGGTAAGGGGTACATTGAAGTTCATTCTGCAGAGGGCCTTTCTATCAATATGCTGAGTAGGAGGGGCAGATATGGCGAGTGCAGGGGACCATATCATGTGAGGGGGGCGCGCACTCGCTATCTCCAAGCGATGGTGCGCCCCGGTCCCCAAAGCCCTTCTCGCTCCCCAGGTTGCGCAGACTCTCAGGGCCCGAGTCTCCGGCTGTTGTTGTGCAATGCCAGGTCCGTGGTAAATAAAGCCCCCCTCATCTGTGATCTTGTCCAGGAGGGGGGAGCGGACCTGGCAGGTATTACGGAGACCTGGTTGGGCCAGGAGGGGGGAGTCCCCCTCGTGGATATGTGCCCTCCAGGCTTCCATGCATTCCATCAGCCGAGAGCTCAGGGCAGGGGCGGGGGGGTGGCGGTTATCATAAAAGAAAGTCTTGATCCGAGGGAGTCCACTGTACCTCAGATAACCGGGTGTGAATCCCTCCTTGTGAAGTGGGGTCGCGGAGTTCAGATGGGTCTGCTGCTTACGTACCTGGCTCCCTGCCACGTAGCAACAGCCCTGCCTGAGCTACTCAACGTGATAGCCGAGGTGGCGGTTGATACCCCAGACTTTTGGTCTTGGGGGATTTCAACCTGCCATCTGCTGGTGAAACGTCTGAGGTGGCTCGGGAGTTCATGGCTTCCATGACGGCCATGGACCTGACTCAGTTAATTCACGCCCCCACTCACATGGGCGGACACACCCTGGACTTAGTTTTTGTCTCTGGTCAGTGGTCGAGTGGTTTTGATATAGGGGATATAGTCATTGAACCCTTGTCATGGTCGGACCACTCTCTCCTTCGACTAGACTTTCTAACCACTACACCCCGCCGCAGGGAGGCGGAACCGATTAGGTGGTTCCGCCCCAGGCGCCTGATGGAACCTGATAGGTTCCAGATGGAGCTTGGGCCATTTCCTGAGACTCTGGCTCATGATTCGGTTGAAGACCTGGTGGCCGCCTGGGATAGAGTGGCCGCCGGGGCTTTGGACCGCATCGTGCCTTTGCGGCCTCTGACCCGGCGCCGAACTCGGCCAGCTCCTTGGTTTACTGAGGAGCTGAGGGAGATGAAGCGCCGGAAAAGACGCCTGGAGAGCGGTTGGAGGGCCAGCCGTTCCGAATCTGACCGAACACTGGTGAGGTCTCATATTAAGACCTACCTAGTGGCGATAAAAGCGGCAAAGTCTAGCTACTTTTCCGCTCTTATCGCGTCATCAGATAATCGCCCAGCCGCCCTGTTTAGGGTGACCCGCTCCCTCCTTCAACCGGGAGCTTGGGATGACCCCTTACAGGGTCGAGCTGAGGACTTTGTCCAGTATCTGCATGACAAAATCGCTCAGATCCGGGAAGGTCTGGCCTCTGACTGGGTAGGTCCGGACGGGATAATTGAGGCAGGTCTTGGGGGTGTGGTTTGGGAGGAGTTCGACTCTGTGGCTCCCGAGGACATGGACAGGATCCTGGGACGGCTGAATGCGACCACATGTTTATTGGACCTGTGTCCCTCCTGGTTGGTGCTGGCCTCCCGGGAGGTTACACGAGGCTGGCTCCAGAAGATTGTTAACACTTCTTTGAGTGAGGGTGTTCTGCCGGCCACTTTGAAAGAAGCGGTGGTGAGACCCCTCCTCAAAAAGCCCTCTCTGGACCCGGCTGTTTTGGCTAATTACCGTCCAGTCTCCAACCTTCGCTTTGTTGCGAAGGTTGTTGAGAGTGTGGTTGCACAGCAGCTTCCCCGGTTCCTGGATGAAGCTGTCTATCTAGATCCGCTCCAGTCCGGCTTCTGGCCTGGGCACAGCACGGAAACGGCATTGGTCGCGTTGGTGGATGATCTCTGGAGGGCACGGGATAGGGGTTGTTCCTCTATCCTGGTCCTATTAGATCTCTCAGCGGCTTTTGATACCATCGACCATGGTATCATGTTGCGCTGGTTGGAGGGGTTGGGGGTGGGGGGCACCGTTCTACGGTGGTTCTCCTCCTATCTCTCTGACCGGTCGCAATCTGTGTTGACAGGGGGGCAGCGGTCGACTCTGAGGCGCCTTGTTTGTGGGGTGCCGCAGGGGTCGGTCCTCTCGCCCCTTCTGTTCAACATTTATGTAAAGCCGCTGGGTGAGATCATCCGTGGCTTTGGGGTGGAATTCCATCAGTACGCTGACGACACCCAGCTGTACATCTCCACCCCAGGCCACCCCAACGATGTCGTTGAAGTGATGTCCCGGTGTCTGGAAGCTGTGCGGGTCTGGATGGGGAGAAACAGGCTCCGACTAAACCCCTCCAAGACTGAGTGGCTGTGGCTGCTGGCGTCCCGATATAGACAGCTGACGCCATCGCTGACTATTGGGGGCGAGACATTGGCCCCCACGGAGAGGGCTCGCAACTTGGGCGTCCTCCTGGACGCACGGCTGTCTTTAGAAGAACACATGACGGCCGTGGCCAGGGGGGCTTTTTATTAGGTTCGCCTGATACGCCAGTTGCGTCCCCTTCTAGATCGGGACTCCCTACGCACAGTCACCCATGCTCTCGTGACTTCCCGCCTGGACTACTGCAACACTCTCTACATGGGGTTCCCCTTGGGGTGCACCCGGAGGCTCCAACTGGTCCAGAATGCGGCCGCGCGAGGAATTATGGGAGCGACGTGGCGCTCCCACATGACACCTCTCCTGCGCGAGCTGCACTGGCTCCCGGTGGTCTTCCGGGTGCGCTTCAAGGTGTTGGTGACCACCTTTAAAGCGCTCCATGGCTTAGGACCTGGGTACTTGCGGGATCGCCTTCTGCCGCCAATAGCCTCCCACCGGCCAGTACGCTCACACAGAGAGGGCCTCCTCCGGGTGCCGTCGGCCAGACAGTGTCGGCTGGCGACCCCCAGGGGGAGAGCCTTCTCTGTGGCAGTGCCAGCCCTCTGGAATGACCTACCCCCGGAGATACGCAGGATTCCAGATCTCCGGACCTTTCGTTGGGCCCTTAAAACCCATTTGTTCCATCTAGCTGGGCTAGCTTGATCCCATCCTCCATTTTTAAATTTGACATTGATTTTAAATTGGGTTGTTTTAATTCTCGGCCGAATAATATTTAATAATTTTTAATTGTTTTTAACTTTTGTATACCATGTTTTATTCTGGCTGTTCACCGCCCTGAGTCCGCAAGGAGAAGGGCGGTTTATAAATTGAAATAATAAATAAAATAAATAAATAAATCCTTCCAAAGCATTTGAAAGGAGGATAAGAAGCAATGGATGGAAACTAATTAGAGAGAGATCCAACACAGAAGCAAAGAGAAATTCCCTGTCAATGAGAACAATTCACTAATGGAACAACTTGTCTCCAGAAACTGT
This sequence comes from Masticophis lateralis, assembly GCA_030761175.1. Classification (NCBI taxonomy): domain Eukaryota; kingdom Metazoa; phylum Chordata; class Lepidosauria; order Squamata; family Colubridae; genus Masticophis; species Masticophis lateralis. Next base: position 9,665,092 of record JAUDYJ010000010.1, on the reverse strand, counting down.
CGGTGCTCCTTCACTGAAGGCTTTTAAGAAGACATTGGACAGTCATTTGTCCAGAATGATATAGGATGTCCTGCTTGAACAGGGACTTTAACTAAAAGACCTCCAAGGTCCATCCTAATCCTGTAACCTAAGGGTGAGCTTCAAAAATTTTAGCAAGGGGTTCTCTGCCCCTTTGTTGGGAGGGTGTGGCCATGGTGGGCCACACCCTAGTCGGCCTCCTGCACCATGGTGTGTGTGTGTGGGGGGGTGTTTCTGCTCTCCCTGGGCTCCGGAGGCTTTCCTTGAGCCTCTGGGAGGGTGAAAATGTCCTCCCCAGGTTCTGGGGGCCCTCTGGAGCCCTTCCTCAACTTTCCGTAGGCCCATTTTTTTGCCTGCCCTGAGCCTTCACAGCACACACCCTGCACTTACCTGCATCCAAAATGAGCCGCATGGTGACTCCTGGGAGGGGTGGGGAGGCCGGGCAGGGCCAGCCAGGAGTGAGATTTGTGGGGTTCTCCGAACTTCACCGAATCTTAGCTAGAGGTTCTCCCGATCCCCTGTGAACTTCCAGCAGCCCACCCCTGCCTGTAATTATGTTCTTTTATTCTGTTATATGCTGAAAATTATCATTAGGAATTACAGTTATATAAAGTGGATCAGCCAGTATGGGAAATAATATATGTCCAGAAATTATAGGTTAGGTTACGAGAATTGTAAATGGACAGCATCAGGTGAGAGAACTTATCTGGACATCATTACACAAGCTTGAAGAAGTCAATTCATGAAATTGTCTTAAAAGAGGAATGGATATAATTGTCTATGATATATAGAGAGATATTTTTAAATTGCATTACCATTTAATAATTGTAATAATTTTGAATAATAATTTTAGTGAGCATTGATGAATTAGATTGGAATATTAATAGGTAGGTATTCGTCTCTAGTCGATTCCTGCACAATTCACTAATCAGTGGTATGTGCTAAATTGATAAAGCACATTGAAAGTATCCAACGGGATGAAGCAGTAATATATTTATCTTTTAAACATGAACTAATTGGTAAATTACATACATACACACCTGTATATGTGTCTAGGTCTTTTGAAAAACAGAAATGAACTGATTTCATGTTCCAACTACCCAATAGAATTGAGTCTTTTGCCTGCCACATGTGTGTGACTTTGATATGCCTCAATCAATAATAAGAGCCACAGTGGCACAATGGTTAGACGGCAATACTGCAGGCTACTTCTGCTGATCACCAGCTGCCAGCAGTTTGGCAGATTGAATCTCACCAGGCTCAAGGTTGACTCAGCCTTCCATCCTTCCGAGGTGGATAAAATGAGAACCCAGATTGTTGGGGGCGAGCGGCTGACTCTGTAAACCGCTTAGAGAGGGCTGGAAAGCACTTGAAGCAGTATATAAATCTAAGTGCTATTGCTATTGCTATCTTCTAGCTATGTCCATTTTCCCCACTGTGGATAGAATAGAGATGAACTTAATCGAATCCAGGCTGTAGCTAAAATGTCCAGCTCCTTTGTATTTGAGACCCCCTATGACAGTGATGGCTAACCTTTTTGCTATCACATGCCAAAAGCAGGGGGAATGTGGGGGCGTCACACACACATGTGCCAACACCCATAATTCAATTCCTCCCCGTGCCCCACCCCCCCTGCGCATGCGCATGTGACCCCCCCCCCCCCACGCTCCCCCCACATTTGGCACACGACAGCAAAAAGGTTACCGGTGGGTCCAGTAGGCCCTTTTTTCACCGTCCCCAGGCTTCAGAGGCTTTCTTGGAGCCTGGGGAGGGCGAAAATGGCCTTCCCCACCCCTCCAGAGGCTGGAAACAGCCCATTTCCTGACTTCCAGTGGGCCCAGAAGGCCTGAAAACCAGCTGGCTGGATGCCATGCATGCTGGAGCTGAGTTAGGGCAACGCTCGTGTGCCCACAGATATGGCTCCCCGTGCCATCTGTGGCACCCATGCCATAGGTTCGCCATCATGGCCCTATGACTTTATCTATATTCTACTTGTATTCTACAAGTATTCTACAAGTTCTCATTGTCATGATCTTTAACTGGGCAAAACAGTGCATCATAGGGTAATAATTTTTGTCTAAAATCTAAGAATCATGTCTCCTAAGGGAATGAAATTTGGGGGGTAGTTATGGCTGCTGCTGTTGTCATGTGGTCTTCATTTTCAACATTCTGTGGCAGTTTCCCAGCCAGTCTCACAATCCCTTGCTCCCTTCACCACCCAATAGTAGTCACTGTCACTGCGTTTTTATATTTACCAGCAGAGTTATTATTTCTGAACTATCAGACTTACCGTAGTTTGCCAAGTTCCTTATCAGTATCTACTGCGCATGTCCTGCATTCTTTTCTTTTTTACTAAAAACTTTCCTGTGTTCTCTGGCCAGGGAAGGTCCCAGGCTGGGATATTTGCCAACATGTAGTTATTTTAGATTAGTAAGATTTTTATTTTCTTTACAATAAATATGAGTTTAATTAGAAGAATGTTTCTTCAGTTTATTGATCAAAGTATAGAGAAGGAAAAAAGTCACGATCCAACTCAAAATGACGGCAATTACCCCACGCAAGGTAACAGGGCTGATTGCCGCTCTGACAGTCACTTACTCCCCACCGGAAGGGGAAAGGGAAGGGAATGGGAAGGAAAGAAGATTTCTCGAACTCCGTGCCAAATTCCCACAAAGAAACTCAATGTGGAAACCGACAGGAAATCAGAGGTCACTCCTGTTCTTATTGCTTACCTACCTTATTTCTCTGTCTAGGAAAGGAAATATATCTAAAATGTTGACCCAATGAGGCAGGCATTGTCTACTATGCCAATAATAATAAAATTAATTTTAGTAACACAACCTTTTAGAATGAAAGTTCTTTTAGATAGAACTTCTATTAGAGATACCTACTTTGTATTACTTATGAACTGTAATTTAGAGATCAGTAGTTTCAGACCAATGGTTGCGGTGAGTGAAGTTAGAACTCAAATTCACTGAGGAATTATTTGGTCATCCCTTTTATTAGTTTTCTTGCAACTCTGGGTCCATAATACTCTAAATCTCCCTGTGGTTTGGCCATCATCAGCCCAAGAACTCAGATACATAATCTAAGGGACCTTTGTGCACAATTGAATCACCAGATAGTCATTACATGGTGGAACTCTTGAGAGATGTTTGAATTAAAATGCATCCACTTGCCTACCACTAGAGTCCTGCAACAAAGGTACATGAAGCACCTGGGAAGTTCCATTCCCACCACAAGTTTGTTTTATGTTCTCACTAAAGACTTTTTTTTTTTTTTTGCACTGTTGAAAAATTCTTGGGTATGAAAATTTAAAAACTTGAAGCAACTCTGCCCAGGAAATTTACTTACCTTCACTACCGGTTTGCAAATGTGAATGTACGCACACACACGTGCGCCTCCTTCACGCATGCACAGAGCCTCCGCGCATGCACAGAGGGTCAAAAACGGGACGTGATGACGTCCGGGCATGTGGGCGGAGCCTCCCGCCACCATCGCTACCAATTTGCTCAAACCAGATAGAACGGGCTCAATTTCACCACTGGCTCTCCCTCTTCAGCATTTCACTCTGTTAAATTTCACAGCAGCCTCATGCCTCTGAAGCCAATTTAAGTACTCATAACTCATCTGTCTGAACACAATTGGAGAGTATATTTTTAATCACCAGATCAAAGCGCTATTTACTCTTGCATTGCAGACTGGATTGGCCAGCTGAATTCTGAGAAAATCCAGGATGCTACAGCTTTACTTAGTTTACTAGCATAAAATGATGTTTAATTTTGTTTCCTAGTTACAGACTCAGCCTACTTCCAGAATTGGCAGCTTCTTGCCTTGAAGAGAGGCGAGAGAGGCTCTACTTATACAGCAAATAGAAATGTAAGTAACTGGAGCCTCTCATGTCACACTAGGTTTATGAGAGGAAAAGCCACCGCTACCTCTTTTATGTAGCCTTCAAAGCACAGGTGTCTTCTTTGAATCAGACGCTGGACACGGTTCAGTTTACTTTCTGGTTCATAATCAATCTATTGTTCTTTTATATGTAGGTACAAAATTCACAATACAGCAGTCATACTAATGCCATTTTAAACTCTCCATATTCATATATATTGGATATATATATAGTCCTAGTAGAGCTGGCTAAGACACTGAGCTTGTCAATCATAAAGGTTGGCATGGCAGTTCGGTGGTTCAAATCCCTAGCGCCGCATAATGGAGTGAGCTCCCATTACTTGCCCCAGCTTCTGCCAACCTAGCAGTTCGAAAGCACGTTGAAAAAAAAATGCAAGTAGAAAAATAAGGACCACCTTTGGTGGAAAGAGAACAGCGTTTTATGAGCCTTTGGCATTTAGTCATGCCGGCCACATGACCACAGAATTGTCATCAGACAGAACTGGCTCTTCGGTTTAGAAACAGAGATGAGCACCGCCCCCTAGAGTTGGGAACGACTAGCATGTAACTGTGAGGGGAACCTTTTATTCATATATACAGTATTGGATATACATAGTCCTAGTATTGCTGGCACACAAGTTGTTTCATGACATATACTGAACAGATTTTCATGCACAGAACTTCATGTTCTATAGGAAGGCAATGCACTAAGTGTATTGTAAAGATGAAGAATTCTCCTGACCAATCATGTCTAACTCTAGGGCATGATGCTCATCTCTGTTTCTTAGCAGAGAGAACCATCATTATCTGAAGACACTTCTGTGGTCATGTGGCCAGCATGGTTATACACCAAAGGCGCACAGAACACTGTTTCATTCCCACTGAAATGGTACCTATTTATCTACTTGCATTTGTATGCTTTCAAACTGCTAAGTTAGCAGGAGCTGGGGCAAATAACGGGAGCTCACCCCGTCGTGTGGCATCCTGGTCTTAAACGCAGGCTGTCAGCTTTCCAGCTAACAAACTCAGTGTCTAGATTCTTTAATACTTTGGTAGAACCGTGTCTCATGGGGACAAAAGCTTCATGTAGATCAAAAGTTCTTTCCTTTGATTTGCACTCGGTGGCCACAAAAACAAAGTTTCTACTTTAGAACATTGATTAGAAGAAGGGAGGTGAAAGTGTCATAACTGCTATAGTCAACTTATTTATCACAACAATTATACGGCTACAGAAAGGCTATCATTATCACAAAAGCACATATGGGATATGCCCATTTTGGAAAAATACAACCTTTTGTTTTCAGCCCATGGAACTGGACAACCAAAATGCATGGTAATAAACTGATTATGCCTGTAATCAATGGATATTTGTATAAATGCCAGACATAAGGCATAAGTGACTCCATGTGTTAATCACAAGTCAAGTGTTTATTTCAGCTTGCCTGCGTGCAATGAGAGAAAAAGAATTCAGTCTCACTTCAGAATAAGGCACCGTTAAAGAGTCTTATGTAAACAGTTAATGAAGAAATGTTCAGAGATGAATTAAGAATTGAATGCATACGTCATATAATGTAAGCAAGGAGTAGGGACTTTTTTCCCCCCCTGGCTAGGCTTCTGAGAATATCCAACTTGTTCCCTAAAGGTTTTCAGAAAACATGTAATTATTTTCTTAAATAAAACACCCATCTCATTCCAGGTCTTGACTAGAAGCAATCCATTTTAAAAATGCAATCTATTCAATGATAAAGTCTTACTACACACTAACTAACAGGACAAAGGAGATAACAGTAACACTATAACAGGAGTCAGCAATCCACGGCTCTGGAGCTGCATGTGGCTCTTTCATCCCTCTGCTGCGGCTCCCTGTCGCCAGTCAGCTTCACAATTGATAAGGCTTTTGGTTAGGATAGGTAGAGGAAAAAGGACGCCACACTGGGAGGAAACACTATGATGGGGGATCCAAACTTCCAGTCAGCAGAAGAAAAAGGATGCCGCACTAGGAGGAGACTCTATGGTGGGGGAACTGGACTTCCGGTCGGCCCCAGAATTGAAAGGGGGACTTTCAATTAGGACCTTTGTGGCTCTTTGAGTGTTTAAGATTGCCGACCCCTGCACTGTATTCTTGAGCCCTTGTTGAATACAGCCAACAATCAGAAGCTAGATTTAAAAGGATAGAGTTGGCTAGTACCTTCCGGCCCATCCATCCATAAAGCTTGTCCCGGTCCAAGATTAAACATGTTCCTGCATCTTACTTTATGCCATTGGTTGCACTTCTGCAACTAGCCAATTATCAAGGCTCAATTGTTATTCCAGGAAAAAAAAAATACTGCAATTTGGAGCTACAGATTAGTGGTCTCCCATTGTCTAGGATTTTATTTTTTTTACCTCACGTCTCAGTTTCTTGGATAGTCCCCTCACCTTCTTGCTGATGTTTCCTTTTTGTAAGAGACAGTTCCCAGTCTGATAAATATTTGGGAAATGCCTAAGAAATAATTGGGTAGAAACCTCCCATTTATCAGGAAAAGGCATACTTTTTCACCAGATCACAGGAAAAGTGATCTTCTAAAGAAAATTTTAATATGCTCAGGGACATATTTGTTTGGATTTTAAAACAGTTAGTTGTTGGGATTCTTGTAAACCCATCCTACACGTCTCAATAAATCTGGCTAAAGAAAACTATAAGAATCATGGTTGCAAAGGAAATAGTTTTTGGTTCTATATATCTTCCCAAAAGAGTAATATCACTAATTTATATCAAATATAGGGATACTGCCACTTTCCTCAGTTGTGATCTCCTCCCTACAAAAATGAAAGAAAGAATGTTGATAGGGAAAACTTTGTGACTGTTTTTTTTCAATTATTCCTATCTATTAGCCAAATAAAAGGAGTGCTATTCTGTTCATAGAGAATTCTATGCATGAAAAAGAAAGTTTTGGCAAAGACACTGGAGTCAACTACTGGAATTCTCAATGATGAGTGGTTCTATATGAATAGAATAGAATAGAATAGAATAGAATAGAATAGAATAGAATAGAATAGAATAGAATAGAATAGAATAGAATAGAATAGAATAGAATAGAATAGAATAGAATTCTTTATTGGCCAAGTGTGATTGGACACACAAGGTATTTGTCTTAGGTGCATATGCTCTCAGTGTACATAAGGAGAATAAAATACATTCATCGAGAATAAAAAGATACAACACTTAGTGATAATCAAGGTTACTAATAAGCTATCAAATCGTACTAGGAAACAAATAAAAACAATATAAATTGAAAGATACAATCAACATGGTTACAGTCGTAAGTGGGAAGAGATAAATACTAGTAAGGAAGAGAAGAATAATAGTAATACAGTCTTAGTAAATTATTTGACAGTGTTGTAGGAATTAGTTGTTAAGCAGAGTGATGGCGTTCGGGGAAAAAAACTGTCCTTGTGTCTAGTTGTTCTGGTGTGTAGTGCCCTATAGCATCTTTTTGAGAGTAGAAGTTGAAACAATTTATGTCCAGGATGTGAGGGATCTGTAGATATGTATAAGGGACATAATAGATAGGTATAAGGGACATCGACCACAAAACTCTATTGCTCTTGAGAAATCAACAAGAAAAAAAAATGAAAGAGTTCAGAAGAAGATTCTATTGTGTAACCCAACCTTCTCAACATAACTTTCTGCAGATTTTGTTGGCTGAGAATTCTGGGAGTTGAAGTCCTCACATATATTGAAAAAAAAATAGTTTGGGGAAAGTTGATAAGATGTATTATCTGTCCTGGTGTTTGCCTAGAGACACACTTCTCGTTCTATTTTCAATATCCTATATTTATCAAAGTGAGGAAGACAAAGAAATTGCAATAATTACAGCAACAATGACTTAGTATTAGTGGGATAGTGATTTGTGGGATGGAAGAGCAGACATTAAACAATTAGTATGCACAACAACAGTACGAGTAAGAGACATATAATTTACCAAGATTCCGCAGATGGCAGAAGAAAACAAAAGAGTTACCTGCCATTCGCAAGTATAACCGAAGCATACATTTCTACAATTTTGGTTACTTTTACATCCAGCAACTTTCAGGTGCAAATCTCCCAAAGAATAGACAAGAGTTGCATACAGGGGAAATGGGTGGCAAAAAAACCCCATGTAATAAATAAATAAAATAGATCAAGAAAAGAAGACATACTACGTTTATGTTTTACCATTTTCCTTTTTCCTAAAAGAATAATTTTAGTAAACTAAATTTAATTTTATTGTTTCTTATTTCAATGTTTATATAGAGTCATGTAGTGCAGTAGTTAAAGGGCAGTATTGCAGGCAAGCTCTGCCCACAGCCTGGAGTTCAATCCTGACAGAGCTCAAGGCTGACTCAGCCTTCCATCCTTCTGAGGCTGGTAAAATGAGGACCCAGATTGTTGGGGGCAATATGAAATAATGCTTATATTGTAAACCGCTCAGAGAGTGCTGTAAAGCACTATGGAGTGATATATACCGTACTTTTCGGAGTATAAAATGCTCTGGACTATAAGATGCACCTATCTTTTGGGGGGAGGAAAACAAAAAAAAAATCTGCCTCTGCCTCCCAGCAATTTCCTCTTTGCAGCAAACAGCAAAGGCCAAAAATGGGGTGTGTGGAGGCAGCAATAGGCAATGGCAATCCCTGCAGCATGAAACAGCTGATGGTCGGGAGGCCGGTCCAACCAACAATCAGCTGCTTGTGCTAATCAGGCTGTGCTCAAGCTGAAACCGAAATGGGCTGTTTGCTATTTGCTGCAGGGAGGCAAATTGCTGGGAGGCAGAGGCCAAAGGGTAGGGCTACATATGGTGTATAACATATGTATATGTTATACACCATATGTATAACACCCAAATTTTCACACTCTTTTGGGGGAGGGGAAAGTGTGTTTTATACTCCGAAAAATACGATAAGTTTAAGTGCTATTGCTATTGTTATACTCAGTGGTGGGATTCAAGTAATTTAACAACCGGTTCTCTGCCTTAATAATAGGCATAAAAGTTTAGTAAATAAATAAGTAAGTGTAAAATAATAAGGTAAGTAATACAAATATTGGAAGTTGTTTTCTACCAAGTCTACCAATTCAGAACTTTCTGTCATGGCTTTCCCAGAGTTTCAATCTGACATCTTTTCCATCCCTACTTAGAGAGGTCATGATGCCTCCATGCCAACTATTTGGTGGGTTGAGACACACTCGCCCAATAAACATTGTGCCAAGGGCTGCACTCCAAAAAAATTTAAATGGGGGCAAACAGAAAGGAAAAGGTAAAACCAAACAGAAAGCTACACATGATTTAATTTACCTTTAAAGATCATTGAAATGAAATGGTTTAAATGCAGGGACTCTAACGGTTGCCCACATGTGCAATAATATTTTCTTTTTCTCAAGGGCTAAGCATTGAAATTTGGCGGTGGCATTCAGAGAAGCTTTGGGAATTGCATCCAAAACCCGGGACTAAGTACCCCTGCTCTTCACAGATAACAGGGTTGGGATACAAGATTGCCACAGGTAATGGGCAATATGTGCCTAGTAAATTCCGACCACAAATAGAAATCTGTATTGATCCAGTGAATCATGACTGCACGGAATGTTGAATTAATGGAGCAAACTGCAGAAATGAAGGAGAGAGGGTAACTCAAGTTCCCCATAGTCCTACAGACAATAGATAGCCCAGGATGAGGTTTCCTAGATAGCAAATTTCCATTTTATCTCTTCCTCTGAATAACCTCACTCCCAGGACTTTGGCCCCTTTTTATGGTTTGTTTTAAACACTGGAAAGAATGCCTATGTTCGTCAATATTTTGAAACATCACTGCATCTTCTAAACATTCTAAACACCAAGAGCTTCTGCACCAGAGATAAATTCCTTGTGTGTTGAATCACACTTGGCCAAACAATCCTAGTCTAGTCTAGTCTAGTCTAGTCTAGTCTAGTCTAGTCTAGTCTAGTCTAGTCTAGTCTAGTCTAGTCTAGTCTAGTCTAGTCTAGAACAGTCTAGAACAGTCTAGTCCAGTCCAATCCACCTACTCTACTCTACTCTACTCTACTCTACTCTACTCTACTCTACTCTACTCTACTCTACTCTACTCTACTCTCTGTTTTCTACTCCTGTCCTGTCCTGTCCTGTCCTGTCCTGTCCTGTCCTGTTCTGTTCTGTTCTTCCCTTCACTAACTCAGTCCCACTTCAACTACTCCTTTAGGAAGAGACTCAGAATGTACCTAGAACTTGTGAGAGGAGAGGAAAAACAAAATCGTTTTTTTCTAATGCAATTTTTACATCCTATATTCATCTTCTTCATCTTTCTGTCTGGATTGCTTAGGCATGAGCTCCTCAGAAAGGGGCATAAGTAACAAAAAGTACATGGCAGAACTCCATTCCAAATAAACTTTCGCTAACCTTGTAATATGGGTAGTCCTCAACTTACAACCACAATTGGACCTGTTACTAAGCAAAACTGTTGTTAAGTGAGTCATGCCTGATTTTACAATGTTTTTGCCATGGTTGTTGAGCAAATTCCTGCACTTGTTAAATGAATCATGCACTCATTAAGCAAATTCTTCCATTGATTTTGTTTGTCAGAAGCCAGCTGGGAAGGTCCCAAATGGTGATCGCATACCCTGGGAAACTTTCTTGCTACCTCCTAGCTTACATTTGGGATATTTTTGATGATCCTACCTCCCTTTTTTAACAGTCTCTCCCTCTCCCTCCCCCCTCCCTCCCTCCCTCCCTCATCTATCTGTCTGTCTGTCTGTCTGTCTGTCTATCTATCTATCTATCTATCTATCTATCTATCTATCTATCTATCTATCATCTATCTGTCTGTCTGTCTGTCTGTCTGTCTGTCTATCTATCTATCTATCTATCTATCATTTATGTCACCTCTCTCATCTATCTACCTATCTACCTACCTACCAATTGTATCAATCTATCTCTCTATATATCCAAAATGTAAGCTATGAGGTAGCAGGAAAGGTGCTAGAGTTTTGGCTCATTTTCTTCTCAACCAACTCCCAGTTGCTTCTGGAAGGAAGGAAGGAAGGAAGGAAGGAAGGAAGGAAGGAAGGAAAACACCTTTGTATATAATAAGTTGTCAACTACCCAAGGCGCACCCCGGACATCTTTGCCACAGACTGCTCCATCTCGTCAGAAGGGTTAAATTTATATTCTATTAAAAGCCTCCCTCCCCCTTCTTCCCTGTTTCTTTCCCCCTCCCTTTCTTCCTTTTGGTTTCATCTTCTCTGTAAAATACATAACTTAAAGTGAAATCAAATATTAAAAATGACAGACTCTATAAGTGCCGTGAGTAACTTCAGGTCACGGAGGGAGGGAAACGCAGGCAAGTTGTCAGGCACTATCTGTCAGAGTGAATTAGAAACAATCAACAGAGACTGAAAGGGAAGGTGATTGTTATTAAGCAGTGGGGCTGTGAGCAAGCTACCCAGATGTGGTCATGCATATAAAGAACAGGAAACAGGAGTTTAATTCAGGAAGCACTGGCGAATAGGGCAGCACAAAGGATAAAAGTCTTTTGTCACTAATAAGCTGGAAGTTACTTTGATAACAGCAGGGTTAGCGTCGAGAATAAAACACATTGCTTTTCCCTACCATACACCATTAATATCACAGAAATCTGGTAGAAAGGAATGTGTAGCAGAAGGGGGGACGCTTAGTTACCGGGGCCTCTCCATCAACCCAGCAACACAATGTCTCAGCTCATATTATTAATTAGGGTACCGTGATTGGTGAATGTCTAGATGGCAGGAGGGGGGAAAGGTTGCTGCTTTCTCTACCTTCACAATGGCTCCCAAGCAAGAATAAACATCTGGCTGACTGCACAACCAACCACAATGTAATAATAAAGTAGTAGTAGTAGTAGTAGTAGTAGTAGTAGTAGTAGTAGTAGTAATAATAATTGTAATTGTAATTGTAATTGTAATCCCGATTGTAATTGGAGCCCCAAAGGGCTACCCCGCTATTTAAAAATTCTAAATTTACCGGACTTGAACATTTTGACTTTACAAAAAACCACCTTACTTGGAACAGCTTACATCCTCCGACGATACCTTAACAGTTCCTAGGTCCTTGGTTAGGACTCAAGCTGCTGAGCTATTAACCAGTCTCAAAGGCTGTGAATCTCACTACAGATTCACCAATAATGATAACAACAACCACAACACAACAACAACAATAATAATAATAGCCATAAGATCATCACTGCATCATTGTTCCACTTCTGAATTGCTTTGTGTTCTTTTTTCCCCCCTTTTTCTCACTGTTTTCTTAAGTGAATCATTGGAAAATATCTAAATATGAGGAAGATTGTTCCTGTGGAAACTTAATTTTGCATGCAGACTGGGCTTGATTTTAGAAAGGGTGTGATGGGAAATCAAACTGTTATAAGCATGCGTTCTGCAACGATTGTTTAAGGCTCGAGATGGATCGCAGAATAAATAAAGATGCAACAACAATGCTTCTGGTCATGCATAGAGGTTGACGGGTAGCAAAGATGAAAAATCTCCAGATGGTGGGGGAATCACAACTCCCAGCAGTCCCCCAATGGTATGGCTAAGAGTGAGGAATGCTGGGAACTGTAGTTCAGTAGTTTCTAAAAGGTTTGAGTTCTCATCCTGTGTGACAGGCTAAAACCCAATGAAATCCCAATTCTCATGACCCTTTCCCTGAGAACCATGGCTCAATCATCAGCTGGCTTCACAGCTCACACTAAGCCATAATTTATTTTAACTACAATTTGCTGGAAAGGCCACAACAGGTCAGATTCACACCTCCTGCTCTATCAAAGCAAAGAAACCATATGATGATTGAGGTGCAAACCCAGTGACCAAGATTAGATGAATGGCCTTCCCGGCCATTTAGAATACCTGAGCTTCTGTGCAGACATGTGCAACTCACATTCTATGTTCTTTCATTTGCAGGCATCAATATTTGGATTCTTAATTTATCTCTGGAAAGTGGAAATATGCCAACATAAAAAATTTAAATACTTGCAAATCTCCAAGAAGTATAAACAGAATGGCCACATTCTCTACAGGTAACAAGAACACCAGATCTATGGGGCTCTTCATTTTTTTTCTTCGTGTTCTAACACTGTATGCTGGTGAGATAAAGGAAGACTACGTGATATCATTACATTTTAATTCCCTGCCTTTAATTAAACTGACTAAGACACAGTCTAAAACCATCTGTGTATATGTTTTTACTATCTGACCAATTCTCACAGATGTACAAAACCTGAAACATATGATCTCCATGGATTTGATCCTGGGAACTTTCATAGGCAGCTATGAATTTAACATCTGACCGTCCATTAGTGTCTTCTCCCCGCAGGAGTTAATCTGATCAGGATGTCAGTGCAAATCCCCTTCCTATGCAACATATAATCTTACAATTAGTAGTTGTGCACGTACATAAATTGGAGACAGACGTCTTCTTGCTTCATGCATCAAGAGAAAAGTTGCTGTTTGCATCAGTGGAACTTGTCAGACTGATGCAAGAGACATTCTCCTTCTATAAAGAGATCCTAATGGGACCAGGGTAAAATACTAAATGATCTCATTCCATCCCTAATGTTTATTGAGTTGTATGATTATCATCAAATCGGTTAGGGCTCACAGACCATAAAACTATGTAATGGAAAAAAGGATGTTCCCAGGAATGCTCGGAATGGTTCTGAAGCCACATGGTTGGAGGAAGAACAGGGCCACATGGTTGAAGGAAGAACAGGGTAATCTATCAATCAGGAAGTTTTACGAAGAGATTGGACAACCACTTGTCTCAAATGGTATAGGGTTTCCTGCCTGACCAAGGCATTGGTCTACAAGATCGCCAAGGTCCCTCCCAACTCCGTTAATCTGTGAATTTAAATATTACGCTTCTTTCTTGGGAATTCTTGGATGTTTTCTGGCATGGAACATATGAGACTTTCCCAATCTGTCAGAGTCTGGGATGATTCTTCTTCGTAGTCTTCAGAGACCCAAAACAATGTAAAAGTTTCCTGTTGGAGTAAAGCTGCACATATTTAGCTTCAGGAACATGTAAATCAGAGGTGGGTTTCAGCAGGTTCTGATCAGTTCTGGAGAACCGGTAGCAGAAATTTTGAGTAGTTCGGAGAATCGGTAAATGCCACCTCTGACTGGCCCCACCCCCATCTATTCTCTGCCTCCGAGTCCCAGCTGATCAGGAGGAAATGGGGATTTTGCAGTAAACTTCCCCTGGATTAGGGAGGGAATGGAGATTTTACAATATCCTTCCCCTGCCACGCCCACCAAGCCAAGCCGTGCCAAACCCACTAAGCCATGCCACATCCACCAAGCCACACTCACAGAACCGGTAGTAAAAACTATTTGAAACCCACCACTGGTGTAAACTTATAGGCAATGTCTCCAAGAAGCTAAAAGATGCCTTCTTTTTTATTGAAACAATTATTCGGATTTTCTTAATCCGCCCTTAATTCATAGTGTATATAGTTTGGCTAGGCTTTTAAATCTTCTGGACTTTTGCCATTAACCTTTCTATGGAAGTTTATTTATATCCATTCCACTTTTATTTTTTTTAATATCATTTAATTTAACATCTCATCAATTTTTATGGTAATTTTATTAAACATTACAATTAAAAAGATTTTTAAAAATTGCAAATTAAAAGAAGCTAAAAGTATAAATGCTTATCTGTAACCCGTGGAATGGCTTGCTCTCAGAAGTTGTGGGCACCCCATCACTGGAGGTTTTCAAGAGAGACTGCACAGCTATTTGTCTAGAATTGTATAGAGCAGTGATGGCTAACTTTTTTGCCATCACGTGTCAAAAGTAGGGGGAGTGCAGGGGGTTATGTGCGTGCATGCCCACCCCACACATGCACCCATAATTCAATGCGCCCCGCCCACCCCACACATGCACACACGACCCCCCCCCTTTTGGCACACAATGGCATGGTGGGTCTGGATGGTGAAAACTATCTGGAGCCTGGGGAGGGTGAAAATGGCCTTCCCCACACTCCCGGAGGCCCTCCGGAGGCTGGAAACAACCCATTTGCCAACTTCTGAAATTTTTATTCTGAAAATAAGCCCTCCCCAAAAATATTTAAACGCAGAGCTAGAAATCAGGTAAGACAGCAAGAGGAGCCCCATCTTTCTCCATGTACCCCAAAATAATAAGACCTCCCTGAAAATAAGGCCAAGCACTTATTTTGGGGTTCAAAAAATATAAGACAGGGTCTTATTTTTGGGGAAACACGGTATGTTCAGTCATCAGTCATAAATTTGCCATTTCTTTCCTGGAATTATCAATGTAATACCTCATTAAGAGGTATAAGAGAAAGAACATTTGCAAATTTTCTGGTGTTGTAACTTCCAAGTCTGTCTGGGTCTGGATGTAGATGCAAAGACGCAGGTGTCTAGGCACTTAGAGCATTGCTCTAAAGGTGCCAATCTGCCATCCTTCCCTTCTTTCATCTATAGAATTTCAAGAAAGCAGGTGCTCAAAGGCTGTTACCTTTTATTAAGGTCATATCACTCACTATTATACCATAAACATGAGATACAAAAATAGTCAGTTTAAAAGCATTTTCATTAACTTGATGTGTTCCTGTTGAGTGAAAACTATAGTATCATTCCATTCCATGATGTAGTCAGGGAAGACAGAATCTTCCCTGAATATATCATGGAATGGAATGCTATTCTAGAACGCTCTCACAGAGAGGGATTCCTCAGGGTGCCGTCGGTCAAATTATGCCAACTGGAAACCCCCAGGGGGAGAGCCTTCTCTGTGGAGACTCCCACCCTATGGAATTTACTTGTTTATTTATTTATTTATTTATTATTAAATTTCTATACCACCCTTCTCCCGAAGGACTCAGGGCAGTGCACAGCCACAGTAAAATAACCTAGCATACAAAATTTAAAAACAATTTAAAACAAATTAAATACTTTGGCTCCACAAATTTAAAAACCCAAGAATTTAAAAACACCCAGTCCAGATTCTTAAGGGTCTTAAGGGCACAGCAGAAGGTACACAGGTCAGGGATCATGCGTATCCCCGGGGGCAGTTCATTCCAGAGGGCAGTGCCCCCACAGAGAAGGCTCTCCCCCTGGGGGTTGCCAGTCGACATTGCTTGGCTGACGGCACCCTGAGGAGCCCCTCTCTGTGGGAGTGTATTGGTCGGTGGGAGGCCATCGGTGGCAGAAGGTGGTCTCGTAAATATCCAGGTCCTAAGCCATGGAGCGCTTTAAAGGTGGTAACCAGCTTTGTGGTTACGTATCTCCGGGGGAATGAATTGCCCCCGGAGATACGTAGGGTCCCCGACCTACGGACCTTTCACCGTGCCCTTGAGACTTTACTATTCCAACAGGCTGGGCTGACGAAAGAATGATTTTAATTGGATATTTAGTTTTTGGAGTTAAAAAAAAACAAAAAACAAAACAAAATGGGGCCAAACTATTTAATACATTTTAGATTGTTTTTAAAGTTTTGTGGTATATGTTGTTTTTATCATGGCTGTACACCGCCCCGAGTCCCTTGGGAGAAGGGCAGTATAAAATTTTAATAAATTAATAAATAAATATTCAGTCCCCTACTATAGTAACTTGTCAAAGGAGCAACCAAAAAAAGCGAATTTCAGAGGGAGAAGCGGAGAGGTAGAGAGGGGACGTCCAAAACAAAGCCAAGAATTTAGATAAACTTCCTCTGATATCACGTACGGCAGATGCTTCCAAGATCTCTCAGCAAAACAGTAGGTTCTCCTCTCTGAGCAAACAATGAATTTACAGAGGTCATGAGAATGTATGTTGAGGAAGATTAGGAAGGAGGGGGTGACTTTTACTTTTTATCAGAGAGTTTACATGCAGAAGAGAGAAAGCTATAGTCTCCCTTCCTTCAAAAGGAAAATATTTAGCTCATTACAGGTCAAGGAAACTGCCTAACATAGGAGAGGTTA
The DNA here is from genome assembly GCA_030761175.1 of Masticophis lateralis. NCBI lineage: Eukaryota > Metazoa > Chordata > Lepidosauria > Squamata > Colubridae > Masticophis > Masticophis lateralis. Next base: position 9,648,221 of record JAUDYJ010000010.1, on the reverse strand, counting down.
GAATAGCAAGGGTGGTTATGGAGAAGACACTCTGGAGAAGAATGAAGCAGTCTGGTCTGCCCACTCAATTTGCTCCTGCTTGTTTCTATCCTTTCTAATTTAGAGTTGAAAAGCAAGGCTCTGAAACATGTGGCTCTCAGTCTAATTGCCAAAGGCTTCTGCAGAGTCCGTTGGCTCACTGGCAAAACTGAGGCAATTGCTTGAGGCCAAACCTATGGAAGTCACCTCTCAAGATGTATATTGACTGTTTCCCTATGATACCTTATGATTCTTGATGAATGTATCTGTTCTTTTATGTACTCCGAGAGCGTATGCACCAAGACAAATTCCTTGTGTGTCCAATCACACTTGGCCAATAAAGAATTCTAGTCTAGTCTAGTCTAGTCCAGTCCAGTCCATCTCATGGTATCTATCTATCTATCTAGAACGTATTAGGTAATTTATATAATTATAAGCATGAATTGAATACATAGAATAGATACAAGTAGGGGAAATATTAGGACAAGGACAGTAGGCATGCTGGTGCTCTTATGCACGCCCCTTACAGACCTTTTAGGAATGTGGTGAGGTCAACAGTAGACGGTCTTAGGTTAAAATTTTGGGGGTTTTGGGATGAAACCACAGAGTCAGGTAGTGCGTTCCAGGCATTAAGAACTCTGTTACTGAAGTCGTATTTTCTGCAATTGAGTTTGGAGCGGTTCACTTTAAGTTTGTATCTATTGTGTGCTTGTGCATTGTTGCGGTTGAAGCTGAAGTAGTCATTGATAGGTAGGACATTGTAGCAGATGATTTTATGAGCTACGCTTAGGTCATACCGAAGACGGCATAGTTCTAAATTTTCTAGGCCCAGAATTTCAAATCTGGTGGCAAAAGGTATTTTGTTGCGAGTGGAGGAGTGGAGGACTCTTCTTATAAAATATTTATGGACATGTTCAATTGTATTAATGTCTGATATGCAGTGCGGGTAAGATATCCAAATATCCAGTAGCAAGAGGTGTGTATTTGCTTTTCATTCTGGTAATCATGCCAGAAAGTAAAGCAGGGATCAAGTTCAGTGTGAAAGATATGAGGCTCTCTAGTGCTGTTACTTTTTGCTCAGTTTCTTGATTTTACAGGCTTTGAAACTTTTATCGGCACATAAGAAAAAGCTTTCCAACCCCTCTTCCCCACACGCTATTGGCTGCGACATCTGCATTGTTCTGCCGCTTGTTAGTGGATAAGGCATTTATCTTATGTTCAGACTACATCAACAAGGTCAATTTTGTTTCAAGCCTGTAAGAAAATGATTCTGCAGATGAATTAAGCCCTGATTGAAAAGTTGCATTTTTCAAATGGCTAATCACATTTTATTTCAAGGCACACCAAAAGCACAGCAAAGGCGTTACTTGTTTGCACATTTCAAAACAACAAAATATGAAATGTTGGTAAGCTTAGGAAGGACATTCGGGAGACAGTCAGGTAAAGATTGGAAGAAAAATATGCAAGGGGCTTAGAAGAAACTATTTCTGAGATGGTTTTCCGTTCCACAGAATGAAATCTTTGGTGCATCCAAATGATTTAGCGTGAAAATTTATATTGAGGAATGTTGGATATGATTGTTATTCATCACAACATAAATTTGATGGCACAGAGACAAGAGAGAATTGCAGAACACTGAACAGAACAGGAACAAGGTGTGTGGTCCCAAAGTCTTGAGACTCCTCTTTGATCAAGAGCCTTGGTGACACAGCAGACTGAAGTGCTGTTAAGTAGCACCAGCTGCCTGCAATTGCAAGTTCGAATCTCACCAGGCTCAAGGTTGACTCAGCCTTCCATCCTTTCGAGGTAGGTCAAAATGAGGACCCAGATTGTGGGGGCAATAAGCTGACTTTGTATAAAAAAGAACACCGCTTGGGGGGGGCTGAAAGCCCTACTAAGCAGGTATATACAAAGTATGAAGGCTATTGTTAAACGCATTGTAAACCGCCCTGAGTCTCCGGAGAAGGGCGGCATATAAATCGAACCAATCAATCAATCAATCAATCTTCGGCTGTCACTCTATTCCCAGATGGGCACTGTGGCAGGGAACACATGTCCTCGGTGATGGTTAATACCATCAAGTGACATAAGTGATCCCCAACTGACCCAACTTGGCAATTTTTATCCATACCCTGGTTGCATCCCATTCTCACTACTGCAATGTGCAGTCCATGATTCTATCCTTAAAAACATTTCCAGAAGTGGTTTTGACTGGGCCGCTAAGCTGTGCAAAATATCATAAAATTCATCTGAATGTATTGGAATTAAACTTAAAGTCTGACACAATTTAAGGCCCGAGTATCTGAAGGACTGGCTCTCCCGTCATGAACCTGTCTACCCACAAAGGTCAATCAATACCTGAGTTCCTTCTGAAGACACTCTTGATGTCAGAGGTTTATCCATTTCAGATGTGAAGAGGACCTTCTTCCTTGTCACTCTAGGAATATCTTTGGGGCCTCTTCTATGTGCCCCTGAGGAGTTGCGTTTTGGGCTCTATTCTGTCTATATTTAGAAAATCTGTCAAGGCGCATTTCTCTTGTCATGCTTTTAATTGCTAATTAATTTTAATTTTAATTAGATTTCTTTTCTTAAAAAACATAGCCTGTATGTTCACTGTTGTTAGCTATTCTAAGTAGAAAGATGAGATGAAAAAGCGAGTAAATAAAATCTGCATCTCAACCTGAGCGATTCTTGGCCCTGACCAAAATGTTAAGCGAGGTTCCCAGTTTCTTCACCTCTTCGTAGGTGAAGGTTGTTTTTCCATATTTGATGGGCAAATGCTTCTGACGGTTCCTCAGATAACATCACAATAATAACATGAGAGAAAATGTATGCAAGAACAAATCCTTATCGAGTAAGAAATAGCACTTCTTCGGGGGGCAGGGGGCGGAATAATACAGGAAAAAGATAAGCTTCTTCCATCATTTGGAACCATTTAATGATTGTTTTTGAAGTCATGGTATTACAGACAGTATAGCCTGTTGAGCTTGATCAGGTAGATCTAGATTCAAGCTCTCACTTAACCATAGAGTTGGCTTATAGTTGGTATAGCTAAATCTAGCTCAACTCTAGGATTACCAGAGAGATCAAGACTCTATGTAAACAGTGAAGATCTCTAAAGAGAAAAAGTAGAGTCTCAATTAAAGAGATGAAGAATCCTTTAAAAAAAAATCAGGCACAATCTATCCATTTTGTAGGACTCTTATTTTTCATGGTGGAAAAAAAAAAGGAATGGAAGCATCCACTGGAAACCAAAATTATGACTTACCTGAAACCGGGCTGTGGATTATTGTGCACTCTGCTTGGTTTTCCACAACCATCAGGCAAAATGAAAAATACCCTGTTTGTGACTCCTCTCGTATAAACCAGGAAACTGTCATAAGCCAGGAACGGCTTTTGACTTTGCCTTGTTAGGAATAGCACAAACTGTCTGGCTTTTGTTAACAAGGCTGATGAGACAGTAGGGGAGCAGGGTGCTACTTTCTGAATCAGGTAGAAAAGAAAACCCCTTTCTCTATAAAGTCATCTAGTTGTTCCTCCAAAAAAGCCCTACCTTCCTCCAAGTACGTCCTCATTTTCAGAAACCACAGGACCACAATTTTTGTCTCAAAAATCTTGTTGTACGCCCCCATCAGTAGTGGGTTTCACTTACCTTTGCTACCGATTCTGAAATGTGAGCACGCACAACGCTTCTGCGCATGCACAGAACCTTCTGTGCATGTGCACCGTGTCCTTGATGATGTCCGTGGGGGGGGGTGGAGCCTCCCACTGCCACTGCTACCGGTTCACCGGAACTGGGGCGAACCAGTAGAAACCCACCACTGGCTCCCATCATATCACTGACAAAATACCAAATACCAAATAATACCAAAGCATGGTTTGGGAGAAAAGCAAAGCTTCTTGAACGTAATCTCCTGTAAGCCAAGTTCTGGAGGTCTTCACAGGTGGCAGTGGGGCCTTGCAGTACTTATCCCGCTCGCAAACTGCTTCCCATTCTACATTTCACTTTCCCAAAGGGTGGGGAAAAAAAATAAAACAATTCCCTTGCTTGGCACATAATCTCTAAATCTTATAAGCAATGGAAACAATTTTTTTTCAGTCCGAGCAGATTGGCAGTTGAGATCATTGGTTTTGCATACTGTAGGGAGCTAAACATTTACCTTATTAAAAGACTGCCCTCCAAAACACAGTGCAGTTAAATAAACTGTTACCACTGTAATTGTTTTACAAGCATACTGCTGATAATATTATGAATTACCACTAATGTCTAGTTAGTAAATTAATACAGGAGTATCATTTAGTGTTAATTCCAGCGAGTTTCCTGAAGTTAAGTATATGAAGAGGGATTAGTTGCCTTCAAGACTGAAATGTGCCTAAGAAGAAGGAGTGTATCATACACAGCAGTGCAGAAAACAACACTATGAAGCGGCATGCCGGGAATAGTTTGAAGTTGCTTGGCTTGTCCGCTTGAGAATTCACCAGCCCAGGAGCTAGGATGAACAGATTTTGGAAATAAAGATGAGAGTAGGACATGAAAGCAGTTTTATTCTAAAACCTGATGGGCCCTGCTCTCAGACTGATTTTTTTTTCCTTCTTAAAAGTCCACTCATCTAAGGTCCATGAGGTCATTGTCACCCTAATGTTTATTAATAATACCTTAATCAATTAGTAATAAGCCATAATTGATAGCAGCTTTTATCAACTTTGCTAGATTATCACCCGAGAGTTATCCACTGCAAAGATTTAAATGCTTCATTTTATTTTTAACTTTCCCTTTTTCTCCATTTCAGTAATGTCAGGCAAAGATCTATGGCTTTAGTATATGAACAAATGATGGGGCAGAATAATTTATGACTTTGATTCCAGCTTTCAGGAAAGCTATTTCCAATCTTCACCTCTGATTTGGTTTATCAAAAGCTACTCAAACTGACAGCAGAGTTACTCATAAGTAGATGATTTTACTACACCTCGAGGAGTGTTGGACATAGTCTATTTACAAAATTTAACCTGTCTGCCAAGAAAGCCTTTGCAGGTTGAATAAATTAACTCAACATGCATAAGACCTACAATTGTAGTTTGGGATAGTAGACCATTGGGTGAGTATATGAATAGGAGGAAAACAGCGAGGATCTGTTGCGGCTGCGGGTCACCCTAGTAAATGATACTACCAGAAATATACTGAAGACCTGTGATGGGAACACATTTCAAAAGTTTCCCTCGAATCAATAAGAGCTAGAGGCAATTTGACATAGTTAATTGTTTCCCTGCATACAAACTGGGCAACAGACATTTAGTTAGAGAGGTGCCTAGTATGAACAACAGTGGCATGAATGGTTCAACTCTGGTGCTCCTCTGAGACTTGTGGACATTTACAAACTTTCTTTCCAAGGAAATTAAAGCCAAGAAATTAAAAGATACTTGCTCCTGGGGAGGAAAACCATGGCAAAGCTAGACAGCATACTAAAAAGCAGAGACATCACCCTGCCAACAAAAGTGCATATAGTCAAGGCTACGGTTTTCCCAGTTGCAATGTATGGCTGTGAAAGTTGGACCATAAGGAAGGCTGAGCGCCGAAGAACTGAGGCCTTTGAACTCTGGTGCTGAAGAAGACTCCTGCGAGTCCCTTGGACTGCAAGGCGATCAAAACTGGTCAGTCCTAGAGGCAGTAGAAGGATTCAGCCAGTTCGCACCACTTCGGGAGACCCGGTTGTTAATTTTATGAGCAGCTAGGTAAACTGGTTGTTGGAAGAAATAATTAGGGCAGAGAACCAGTTGTTAATTTTTTTTTAAATTAGATTTATATGCTGCCCTTCTCCGGAGACTCAGGGCGGCTGACAATGTGTTAAGCAATAGCCTTCATACTTTTGTATATTTTTTTTATACAAAGTCAGCTTATTGCCCCCATAAACTGGGTCCTCAATTTACCTACCTTAGAAAGGATGGAAGGCTGAGTCAACCTTGAGTCTCGAACTTGCAATAATTGCAGACAGCTGAATGTTAATAACAGGCTATTTAGTCTGTTGAGCTAAATGTGCTCAACATTTGTGTGAATCCCACCACTGCCTAGAGGAGATCAACCCTGACTGCTCTTTAGAAGGCCAGATCCTGAAGATGAACCTTAAATATTTTGGCCACCTAATGAGAAGGAAGGACTCACTGGAGAAGAGCCTAATGCTGGGAAAGATTGAAGACAAAAGAAGAAGGGGATGGCAGAGAACAAGATGGATGGATGGAGTACCTGAAGCAGTCGGCGTGACTTTAAATGGACTCCAGAGGATGGGAGAGGACAGGAAGGCCTGGAGGAAGATTGTCCATGGAATCACGATGGGTCAGACACAACTTCACAACTAACAACAACAAACTTTCTTTCCATCAGTAAGTCCTAAAGGCCACAATGAATAAGAGTGTGTGCACACTGCAACCAGTCAATTCCCAGATCCTTGAGAGGCTAAACTATGCCCAATGAATTTGAACCTTGCAAACACATTAGAGATATGGATTCGATGGAGAACCATGTTGAATTCCAAGTGTGAAGATTTTGCCTCAGGCCTTTGGCACCTGTACTTTCTTTTTTATTAGAAAGCAGCAACCAGGGTTTTGCTTTTCATCTCCACGCCGGGGCCCATTTTTAAAGTCTCTTCCCTATCGTCTTTACAACTGAAAGACCAGGAGTCAACTTTCTCCCCTTGCCAGTCCCATCTGGAAGACAGAAATTTCTCTTAACGAAGAAAGAATCATTACCAAGCGACAGCAATCCAGAGGGCCTGATATGCCAGGGAAACAAGGAAAGGAGGGGAAGTACTCAGCCAAGAATGCAAGCATATCTTACCTTAGCAGCTTAACTGCATACTTGTTTTAAGGACTGTCAGTCTGGTTAGCAATCACTCAGTGAAAGGATGCAGCCGAGCTTGGCACTGACAGATTGCCAAGGGGGCGTCCCACTTCCCTATCACAAAAGAAAATAAAGAAAAAGAATGATGTAAAGTGAAAAGTAGCAAATTCGCCAAATCACAGCACCGCGCAGAGGTCAAGGGAAATTCAACAGGGGGGGGGGGGAAAGGTTAAAGATGAAATCAGATCTGGGGTAGGAGAAATGACAATCTATCCTAAAAGCAAGGCCAGCGGTGACGTGGGATAGACAAGAAGCTAAATACTGCATAGCGCTGGGATCGTTCATTTTCATCAGATCAATAAAAGCTTATATTTATCAGGATTCCAAGCAGCTGCCACTTCTGACAACCTCTACTTTATTTTCCTCCCTCCTTCTGCTATATCAGGGCAAAAAGAAGCAGGGGGAGAGGGGGAAAAAGCCGCTTTTAATGCTATTTACACCTGAAGTCACAATTCCATTAAGAGGACCTGTTTTGTTAAAGAAACAGGAATTGATATTATTATATTGGCAGGAGCTGGAAAAACTCTTTGTTCTTCTCTCCATGTTTTTTCTCCCCTTTGCAATCCAGACTCAGCAAGAAGATTTTCTGACATTAAGTGCACTTTTTTTTCTTCTTTTTTCCCCCCCTTTTTCTTTTTCTTTCTTTCTTTCTTTCTTTTTTTCTTTTTTTTTTTTTTTGGTGGGTTCAAACTTACCATTTACAAAGGGAAGAGAGGCTTGCTGCTAAAACAGTTACTACTCTAATCATCTGTACAACAATATTTGCTATCAGGCATTCTAAATAGATTATCACCAGTCCATCTGTGTCATTATTGATTTATAAGGCTTTAAGCGGCTTTAAAATGGAAGCTTTCCCACTAAGGGGGTTTCTTGTATAAATCAGAAGCATACTCAAATATAGCAGCCATCACTCAAGAAGAGTGTCCGTGTGTGCACGTTCACATATTGTGTGTGTGTTTGAGTGTGTTTGTGCATAGACCCACACGCACACACACACATATTCATTTGCCACCCCCTTAACTCATAACAAGAATGAGAAGATGATAAATTGCTTGTAATATACTGATCCAAACTGATATGCAAATTTTGTTGTTTTTTTTTTTTAAATATATGACTTGAGTAAAAAGAGGCATCATTAACATATGAATGCTCTATGCAAATGATCGTGACAGAGCAGATGTTGCTGCATGTAATTGACCTATATTGAGAATTGCATCAGACCCCTTAACTCTATTAATTCACTACCCGGTAACTAGATATTGTCCCCCCAAAAAAGTACATTCTTTGAAACCATACACTGGAAGTAAGTCTGAGAGAGTTCCAAGGATACTAAAAACAAGGTCATTGTCACCCGTATTTTGCTGTCATCTGCATTCTGCTCCTTATGGATGACATCATCAAGTGCCTGTGTAAATCGATCACTTAATAGCATTTAGAAAAATACTGCAGTCGTAGGGAAACAGGTTAGGGGGAAAAGCGTTCCAGTTTTTTATCCTCCTTCTTTGGCAGAAATGTCATACCTCTTAAACTGAGGGCTCTTTTTTTTCTTTCTTTCTTTCTTTTTTTCTTTCTTTTTTTTTTGCATGAATGCCCTGTGAAAAACACAGATGCCATTTTATTCCCTGTCTTTATTTTTTTTCCCCCCCTCTTCTTCTCCGAATGACATTAAATTGTATTAAATAGCCTTTTGTCCAGAGGGTACAGACCACCCTGTATATGATAATGTATTAATGCCCCCACGTTCTAACCGCTGAGCTGAAACATTCGGAGACTTGGAGGAGAAGTATGAAGCTCCATTGTGTGTGTATTGCCTGCTAACAACTGTGACACATACTAATAGAAACATACCTAATAAATTACTGCTTTCAGGTCTACCAAGCTGACATTTCTCTGCAAGGGACAATTTTATATTTGTGGCACAGAACAAAATTGCTTCATATGAAGCTACTGTGGATTAGCATAAAAATTAACACTTAAATTTCAGCTTATTTTCTACCCTCTCTTCCTGCCACAACAATCAATTCCTCTTATAAATCTGATTAGATTTTATGATGCTTATTATTCAAAGCATGTCTCAACACAGCATCCACAGAGCTTGAAGACTATTTGTTTAAATGTGGGAGGGGGGGGGGGGGAAGCAGCAGATAAATCTATAGGTATTTTTTATTACCCCATTCCCAACCAGTTTCTTTCTCATATTGTAACACCAGTAATTGATTGCACACATTAATTAACATGTAAGGTAGAATTTCTGCATTATGCATGATTTATTTTCCTATCTAGTTAGTAGCATTGTCTGCTGACCTTGTGCTACTAGGACATTGGACTCGATTTGGGTCCACACATAAATGCCAACGTTCATTCCCCCGAAAGTTATTAATGTCAGGTATGAAATGAGATTTTTGATTTCACCTGCTTACTAAACCACAAAAAGCAGTTGTTCTCCACAAAGTAGGCTTAAAAACCTGGAAATCTGAAAATGATCAATTGCTGGATGTAAGTAGGAGGCAGCTATGTTCAGGAGATGCAATTCGGCAGGAGGGAATTGGCAAATACCCTAAAACAAGTCCAGATTAAAATAAAAATAAATAATAAACAAACAAACAAACAAACAGAGGGGCTGTTAATTAGGAAAATCATGAAAAATGGACATCTTACATAAAATGTCTACCATTGTACATACAAAGCCTCCCACTTTACACGATGATAGAAACCTGACCTGACAGAATGCCAAGTGGTTGGATTGATTTTTTTTTAACCCAACGTTAATTTTTTTTAAAAAAAAAAAGCTTTCCCAACCATTTAATATTTTACACTCAGAAATTACCTTAAAACTGCATATCAAAGCTCCAGCACAAGCTTTGATGTCCATATGGTGCATCTGGTGTTAGCAGAAGGAGCATTGGAAGTCACCTTCCGTTGTCAGGTTGTGTGCCTCACTCTACTGCACTATTGTTGACAATGACTAAAAGTGAGTCTCTAAAACACCAAACATGTCTTCTACTCCTGAATCACATCTCAGAAGACTTGGGGCGGGGGGGGGGGGGGCAAGTTATGGGAGATCTGGAGACTATTTGGATCTGCATAACCTTCTTTGTCCCTTATTTTGAACCAATAAATTGTCCCTTAAATTGAACCAATAAATAAATAAATTTTGAAGGGGGGGGAGGGCTCTGTTTGAAGGACTGCCCAATTGGTGTTGACTCTAAAGGCAACCTTCTTTCATTTCCTTTTCCAACTGGAATTATGCAAAGCCCATCACAAGACTGAAATCCCATAGGCCAGCATGGAAACAGCAGAGTAGAGTAGAGTAGAGTAGAATAAAATAGAATAGAATAGAACAGAACAGAACAGAACAGAACAGAACAGAACAGAACAGAATTCCTTATTGGCCAAGTGTGTTTGGACACACAAGGAATTTGTCTTCGGTGCATATACTCTCAGTGTACATTAAAAAAATACATTCATCAAGAATCATAAGATCTATCCAGTTTAACCCTGAGAATGACTGGAGAGAGGAATGGTCCAAGGCATCTTCTTGTGGCCTGACCATTAGTGATCCCTCTACCAAACCTCCTGGTTTTGATCTTCATCACTCGGCCTGGATAAAACTAAACAAAATTAGGTGGGATACTAGAAGAAGTGCCTCTGCCCTTTATCGATGGGGATGGAAAGATTCCCCTTGTTGCGATTGTGATGCTGATATGCAAACTATTAAACTTATTGTGCAACCCACGATGTGCATTTTCTAGTTCCCTAGAAAATCTGCAGGAAGCAACACCAAAGACGGATCGCCTGGATAGCTGAATTTTATATCCAGTTATGAGGCCCCGTAAATGTTTTTGTATATATAATTATGTGGACTGTGTGTATATGTTTACTTCTCCTCTGTCATGTTCTCATCATCCACTAAATAAATAAATAATGGGGATTATGATGAGTAGATCAGAGGCCTGTTGCCCTTAAATGATGTCACTTCTCCCATATTCATTCAATTATGAGCATTTTCTCTTTAAATAATGAGCAGGAGGTTTATCTCAGGAATCGTTGCCCAATAAAGCCATCAAGGGAGTGTTGCTTCCCTCTCTGCGACCTATTGAGAAGCAGAAATATAGACATTATCTGTGGGTTGATTATCCTCAAAATTTCCTTTTCAACAGAGAGTTATTTCCAGTCCAAATGTATCTAGCTTTGCCTCCAACCCAATGGATTGTGTTAAAGAGCCATCTGCTATCAGAAATTTTGCATCCCTGAAAGTACTCAGCAACCACACTCATAATAAAGGAGAACGGTTTAGATAAAAAGAGGCTGGGAATTAGCTCTACATGCTCTGACTTTTAGCTCTCAAAAAGACCTCTATTTTTGTCAATAGTGTTTCAAAGGTATGTATTAGAGGGGAGGAATCTTAGCTACTTTACTGCTGTTCAAATCAGTGGGAACCACGCAACCCAAAACGAATGTAACGCTTTAAAGAGAAACAACTAATACTTATTGTTCATATACAGTGGACATTTTTTTTTCAGGCCTCCATTTTTACTGTGGTTTAGTTCCCACAGGAGGGTTATTAGTGACTTTTATGATTTTAATCACTTGCCAAATTTGACATTGAAAAAAAAGGAAACCTTTCACACCTCTGCCATTTTGAAAACAATGTTCCCAAGAACTCGACGCTGAATGCAAAGCTGGTGGGGACTGGCAAAGCAGAGCTGCCCTAATCTGGGACCCTTCCCAAATCTGGGGGTCCTTAGAATTTGCTGAATTCAACAAGGACTCCCAGAATACTGAGATAGGCTGGACATGGACCGTGGTGGTTGGGAATACCGGGAACTGAAATCAGACCAGTTCAAAGGAGCACCAGCTATGGAAGGCGGCTTTACATCATATCACTGAATGATTCGTCTATTAATTTGTTTATTTAATACATTTACTGGCTGCCCATCTTGTCACAGGGTAACTCTAGGGCAGTGTGCAATGTTAAAAAGATGGATCCTTGGTCCTCTTGCAGACACAAACTAGGGGTGGGCTGCTGGGGTTCGCAGGGGTTCGGGAGAACCTCTAGCTAATATTCTGTGCACTTTGGAGAACCCCCAAATCCCACTCCTGGCTGGCCCTGCCCCACCCACCCTGCCCCACCCCTCCCACGCAGCCCATTATCGATGCAGGTAAGTACAGGGCGCATACAGAAGCTCAGGGAGGGCGAAAAATGGGCTGGCCTCCAGAGGGCCTCTGGAGCCTGAGGAGGCCGTTTTCACCCTCCCAGAGGCTGGAGGAAAACCTCTGGAGCTCAGGGAGGACAAAACTGCCACAACCACCCCCACCGTGGTTCAGGAGGACGATTAGGCCACACCCATCATGGCCACGCCCATCCAGCAACCGGGCAAAGAATCCCTTGCTAAAAAATTTTTGAAGCCCACCCCTGGGTAACATCCTCAGTACTAATTTTCAAGCTGATGATGTTACCTATTTGGGCTAATGAAACATCTGCAAGGAAACAACCAAGTTTGGAGAGCACCAAGGACCCCTCACTTCAACCCTGAGCTGCAAATCTTCTCCTTCCATGTTAAAAAGGATAAAAATACAAAACCTTGGGGAGGGAGAGAGGGAGTAGGATGAGCAGGGGAGAGGTGGAATCTGTTATTCATAGATAATATTAATGCGAGTCCCTTTCCCCTTGGAACCTCAAGCCAACTGGCAGAGATGGGTATTTTAGCTCTTGTGGAAGTTCAGGAGAATTGAAGTCAACCTCACTCTGGGGGATAGAATGTTTTATCATCTCTATTCTACTCGTCCTTTCTGTCACATCTCTTTTTTTATTATTATTGTAAGGTTGGGGGCAAAGGCCATACGGGTAATCCTAGATTTACAACCACTTGTTCAGTGAACATTCCAAGTTAGAACAGCACTAAAGAATGTGACTTAAGACTGGTCCACACACCTACGATCATTGCAGTGGTCACATGATCAAAATTTCGTCCCTTGGCAATCAGCACCTATTTACAAGGGTTGAAGTGATGCACTTAACAACCAAGGCAAAAAAAAAAAAGGTTTTGAAATCAAGTGCAACTCACTTAACCTTCCTGCCTTCCTTAGCAGCAGATTTACAGAAATGACACCATTTCTGACCAATGGCAGTCCAATCTCTTCTTGAAAGCCTCCGGTGATGAAGCTCCCACAACTTTCGAAGGCAACTTCTGTTCCACTGGTTGATTGTTCTCACTGTCAGAAAATTTCTCCTTATTTCCAGGTTGAATCTCTCCTTGTTCAGTTTCCATCAGGGGTGAAATTCAGCTGGATCTATCCGGATCACGCGATCCGGTAGCGCCGGCGGTGGAAAGCTCCACTCACCTTCCCAGACATCATCACATCCCATTTTTTACCCTCTGCACATGTGCAGAAGGCTCTGCACATGCGTGGAGGAGGCACGCATGAGTGTAGCGAGCATGCACACATGCTCCAATTTGTGAGCCGATAGGGAAAAGTAAGTGAATTTACCGCAGGTTTCCATCCATTATTCCTTGTCTGCAATTCTGGTTCCAATTGTGGTAATAAGAAAGGGCCTAAAAATCTGGCTTGGCCAGTTGGCCTGGGGCCCCAACGGAGAAAAACCACAATGGAGGTGGTTGATTGAATATCAAGAGATACCACGTCTCCTCGTTCTGCTCCCAGTCTCCCCACACGTCCTTGTTTTTAATTTTTGGTTTTAATGATGTGTTTTTATGTCTGTAAGCCACCCAGAGTTACCTTATGGTAAGATAGACAGCCAATAAATTTTATAAATGAACAAACAATAAAGGACTACCTATGTGGTGATGATGATGATGATCATCATCATCATCTATTCTGGAATTATTTCCTTGCTGTATTGTCTCATGCATGTATGTTCCTGTAACATCACAGGTGTCAAACGTGCCTTGTCATATGGCTGTCACATGACGTTTCATGACTTTTTTCCCATTTGTGGAGCTGGGTTGGTGTGGCCTACGTGTGACACCCCTGCTGTTCATCAAGAAGAAACCTGGTTAAGGAAAAGCACATTCTTCTAAAAATATCACCAGTCCCTCAATGAAATCTTTAGATATCATCAGGATTCAACATTTGGAGAATTTCAAACTATTTCTATCAATGCCGCCATGTATTGAATCTGGATTAGTTTTTGCGGTTTCCTACCTATTATTTGTATATATCGTTACTGCTTCCCTACAGTTTATTTCTCCACCTGACACTGGTTGCAAACTACAAACCAATTACTTTAGAGCAGTTCGTGGAATAAACCTTCCTGTTCTCTAAAAATGAATTGTCGATGGTGACCTTTTGATTTTAAATATAAACCTAGGAATAAACCCTTCAAATCCTGTGATATAAGGCCCTCGTTTCAGAAAACCTAAAATCTGTAGCGATGGCGTTATGCTGTTTATATTATCACAATATTCTTATTAAAACAGGCATCATATTCAAACAAAATACAAGTACATTTTTATTGGTTTTCTAAATAAGCTTGCGATAAGATGGTTAAAATTTGATCATAAGCTTGGAGAAAGTTCTGTTTTATTTTTGGCAAAGCACTGTTCGTGCAAGTTTCAAGTGACTGATTGTCCAAAGAAAGACAATTCATTGTTCAGTTTCTTGGACACAAAGGTGCCATTGTCTTCAGTCTTATTCTCTTCTCATTCTAAAATATCCTATTATTTATTTTAAAGAAAACATAAATGACCATAACAATAAAACCTAGCTACTCTATAATCATGTATTTTATACCTAGCCAAATTCCTTTCTCAACCAGATGAGCTTCTTATCATCTGAATAGTTGTTAAACATAATGGCTTGTTTGCATGGTCCAAAATTGTTTCAGAAAGTTATTTCATATTTCATATTTTAACTAATTCTCTGCTGGGATTTACAAATGTTTTAATCTTTTCAAGTTGCCCAGAGTTGTGTTTTAAGATGGGCAGCCATACAAATCTTTTAAGTAAATAAATAAACTCACTCCTAGGTGGTGTCTCATTCTTAGAATGCTCATAGAGTGTTTCAAGAGAAATACTTGCATCAAAACATAATGAGAGCAGCCCTGTTAGATGAAAGGATATCTGAAATGCTGGTCAACAGCTTGAGCTTAAATCAATCAAGATGAAAAGTATAAATGGTTACTGGACTAACTCAATTTTGGATTGGAAATTCAAGCTATTGCTTAATGCATTGTAAGCCGCCCTGAGTCTCCGGAGAAGGGTGGCATACAAATCTAATTTTTTAAAAAAAAGCTATATTGAACAGAATTGGACTGCATATGAATACAGGTAGTCCTCGATTTAGGACCACAATTGAGTCCAATGTTTCCGTTACTAAGTATGTTTTGCTCCATTTCACGAGCTTTCTTCTTGCAGTTGTTAAGTGAATCACTGCACTTGTTAAGTTAGTACCATAGTTGTAAAGTGGATCCGTCTTCCCCATTGACTTTACTTGTCAGACGGTCGTAAAAGGGGATCACATGATCCCGGAACACTGCAACCATCATAAACATTTGCCAAGCATCTCAATTTTAACCATGGGGATGCTGCAACATTCGTAAGTGTGGGAAAAAGATAAACCACCAAGTAGCCTCAAGAGCTCTCAGGGAGAGTGCCAATAACTAGATGACTGCAAAGAAATATGATCCTCCCATCCTATCAGAACTAATCCTTCCATCGCCTCCACCATCCTGCCAGAAGCGATGAAGCTTCTTGGATGAAAAGCAAAATGTCTTTTTTTCTTCTTCTTCTTCCTCAAGGAAAAAAAAGTCCAGTTGCCTTTTGAAAAAGCATACTTGAGACATCTGAAAGGAAGGTTGATGAAGGATGGGTTAACCCCATCTAAACTGTATCATCAGATCATGCTTTGTCCCTTCCTACAAGTGGATTTCCCTTATTTACCATTCTAAGGGGAAATTTAGGTGTGTGTGGCATTTATAACCCAGAAATTTGTCATTTTTATTGCTGTGGGCCAACTCTTTCTGAAAATATCCAGACTAGTGGTTGTGTTACTAGGGTGTTTAAACTTGAGTATCTTTATTTGAACATGTTATGAACACTTCTGATACCATTCAGCTCGTGTGGCATTAGTAGGTTAATGCAAATTCTCTATTTTTTATGTAGATCAGTTAAAAGTAAATTAATTAGACAACAAAAAGAGAAAAATGTGTAAATAAAGTAAAGGCTTAGTTTTATGGACAATTTCACAGCCAGAGCAGAACACTTTTTTAAAAACATAAGATTACCACTAAAATGGTTATACTCAAGATCAGGAAAGATAAACTCTTTTTTGATTAAAAAATACAACAGAAGAGTAATTTGATTATAGATATAATCAGATAGTACGTTCTGGAGGAGAGCAATGCCTGAAACTATACAACTTGCTGCCTGCATAACTGCGATTTGCACATTTAAAATGATAAATTTAAGGCTATCAATACTAAATCAATTCCAGGAAGAGCAGATAAAACTGGAATAATTCATCATATCACTATATTGAAAACACAAAGAGGACACAGAGGTAATGGAATGCTTTGACTTTAATTTGGTTTTAGGTTTTTCAAGGACAATTCTCCCTGCAAGAGTTTAACATACGCATTATTTTATTTTATTTTTAAAAAATCATCCTTCAGCACATCTGATCCAAATATACTAATGATTTTTATTGGTCAGATCTTGAAAGCAAGGTTTATTTTAATGGGGTAGGCATTAATTAACCCAACATGTACTATCTTTCAGCGTATCTGGCCAAGTACTTTCATTTAGTCGTGTTTATTGTGAAATGTTTGCATTCCCAACATTGGGAAGCCCACACACAGATTATTTCATACTTCTCCTTCAGAGCACTTTACAAAAAGTTAAAAGAAGTTATTGTTTTTGATTAATGCATTAAGAAAAACCCCGAAACCAGATGCTCAGAAGAAACGCATTCTTCATTAAAAACATTCGAAACGGCATTCATATGAAAATGAAGTGCTTAAACAGAAGTTATGCAGGCTAGCTTTTCATCGTTTTTTTTTTTTAGGTATCCCACAAAGAATTAACTTTGTCCATTTTGGCGCATAACTCAACAGGAGACTTTTAAAAGAAACACTTCCCCAACATATTTAACTGTAACAAATATATATATATAATTAAAAAAGCTCTAAAATCTCACAGTAGATAAACAGATATGTGGGATACTGTGTTACAGATGGGAATTCTACAGCAGTAGTTGTCATCTTTTGATTAAGAAAAGGAAATGATTTCACTATGAAGACATTCCCTCTTGTGTTGTTTTCTTTTAACCGAGTTTGTACTTTCCACTGAACTGGACATATTTATTGAGTCTCATAAGTTACTTCACAGTTACCAACATCACTGTAATCTCAACAAACTATCTTTTTTCTTGCCAATTATCTAAATATCATAACTATAAAATATCTTAAAACATTCTCTGCAGTGTAAACATCTTAGCTACAAAGTCTTAAGTGTAAACAGAACGATGCATCAGAATGATTTTAAGCGATGTTATAAAAAAAAAACCTGCTCTTAAAAACTAAACAAAAAATGTAAAGCTTCCATCTGGTTTATGATTTTTCCACTGCAGAAATGCTGCTGTGTGCCAGTTTAGTGAACCATAGCTTACTAAAAAGATTGCCGAGGTCACAAAGAAACAAAGAGCGAGACTTTAAACGGTTACAGTTTTCTCTCTTTCATTTCTCGCACATCAGTCAGATATGGCTCAAATAGAATTAATACTACAGCATAGAAAACCCAGACAGACAGAATTTTACACACACACACATACACACAAAATCTGTTTAAAAGGGAACCATTTGGACAACGATTAATATTTTGCAAGAAGTGTCATTTAAGTAATTATGGTTGATTCCTTTGCAGCATCGAAGTGTGTTCAGTTGTTATCCCCCAACTGAAGTGAATTTATGCTTTCTTTACAATCTGTACACACATAGTTAAATATAGATAGTAAATTGCAGATGGGAGGAAAACAGGAAAACAACTTTGAAGCTCTTTGCAGAAATCTTTGGATAAGTTTTAAAGGAGTATTAATTTGGAATTCCAGAGGAACGGTTTGACCTATTCCGTAAACCCATAGAAAGGAAGAGCTGATGGCTTTATCATATCAATATGTTATTAGGGATTATTTTTGTTCTTTCAAGTTTCTTCTTAAAAGCTCTTCTTAAAAGTTTCTCCAATGATAGAGCACCCACAACTTCTGAAGGTGAGCCATTCCACTGGTTGATTGTTCTCACGATTAATTCTATGTTGTGTTTCTCCTTGATTAGTTTCCATCCATTGTTTCTTGTCTTACCTTCTGGTGCTTTGGAAAATAGATTGTCCCTCTTTTCTTTGTGGCAGCCCCTCAAATATTGGAGCACTACTATCATGTCATCGTTAGGCCTTCTTTTCACTAGACTAGACATACCCAATTCCTGCAATTGTTCTTTGAATATTTTCTATCTCTGCTCAGGTCATCAGCTTGCATCTTTATTGTTTTACTAATAGAGTTATTTGCAGGATCTCTTTGCCAGGATAGCAATTCCAGTTCCAATTCCAGTGAGTATGGGTTGAGTTGTAACTTACAACTTTTCCTTCCACAATATTCATACTTGTGAGATACGTTTCTTTGCATCAGAGGTGGGTTCTACTTATCTTTACTACCGGTTCACATTGCGCTCACACCCGCGCAGATCACCTATGATGACCTCCGGGACAGTGGGCGGAGCTTCCTGCTGATTTTACTACTGGTTCTTGTGAATCAGTTTGAACCAGGGGCAATCCACCACTGCTTTGTATGTATATGGGGAGGGGGAGGGGTGGCTGGAATTCTTGTGCACAGAATCTTTGTGCATATGGGTGAAAAGTCATTTTAACAAGGATTTTTTATTACGCACCCTACTCCACTGCTTTATTTATGCTGCAGTAGGATCATTTTGTGAGGGACATCCTTCATTTCATTTTTAACTGAGTCAGAAATACAGGGTCCCCCCCCACCACCACCACCTTCTCTCTCTCTTTCTGAAACTGCCAGGAAATAATAACGTTCATATAAGCAAGACCAGAGAACTTTCAGATCACTTTTTTAAACATGTAAGGGTGTATGCCTAATGGATAGTTTGTTATTTCAATAAAAGAAATATCCCATTTTTAAAATTTCTTATTTCCAAAATATAAAAGAATCCAAAATATTCTTTGGGATTTCTTATTTCCAAAATATTATCTCAGAAACAGCCTTTTCTAAATAAAATTGAATAAGGGAGAATTTGACCTCACATCTATTTTGTTTGGGTCCTTAAAGATCTGAGCTTCAGTCTCTATGCACTAAAAGGCAGTAATAATGAAAAGCTGGTAATAAATGTTTATAAATGATAAATTAGAATCCCCAACTCTCTTTTTTTTTTCTGAAGAGTTCTCATGTTTAATGGACATATTTTATAGCATTAAATTGGCCTGGAAGAGATGAGTAAGAATGTTGTGCTTTTGTTATGGACATCTTAAAGTTTCCAAATTATTTTCAGACAAAGGAAAAATCTATCTATCCATCCATCTAATGCATATACATATAGTTCATGCCTAATATACATACATAAACACGACTAATGCCATCTGAAAACCATCTGGAAATCAGAATTCATTTGTTTTGCTGTCCAGGCCAACATTTACATTTACTCAGAGCATTTACTAGTAGACTAAACGTCACAAAAGAGGGATGCATTTTCAATCAAACAGAAAGATGATATGAAAAAAAAAAATCTTGTAGCGTTTCTCTCTTTGATTACACTTTTTTTTCTTAAGAAGTAAAATTAAAAATACTCCTCAGAAGCTAACTTTTTCTTCCCTCAGCCTTTGTCCCAGCACTGAATATAACAGCTTCAGAAAATTAATTCTGTATTTCTGTGGATTAAGCAGTTCTAAAAAACCTTTCTAAAGATTTCTCTTTTAAGAGGAAAAGCACTATAGGTCTGGAAATATATAGTTCATCTTCTCATTGGAAAAATCAAGGCAGATATTTATCCAGGTATCCATCAACTAAAAACGTGTCACACATTACTAGCACAATACACAGTACCATTTTCTTACCTGGGACATATAGAATCTGTGGTCTTAGTAGTCTGTATACACGATCCAGAGACCAGACTTCAGATACAGAATCCCAATTCAGACAAGAGTTGAAAGCCGGCTGCTTAATCACTCTGTCTCAATTTTCCCATCTGTGAAAACAGAATAAATTACTAGTTGGATTAAAGCAGGGAAGACTTAGGTTAACAGTTACGCAGTTAGAAGCTGGACGTTTGTAATGCCCATTTGCTTAGAACTGGTTGTGTGGATGCTGCAACGGTGGTAAGGGTGAAAGAGCTGTAAGTCACTTCTTTTTCAGTACCATTGTAATTTTGAAAGGTCTCTAAAGGAACTGTTTAGGACTAACTCTATTGGGATAAAAGCAGGGGTGAAATGCTACCAGTTCGCTCCAGTTCGGGCAATAAAAACTACCAGTTCAGGTAAACCGGTAGTTTAAAAAAGCTACCAGTTCAGGCAAACTGGTAGTTAAAAAAATTTCCCGCGATCAGCTGTGCCGCACGGTTTAACTTTGCTAGAAAGCAAGAAATCCTGCTGATCACGTGGCACAGCTGATCCCTCACCTCGCTGCTCTACTTACCTTCCCAAGCCTCCTTTTCGTGTGTACTGTGCATGTGCTTGCACAGCTCACATTTGGCGCGCACTGCACATGCACACACAGCGCACGTTTGGTGCACACTGAACATGCGCAAGCAGCACACATTTGGCTCGCAGAGCACATGTGCAGCCAGAAAACTGGTAGCAAACTGGTTCAGATTTCACCACTGGATAAAAGAGAATGCAAAGAAAAAAATTTTCCCCATGATTCTTTTCTACAGCAGCCCTAGCATACCCAATGATTAATAAGAGTTTTTTTTAAAAAAAAGATGCTTCTTCATGTAATTTTTACTTCTGCACCCTAAATACATACGAACTTGTACAATCCAATTCCCACGTTGTTTGCTCGCACAGAGAAACCGGACAGTTTACTGCTACATCACCAATTAGCTCTCAAAAAAGGCAGAAGCAGCACTTCGATTGGAAATTTTGCAATGCTAGATGTACCTCCTTTGAGTTGAGTTCAGCACAACCCCCCAAATCTTTACTTTCAAGCCCTACGAACTTTTAAAAAAAAATTCATTATGTAGTAGGTGAACTTTTTTTTCCTTCTTTGTAATTTATTTAACTCAGATGTGTTTTGCATTGAAATCTGCAGTTCATAATCTTTGTTAATTATAGGAGACATTCCATTCAAAGAACAAAATGAAAAGTGTTGATGAAAGAGATAAATTCTCTCTCTCTCTCTCTCTCTCTCTCTTTCTCTCTCCACATATATACACAAACACACATACTGGTATATAAATACGTATATAGAAAGATACAGAGAGGGAGAGGGAACGAAACTCACAGAGAAGTTCCAAATTTGTGCTGGGTTTGGTCTTTTTCTTTTTTTATAAGTTATGTGCTATTGTTTGCCCTCCTAATTGGATGACTAAGTATCCAACATTGCAGAAATGTTAAATTGTGTATTCAACTTGTCATTCACCCTGCCCTTTGTAGGGCATTGGATAGCTATTGAGCGCATCCAGTCAGAGGAGCCATATGCCATCCGTATAGCCAATCACAAGAGAAGGAACAGTAATCATGCAGGCAAAAATCAACTGGTATTCATCGGAGAAAATCTGCAAATGATTCTGGAATGACATTTCTGTGATCCTTTTCCAGCTATGTTGCCAAAGTGAAGAAACACAATATTGAAATGTTTCCTATAAAATATTGATTCCTTCGTATCATCACGTGAAGAAGTGAAATTCTCTCCCTTGCCTAAAATGTGCAGAAGAGGGAATTTTAGCAGTTTTACACTCCTGCTCAGCATCTCAACACTGCCAAAAGAAATTATATTCTAATGTAACTTGGCGTCATTGGTGCCTTCCATTGTCTCTCAGAATTGACAACCAGGTTGGGAAATCATTCGTGGTTGGAAGTCTAGAAGAAGACTGTCGTCTTTTTGCATTTGGCCACCCTAAATTCAGGTACCACCTGCTGATTCTATATTTGATCTGTAGGTGCAGCTGACTTAACTGATTCATCCTCTGATAAAGATGAGACGGAAGTCTCAACCCTGCACAAAGCATCACAGCCTTTGCTTAAAAACCTTAATAAAGAAGAGTCTTCCACCTTTTGAACCAACTTGTTATCTGGTTTGCATCTTTAAGAATTTCTTGCTAACATTTAGCTTAATGTGCTTTTAATTTAAGGACAATGGTTCTGGTCCAATTTTCTGCTCCTTCATTCTTGCATGAAGGCTCTCCAAATATCTAGAAATGGCTTTCATGTCAAAATAGTGGAGAAACATTTCTCCAAGTAATCTAAACTGAGCTGAGGCCCAAATCCCAATAGAAACAGAACAGAACAGTTTTACTTAATTGATATTCTTGTTCCAAACACTAAAAATCAAACGTATGATTGAGGGATCCAGAATCAAACACAGAACAAAGTCGTAACAAAAGAAGTTGTGGGAGAAACTACAAGTTCAGACCGTTGAATACCAAACACAATAGAATATGCGTTGAGATGAGACCAGAAGAATTGTCACAGCAAAGAAAGGGATAAAAGCTAAATTAGGATGGTTTTAAGTCATCAGTCTAAAAACCAGGAGACTGTGAGTTCTAGTCCTGCTTAGACACAAGGTTATCTTTGGACGGATTACTCTCTCAGTCCTAGAAACCATGCAATAGCAAACCACTTCCAAAATCTTGCCAGGAAAACTGCAGGGACTTCTATAGACAGTTGTCAGGAATCAACAATGACTCTCTCACACACATGCACACACACACAAACACAGAGAGGGAGGGAGGGAGGGAGGGAGAGGGAGATCTTCAATTTGCATATATACAAAAACAAATTACTGCCAGTATCAACTGCAAATAATTTCCATAAAACTTCTGAACTTTCTCTTTCTGTAACAAGTTTAAGAAGCACTGATTTCTATTGCTTTGTTTTTTACAATGTCCCTTTATCTGCCACTATTGACCGCTTCACAGCTCAAGTACGTCTGGAGTTATAATTACATTTTTTTTAAAAAAATGATTTGAAAGTATGAAATTAAAATCCTAGAACGTAAAATTCCAGGATTAGCAATCTGTCTACAAATGTTTCATTTGGTAGAAATCCTATTGGAGAGACTGTATGACAGAGCCAAAAGCTAGTGACTAATTTATTCCCAAATTAGTCCGTCCATATTCAAGGCAAAATAGATCAGTAGGTGATTTTTTTTTTCCAGGATTGTTTGAGACGAATTGTCTCACATAGCAACCATTTAAATAACCCACAATAACCCTAAGCAATTCAGGGCTTTGGGGGGGGGGGAATTAAACAACAGCAGGACATTATATTGGCAGAGAGTGTATCTACATAAGAAAAGTTAAGAACATGGCAAACTTCACTTTGTTCAGAAGGAAAGCAGATTTAAAAGAAGGAAAGCAAACCACACAGATTTAATGGATAGAGCATTTGAAAATTCGCTTTATAGGTAGCTCCACATTCATTACACACAACAGGCCATGTATCCCACAAACAAAACATACTAGAACTTTTAATTTCTTTGCACAAACCGGCCACTACAAATTTCCTCAGCTATATCTGTTGCTAAGCAATGTGGAAATAGGACTACTAATTAGGACCGCATTCTAAATCACCTTTGATTTTAGACGTATTTGTCCTTCATACTCCAAAACACTCTCAGACCCCTTCCCTTTCACAGAGAGGGGCCAAGCCCATTCAAAGCAGAGACACCTAGCAGGGTCCTTCACTACCAAACGGGGTCGTACTTGATGTGTGTGTGCCAACTAAGGAGTAGGTCATAAAGCGGGAATGGATGGGTTGAATAGGGCTAAATATATTTTATGAATTTTAACAGATACCTGTGCAATTGGCGATGGCTAATACAAGGTATGTGTGTATTCTATATGACGAATGGAATTATCCTAAAAAAGATTATCCTTTTTAAAGGGCAGGATAAAAACATACGTCAAAAGTTTGAAAATGGAAGAATATGATAAGTCAATGGAGATGTAGTAGGGCCGATTGTAACTTTTTGAACTTTCATGTGTATTAATGTATAATTCTATCTCTTGAACTTTTATGAGCTTTCTCTAATTGTCCTTCCTTCCTTCCTTCCTTCCTTCCTTCCTTCCTTCCTTCCTTCCTTCCTTCCTTCCTTCCTTCCTTTCTTAATACAGAAACAACATCATTACTCCCCTAGTACATTTATCATATTTCACTGGTTTGAGTCCCTCTTACGAGATTCATCAATTAATTGTTTGAAAGAAAGCATATGAGCAGCAGTTAGAATCTCTTGCTATTGGGAGGATTAGAGTGTAACGGAAAACTCCAGCTGACAGCACCCTTCGCTCTTCATCAACATTGCTGACGCTTAAGGGAGTTGTAGTTCAGCAGGTCTGGCCACTATGCTACTGTGTACTCCCTACTGTCAGGTGCGAAGAATCAGGATCACACATTAAGTTCCAGTTAAGATAATTTATTGTTCATTTCTACCGCAAAAAAAAACAAAAAAGAAAGAAAGAAAGAAAGAAAGAAAGAAAGAAAGAAAGAAAGAAAGAAAGAAAGAAAGAAAGAAAGAAAGAAAGAAAGAAAGAAAACTAGTGTGCTAACGGTTATCACTAAATTGGTGCTAGGTAAGAGTCAATGAAATTCATTCATTGGGGATGTGGATTTAGACCATTTGTGGGATCAGCTCTAGGCTGATTCCTCACTTCACTCTGCCTGCCTTTCTTTTACATTTACACAGGGGTGGGCTTCAAAAGTTTTAGCAAGGGGTTCTCTACCCAGTTGCTGGGTGGGCGTGGCCATGGTGGGCATGGCCTAGTTGGCCTCCTGCACCAGAGGGGGAGGCGTTTATGCCCTCCCTGGGCTCTGGAGGCTGTTCTCAAGCCTCTGGGAGGGCGAAAACGGTCTCCCCAGGCTCTGGAGGCCCTCTATTTCCAGCCTTCCTGAACTTCCGGTAGGCCCATTTTTCACCCTCCCTGAGCCTCCACATGTGCCCTGCACTTACCTGAATCCAAAACAGGCTGCATGGAGACTCCTGGGAGGGACAGGGTGTGGTGGGCGTGGCCAGGCAAGAGTGGGATTTGGGGGTTCTCCCCAACTGCACAGAATCTTAGCTAGAGGTTCTCCCGAACCCCTGGGAACCCCCAGCAGCCCACCCCTGCATTTACATCTGTGACATGAAGCGCTGTCAGGGCCTCCGTTGACATATCTATGCTTTTCATTAACACATCCAACCACCTGCATTTTTCAAGACTGCCAGCCGATCGGTGATTCCCCCACATGTGTTCCAACAAGACTGTACGCCGAAGAAAATAGATCGCTTAGTCATTCTCCTGCTGAAGAAGAATGCAAAAGTATTCCTCTCCGTGCAACTCAGCAGGCGTTCCCTTGTTTTAAAGGATAATACATCTCTAGAATGAGGAGGGAACTTCACAACAGGCAATGCTGGCACAACTTCATGATGGCAAAGCTGCACTGGGTAGAAGGTAAACTGAGAGGAAAGCAACTAAAAGAGTTGCTTTTAGTTGCTTTCCTCTTAGTTTACCTTGATGGAAAAAAATTGATATTCCTCATCAAGACGACCATTTCAAAATCTACTTTGAAAAGTCCCTAAATTAGTCTGTTCACGGTAATTGTATCATCCGTTCTAAAGTAAGATTCTATTAGTTACCCCGTTCCCTTTTAACCAAACGAAAACTCTATTAACATGATTCACTTATAGTTTCCATATATAGATATTCTACTCCGATGGCTTTAAATAGGATTCTTTTCTTCCCTGTTCTTTTTTTTTTTTTCTGAAATTGCCGTTAAGCCTTTGTTTATATTTATTTTTACTTCAAGGGTGGAGTAGGCATAGGATTATTTCAGACTTTCGGCGAAAGATTTTCGGCGAACGGAAGCAAAAAAAGAAAAAGCTACTTTCTATAGACAGATTGCTTTTAACCTTGCTCTCTGATCTTTACAATTACACGCAGGGAACCTATCTATTCTGCTGTTAATTCATCTAGCGCCTTTCCTTTGTGAGCTTTGATTGTATCTCAAATTTAAGAGATTTAAAGAATGGCTGGGCAGTTCTAAGGGGAAGACAGATTTTGCTCACTCCCGAACCATTCAGAAAAACCTTCAACCCAGTGAGAACCAAACTCAATAAAACAGGGGTTCATCACTAGCAAAGCTGCCTGCCTTGACAGAAAATTTATTTCCCCAAGAAACATAAGGAATAAAAAACTACTTTACTTCGTAATATGTCTGTGCCATTGTCTCAAAGGTGCTTTTTTTCAAAAGGCAACCGAACTTTGTTTTTCCTTGAAGACATTTTGCTTCTCATTCCAGAAGCTTCTTCAGTTCTGGAGAACGGAAGGATTTATATTCCTTATAGTCATCTGGTTGTTAGCACTCATTCTGAGAGACATTGGAAGTTTATCTGTGCTCTCAGGTCACCTGAATAGTGCAAATGGGTGCGGAACCTTCTTGGAACTGTTGAAAAGAGTTTTCCCAAGAAATGCTTCCTCCTTCCACCAATTCAGTCAGAACTTGAAGAAGCTTCTGGAATGAGAAGTGAAACGTCTTCAAGGAAAAACAAAGTCCAACCATGAGCTGGATGACTGAGAACCTCCAGACATTTGTCTGTGCAAGTTGTACTTCTGGTTGCTTATTACTCCACGATAGCTATCCTCTATCAATGGGGAAGCAAGATAACATTTAACAAACGTGTTACTACCTTAGAACTGCAGTGATCCACTTAACAATCATTGCAAGAACACATGTCAATGGGGCAAAACTCACTTAGCAAATGTTTCTCTTAGCAACAGAAATTTTGGGCTCAAATGTGATTGCATGTTAAGGACTACCTCTATATGGAAGTCATACTAAGCACCTCAGGTTCTACCAACCCCAGCCAACCATAAACAGCTTTAGCCTGAGAGTTCTAGAAGGACTATTTATTTATTTATTTATTTATTGGTTCAATTTATATGCCGCCCTTCTCCGGAGACTCAGGGCGGCTTACAATGCGTTAAGCAATAGCCTTCATACTTTTGTATATACCTGCTTAGTAGGGCTTTTGCCCCCCCCCCCAAGCGGTGTTCTTTTTTATACAAAGTCAGTTTATTGCCCCCACAATCCGGATCCTCATTTTACCTACCTCGAAAGGATGGAAGGCTGAGTCAACCTTGAGCCTGGTGAGATTCGAACTTGCAGTAATTGCAGGCAGCTGGTGCTACTTACCAGCACTTTAGTCTGCTGTGCCACCAAGGTTCTTTGGGGTAGGGGGGAACTTTGTGAGGTTGGGATGATAGAACCATCAAAACTGGCACTGTGGAATTTCAGGCTCCAGTACCTAATAATACTATTTCCCACTTATTAATTCAATACAAGAATTCTAATTTTCACGTTGATGGAATATAAACGTATTACTGCTTGCAATTTTTTAAAAAGAAGTCGTCTTGTGGGTGGTTGTGAAGCACTTTTTTTTTCCATTTTAGTTCCCATTGTTTTAATTTTATTCTATTTCCACATGTGTTCTTCCAGCGTAGCACAGCAAATTGGGTTATCAGAAACATCTGGGGTGCCCATGCTGTAGAGCAGATCAGCTCTGCTTCTACTCTAACTGCCTGTCTTTATTAATTTATTAAGCTCCACTTTGCTGGAGAGACATTCTTGGGACACTCTAGAAGGGCCCAGGTTAACATTCAGTAGGAAACCTCCCTAAGCATTAGCACCAATCAGGCTACTTGAATTTACAGGGCAAAAGCTCTCCTGCCTTCTGAACCACAACATGGAAAGTTTAACTGGTGCAGAAATAGGAACACGAGTTTTGGGGAAAAGCAGAAGTTCAAGTGAATTGCCAAAAGGGAAGGGTCCCATATGTTTGCTGTTTAAAAGGGGGGGAAATGTGCTAACATATAAGCCATTAAAGAAATGCCAAACCATAACATGGACTCATCTGATCCAAACACCCTCAGACCCTTCTTTTCAATGAATACTGCTGGAGTTGACTAGACCAGCAAGACAAACCAATGATGAACTTTTGCAGTACCGAGTGACGAGAAGGGAGCACGCATCTGTGCATTCTCGTCAGGGCAGCGACCAGGAAGAGGAGCTGCCCAGGGGGCATGCGTGCACCACATAAGGTACTTCCAGTTTCCGGTGTGCATATGCATGCCAGCCAGCAACTCTTCCAGTTACTGCCGTGCATGCGCCAATCAGCTGGCAGCCCGTATGTTCTGTATTGGGGTAGGAAGTCTTTATCTCGGACTTTTGAAATGGGAGGGGCCAGAACAAGGGGCAGCACCAATGAGAATTCTCCCTGCTTGAGCATCAACGGTCCCCAGGCAAAGTCTCCGGAAAGAGGAGAGACAATTCTGTGGAGAGAAAGTGGGAGGGGGGATCTTGGCTTGAATAACCAACTCGGGCTTCTTCTCTGCGCGGAACTCTCTCCCCCAGTGGATGAAGTCAAGGGAGACTCCGCCCAGAGACCAATGACGTTGCAGAAGGGAGAATACCCATTGGCCCTCCTTCTTTCTGGACACTCCAATTCCGAAGTTTGAGGAAGCCCCATTCCCAGCTCATAGACCAGCTCTTCCAGTTTTTGGCACTGCCGCACACACAAAGGCCAGCTGATTGGCAGTTGTGGATGCCCGCCAGAAACCTGAAAGAGGAACGGGTGACGCTGCGCATGCCATGCAACATGGCTCTGTGTGCCACTTCAGGCACATGTGCCATAGGTTCGCCATCACAGAGCTAGACTGTTTTGGTTTCTCTCTGGAAGGTGGCAAAAATAGCACATAAACCATAGTCTAAAGTAGCGGTATCCTGAAAGAGTCCTTCCTTTTATTTTCTTGATCACGTAAAATGATCAAATCCTAACTCTTAGCAGAACTCAGCATACAGTTCTGAGCATATTGGACTCACATTGGGCACTAAACCATGGTTTGGTGCACAAATCATAGTTGGTGGGGTTCACGCACGTTGCAAAGTTATAAATTTCCGCTTACAAACCACAATGGGCAGATTGCACAGCATACTGATCCAAAATTAAATAAAACTACATTATGCTTTAGTGTGATATCTGAACTAAACTTCAACTCATACCAAAAGAGCTGCTGTTTCTCTCAATCTGGTGCTGGATGGCACAGATCTAAATGTGCAAATTAATCTTTAGCCCCTTATGACAACTTGTTGTCAAGTTTTACGCTCCCCCCCCCCCCAAAAAACTGAAGTGACGTTTTGAATAACTTAAGGATACTGTCCAGGTTTCTAGGAAGAATTTGGAAAACAGTGCCCCCCAAAAGAAAACAGAACAAAAACGACGTTTAAGCTTGTGGTGAAAGGTTTGAGTTTCAAGAGTCCTCTGCAGCTAGAAAATAATAATAATAATTTTTTAAAAAACGAAGACAGTATAATGTGAAAAGTTGCACAGAGTTCCCTCTTTTGGAAACAATTTGTCCATACATAAAACAGACAAAAGAGGGATCAGGGAATCGAGCTGTAAGGGCTGTAGCTACAGTTTTCGTTTTGGGGTGTTTTTTTTTTTTCCCTTTCAGAGACGTCCAAGATTGATTCAGGGAACAATTATGGCAAGGAAACATCATGAGATTTTTGTCACTGATCTTTTCCATGCAGAGTCAGCGTGCATGTGTGTTCAATTCCAAGCGCACAATTGAAGACTGATGTGGAGAAAATCCGAAATGAAAAAGGAAAAAGAAAAGAAAAGAAATCCAGCCGCTGAGTATACCCCGATTCCCATATGAAGGAATGCCTGTGTAATCATAGTTACACTAAGCAAAGAGTTATTATACAATTAGCCGCTGGTAGCTTGCAAAATGGGACCAATGATTAATTCACCAGTTCTCTTCTCTCACTGCCACTCTGTGTATCGAGGAAGGAGTAACAAATTTCACGTAAGCCCCAAAATACAAATTTCAGCCAAACTTTCTTTGCGGAGCAGGTATTTCATAGTTGAAGTGAGATTTGGTTCATGGGCAGAGTCACTAAAATTCTAACTCTTTCCTCCAAAATCACAAAATCAGAAGCTGGGTTGTTTTCCAGAGGAAGGACTGGGATGAGGATGATCCAATCTTGACACAACGATTATTGGAATGAATGAAATGGGAATTTATTCTGGGCTATTTCTTTTCAAACATTATTGTGCTGATCAGCACTTCTACTCAGCAGTGAATCAACATTCATTTGTAAGAGAAATTGTTATCCACTTGATCACATGAATGATTTAACAAGGGCTGAAAGAACTGGAGGCAAAACAAGCAATTGGGGGTGGGGGGGGAGGATGCATTTGGAGAATTAAAGAATCCGAATAAATTACTATATATTTAAAATAGAATATATAAAGGTCATTAGCTCTGATTAAAACCTTAAATTAAGAAAAACTTTTAAAATGTAAGCTAAAAAAATATAGTAAATATTGTGGTATTTAAAAATATGCCAATTTTTTTCATTGATTCAAATGTTTTCTATTTTATTATGATGATAGAAAACCTAAATCCCAACCTGTGAAAGTCATCCTTCCCCCATCTCAACCATCATACTTCTAAAGCACAATAGTGCCTTGGAGATTGGAGCAAGAAAATGTGTGAAGGATGGACAGCTTCTCTTGCCAACTTTGATGTGCCTCTAGTTCAAAAGGCTTACTATCCACAAATTACAGAACAGAATAACAGAGTTGGAAGGGACCTTGGAGGTCTTCTAGTCCAACCCCCTTCTTAGGCAGGAAACCCTACACCACTTCAGACAAAATGGTTATCTAACATCTTAAAAGCTTCCAGCGTTGGAGCATTCACAACTTCTGGAGGCAAATTGTTCCACTTATTAATTGTTCTCATTGTCAGGAAATTTCTCCTTAGTTCTAAGTTGCTTCTGTCCTTGATTAGGTTCCACCCATTGCTTCTTATTCTACTCTCAGATGCTTTGGAGAATAGCTGGACTCCCTCTTCTTTGTGGCAGCCTCTGAAACATTGGAACTCTGCTATCATGTCTCCTCTAGTCCTTCTTTTCATTAAACTAGACATACCCAGTTCCTGCAACCGTTCTTCATATGTTTTAGCCTCCAGTTCCCTAACCATCTTTGTTGCTCTTCTCTGCATTCTTTCTAGAGTCTCCACATCAGAGGTGGGTTTCAGCAGGTTCTGACCAGTTCTGGAGAACCGGTAGCAGAAATTTTGAGTAGTTCGGAAAACCTGTACTAAAAATTCTGACTGGTCCCACCCCCATCTATTCTCTGCCTCCCGAGTCCCAGCTGATCGGGAGGAAATGGGGATTTTGCAGTAACCTTTCCCTGGAGTGGAGTGGGAATGGAGATTTTACCATATCCTTCCCCTGTCATGCCCACCAAGCCACACCCACAGAACCGGCAGTAAATTTTTTTGACAGCCACCGCTGCTCTTTTTTACATCATGGCGACCAAAACTGGATACAGTATTCCAAATATGGCCTTACCAAGGCATTATAAAGTGATATTCGGGCAAGGAAAATATTAATTTGCCTTTGTTTTACGAAACATTCGATGAAATTGAGCTTAATTCAAACTAGAAAGATGTTCTCTTTTCAGTTCCTGTGCACAATACCTATGATAAAATTGGTTTTCCCGGCTCGATTAATAGTGAGTTGCTTTTCAAAAGAATACTTAGCCATGTCTTTGACTTCCTATCAGAAATTCTCTCCCACATAATCAGCTTTTGTACAGATCACATAAGTGCTTGTTCATCTATGTGCACATATATTCCAATATTTTAGAATAACTATATCTTCCCCTTTAACTTAATTAATCGTGACTTTTGAATTTTATTTACTGGCCTATGACCAAAATAAACATTGATTCGATTTGATTAAACCAAGAGAGGTTTTTTTTCTTAACATCCAATATGAAAACAAACACAATCAGTTAGAATTCAAGCACTAGTGAAAACAAGGAACTTCGGACAAATCCAGAGAATTTCTATTTGAAGTATCTGTATAGCAGGGGTGAAATGCTCCTGGTTTGGACCGGATCACCCGATCTGGTAGCGATGGCGTTGGGTGGTTCGGAGAACCGGTAGCAGAAATCCCTGCCCACCCCCCACCCCCATGCCCAGCTGAGCCATGCGATCATCAGAGGCTTTTTTTAAAAAACTTTTAAAAGCATTTTTACTTCGGGAGAAAAAAATGCTTTTAAAAGTTAAAAAAAAGGGCCTCTGATGATCAGGCAACTCAGCTGGAATCGTCATAGCCTTTTAAAAGTATTTTTTCTACAATCTCCTTGGCCAAAGAGGTTGTAGAAAAAATGCTTTTAAAAGGCATCCCAGCTGAGTTGCCTGATCATCAGAGGCCTTTTTTTATTTTAAAAGCAAAAAAAACAAATGCTTTTAAAAGAAAACAAAAGGCCTCTGATGATCAGGCAACTCAGCTGGGATCATCAGAGCCTTTTAAAAGCATTTTTTTTACAACCTCTTTGGCCGAAGAGGTTGTAGAAAAAAATGCTTTTAAAAGTAAAAAAAAAAATGGCCACGCCCACCCAGTCACTTTACCCACCCACCCCCACCAAGCCACGCCCACAGAACCGGTAGTAACAAATTTTACATCTCACCACTGCTGTATAGATACTTACAGGATAAATCTGCAGGAAAAACGAGAGCAAAGATAGCTTAGCCTAAAGATTCAACGTATCTGTATCTGACTGTGGAGGAAAATTCTAAGACCAAGGAACACGTTGTCAAAAAAGCAAAGTTGCACGGCACATGTTTTCACACCCAAAGACACATATGGTGTTCGCTGGAGCTTGCATCGTAAGGAGGCGGCATGTGTGTGAACCCTCCTATGCAAAACATGTGTCAGAGTAATTAATCACTTTGGCCATTAGAAAGGTTTTTTTCTTCTTCTTCTTTTTTTATAAAATGAAACCGTAGAGATTGCACTTTAGTGTTTTCTATTCTTCCAAGAGGAGAATGCAAGCAGTGGAATATGATAGGACTTCTCTCATTCTTTTGTCCTTGTTGCTGTTTTTTTCTTTTTCTTTCTTTCTTTCTTTTTTCTTTTAATGTGCCCATCAATGAAGGGTGCCAGTTTAATTCAGTAGCTCAGAACTAATACTGTGAGATGCAGCCAGCTTTATAACTTCTGGAGCATATTAGTTTCTACAACACCCCAGATGTTGAATGGGAAATATAGTTCTTTTTCTCAAGCATGTGACAAGTGGTAAATTTAGACATCTCTCAATTAATTCAGTAAGCTTCCATTAACATTGCAGATGGGTATCTTAATAAATTGGGGGATTCTGTCAATTTCATTTCTGACAAATTTTCTCATCTCACTGATACAAATTCTCTTTTGCGCTGTTGCTGACAAATTCAGCAGCAAAGACCACATGAATATTTGCATGCATGTCAGTGTATGAATCACTGCATGCAATGTGTTCACTTTTTTCTTCCTTCCTTCCTTCCTTCATTCCTTCCTTCCTTCCTTCCTTCCTCTCTCCCTCCCCTCCCAATGTGTTCACTTTCACTGGCAATTTTCCTCCCTCTCCTTCCTTCCTTCCCAGCTGCCCCAACCCTACACCAAATTAAGGTATTACAAGGTCATAAAAAGGGAGGTTTTATCTGTGACTTAATACATAATATTTATTTATTTATTTATTTATTTATTTATATTTATTTATTTATTTATTCTGTCAAGCATGTATTTTATGACAGATACAAGTGTAAACATAATTATAAATACATGAAAAGGATATGAACAAAAGAAAAAATTAGGACAGGTACGGTAGGGACACTGGTGCACTTATGCACGACCCTTACAGAACTCTTAGGAATGGGGTGAGGTTACAGTATGTTTGTGTGTGTGTGTGTGTGTGTGTGTGTGTGTGTGTGTGTGTGTGTATACAGCCTACAAAAAGGAAAGAAAACAAATACTGTACCTTTACAGGGAGGATATATGGGATGAGGGTGTGGCTAACTGATGAGGGCTTATAAGCCCAAAATAGATCTACCTTAGTCTCCCAATGGGCAGCAGAGGGTTTGCTGGCTGCTGGAAAAAAAGCCTAGAAACTATTGGATTGTGATTTCACTGAACTAGGGCTGCATAAAAATCTTGGTTTACGTAGGAAGAACCTGGCTAAATACATATATATCTGAGGTGTTTGTATGTAGGTCTTTGGTTATTCAGGTCTTCTCCCGCGTAAAATTGGAAGTGTCTTGGCAACATTTCAACAAAGTCTCATTCGTCATCTTCAGGCTGGTGTCTTAGGCTTCGTGCTGGAAGATGATGAATGAGACTTCGTCGAAGACACTTCCAATTTTACAAGGGAGAAGACCCGAATAACCAAAGACACACACATATATATATATATATATTTAATATTTGTTTTCTGAAGTTTTCGCGGGTGTTTGTATGTAGGTCTTTGGTTATTCGGGTCTTCTCCCACGTAGAATTGGAAGTATCTTGGCGACGTTTCGACGAAGTCTCATTCGTCATCTTCAGGCTGGTGTTCTCAGCTTCGTGCTCCTGGAAGCACAAAGCCGAGAACATTGCTCCTGGAAGCACAAAGCCGAGAACACCAGCCGAAGATGACGAATGAGACTTCGTCGAAACGTCGCCAAGATACTTCCAATTCTACGCGGGAGAAGACCCGAATAACCAAAGACCCATATTTAATATTTTATATATTTTATTTATTTTACTTTTTTTTTGTATATCTGAATAAACATAGAGCAGTAGCATCAAATAAATTTAACAAGTTATGTTTTGAGTGCTAAGCCTTAGTACCAGAGTCTTGGAAAAAATTAGAGTTTCTGAGAGTGTCCTAGAGTGCCGTTTTTTCTCAAGTATGCATGGCAGAGTGTATGGCATGTTTACATTTCATATGACTTGGTTTCCATTCAAAAGGTTTCAGAACTAAAAGGAAAAGAGCGCTGCAGAAAACCTTAAAGATCAAGGCTGTAAATCCATCCCGATCCAAAATGTCAGCACTATTGAAGACTTAAATTAAGCCAAATCATACTGTCATGCAAGGTATGACATCCCAAAAATGGCAGAAATATTCCTTAAGTGTGAACGTCAAAATATATTTAATTAAAATCGACTAGAATCTATCTCCTGTCTTTCTGCTCGGAGGAAAAGAAAGCAAGGAAGCGAAGTCAATTCTTCAGCTAAATTCAATGATTAAATGCAATTAAAATTTCTGTAGAAATGCCTAGCTATTCTGGAATTGACTACCTGGCCATCAAAATATTGATAGTCATTGGTAAATGACTTCTGGTGTTTAATCAATGTTTGTTTGTTTTTTTATCATCCAATTTTTCCTTCAAGTCAGCTTTGAATGCTAAACTACATTTCATCAAGGTTGGTAAAATGTTTAGAAAGGAACAGATGTCAGAATATGGGGATTGCCAATATTACTGATAGAATCCAGTAATTTCTTTCCTGTCCAATGGCGAAAAAAAATAAACAAACCCAAAAATAAAATAAAGAGTAATCTGAACTGGGTCCATAATAATAGGAAATGTATTGCGGTACTAATGGCTACAAAAAAAGAATAAAATTATCACCATTTTTTTTTCAAGTCATCACTAAGGGCAGTGTTTCTCAATTTAAAGTGATTTTCACATCAAAACAAAAGGGGCTGGGTATTTTTAAACTTTAAGTATTGATAAATTGTAGTGAATACTAACATATTCTTTGTTGTTTTCAACTATGTAATAGAGAATTATACAGGGTAATAATGAAAGTTTAAGCCTTTAAAAATGGCTTCAAATCTCTTCTTTGAACCTCTGCTGGTTGCTTGCAGTTGATACCATGTACAGAAGAGATATATAAATATAGATAAATCCAAAGGACTTTAAAAAAAAAAAAACTCCCTGCCCTCTAAAAAACCTATCCTGCAATTTGCAAACTAAATGTTCCGCAGACTATTGTTGCCAAGAAAACTGGAGGCAAAACTGATGAATCACAACTTTGCAATCATCTTCATATTGTGAAAATTCAGAGTGGATTATTATTATTTTTTTTAGAAGATGTCTAGGTGTGGATAACCTATACAGCTTTTACAGCTTTGCGCAGATAAGGACTCTGCAAAGACAATAAGCAGATGCATAAGGAATATCTTTCACAACAGAATTCCGCACAATTTGTCTCCTGTCTCCTTTTAAGGGAGACGTCAGTTTCAAAGGAATGGGCAGGAAAGAGGGGTGTCCTTCCGAATCTCAGACGTGGCACCAAAAATCTGAAATCCCACGATTAAATATGTAATGATCTTCCTGTTATAGTTCCTACGAAAATCTTCCTAGAATGTTGTTTAGAGTTACGTTAGAAGATTGCAGGGGGCACGATGGCTCAGCGGTTAAAGACGCTGAGCTTGTCAGCTGAAGAGCTGGCGGCCCAGGTTCAAGACCCGAGCTCTGCATGATGAGGTGAGCTCCTGTTACTCTTCCCAGCTCCTGCCCACCTAGCAGTTCAAAAGCATGCAAATGCGAGTAGATTAATAGGTACCATTTCGGTGGGAAGGAAACGGCATTCTGTGCATCTTTGGCATAGAGCCACATGACCCCAGAAATTGTCTTTAGATAACACTGGCTCTCTCGGCCCAAACATCAGATACAACCGACAAGGAAACTTTCACCTTTTAGAAGATTGCATGCTGTGTGGATTGCCTATTGAGAAAGACATCATTTAAGGTTTAGATTTGTGCATATAATTGGATATTACCATGAAGAGATACAATGACTAGGTTCATACATTCTGAGAAACATAACAAGCTGCTAGATACCCTAAAACAAGACATCCCCTGATAATAAGCCCAATCAGACTTTTGAGCACAAGGCAATAAGGCTAAGCGCTTATTTCAGGGTTCAGAAAAATATAAGACAGAGTCTTATTTTTGGGTAAACACGGTAAAACTAGTGATTGTCATTATAAACTGTCTTTTAAACAGCTTGGCAAGTTATAAAGCCCAGATAATTGTTCATTCTTCACATTTGTGTGTCTAAACAAATCAGGTCATTGCACAAATGCTACAAGATATAGAATATTTCACATGGATGACATTGACACAATGATGATTCATGAAACATCATTGGGGCTTATACTGGATGCCCGTACCCCAAATTCACATACTAACCCTAAATAAATAGCATATGAAACTAAAACCAAATTGTGTTTGGGAATTGAAGCCCAATGTATCTGTTGGTCAGACAAGATTAGTATAGAGCAGATACGTGGCTAATCCAAATAGGACATTAAGTCATAACCAAGATTGATGTCTTATAAAAATGCTGGCGTTTATTTGATGGAAAAACATGCAATCATTGAATGTCACAGAACGCCGCTTTACAAATATTATTCTTAAAATGATTCCTTGGAAAAGGCTTTGAATAAAACTTTGCCAATTCTCATTTCTTCCACCCCACCAGTCATTTTTATGAATTTCACTAAGGACCTACAGTGATAATTTGTTGAAAATTATCAACAAATAATTTTCAACAAAAAATTATCAACAAATAATTTTCAACAAAAAATTATCAACAAAAAATTATCAACAACAAAAAATTATCAACAAATAATCAACACAAGAGACATGCAGCTAAAAACATACTTGTAAAATGGAGCAGATTTTTTTTTCCAAAAAAAATTGTAGTGAGAATAGAAACTATGTGAAATATCTTACATGCCTTCACTCCAAATTAAGGCTCACACAATTTCCTGCGCTAGAGGACGAGGCTGAATTAAAATTCCCCCTCTTTAACAATGTACAAAAATTAGCACAGAATGAAAGATGTTCCTCTGTTTGTTCTGTTTTATCGTTCAGAGGAGCAACTTGCCAAACCCGTCTCTCTCAAAGCCCACAGCGATATGCAGAAATCCATGTAAAATATTATTCCATTATCAGAGTAATTACAAAATGACAAGAACCTTTCTTTGAAATTCAAACATGACAATGGTGATCTTAAGGTTTGGTTCACCATCCTAAGTCCTCAAAGGGTGGACGTGTAACCCACTGTGGCAAATTCTCTCATTTCAAACAGTCTACTGTTTGTTTGGTAGGGGATGTGGTGGCTCAATGGCTAAGATGCTGAGCTTGCCAATCAGAAAGGTCAGCAGTTTGAATCCCTAGCGCTGCATAATGGGGTGAGCTCCCGTTACTTGTCCCAGCTTCTGCCAACCTAGCAGTTCGAAAGAATGTAAAAAATGCAAGTAGAAAAATAGGGGCCACCTTTGGTGAGAAGATAACAGCGTGCTGTGTGCCTTTGGCATTGAGTTACGCTGGCCACATGACCACAAAGACATCTTCGGATAGCGCTGGCTCTTTGGCTTTGAAACGGAGATGAGCACCACCCCCTAGAGTTGGGAACAACCAACACATATGTGTGAGGGGAACCTTTACCTTTACCTTTACCTTACTGATTGTTTAAACTGCCACGGAGCTCTTTGATGCAATACTGCAAATTAAGAATTGATGTTACTAAATACCATTAGTTTGTTACACACACAGACACAGACACAAGCACAACACCTACACCTGTATAGCCTTTCCAATCTCAAATGCAAAATTAGATGTTGATTATCAGTGTGAGTGTGTGTGTTATTAAACTATAGTACTAGCACATCACATTTTGCTGGAAAAGAAATGTAAAGCATTGGATCTAGATTTAGTCAAGCTTACAGTACAGTAGACAACTGAAATCAATGGAGCTTAGCTATAATTAACCATGCAATTCTACTCAGAAATTCACTGGCTGCAGGGAGTTAAAATGTGGCACAAATCACTTATTCCAGCAGAAATCTTTCTCTGGGATGATTGATCTCATAGATCTCCTAATGGAGCAATCTGCTGGGATCGAATACAAAATATTTTAGGAGATGGAAAAGGGATGAGGAAGAAACAACAAGACAGTGAAAAAAATAAATCATATGCCATTTTTGTTCTAGAATGCTGTTTTGGAGTTAAAGTATTTTCCAGTACACTGATGGATATTCAAACAGGCAAACATCTTAATTCTTCCTCCTTGGACTGCACCCATCCGGATATCACCAAAGTTAAGATCGAATTACAACTTCAAATAACTGAATGTCAATTCAGCTGGAATAACAGATTTGGAAGGGACCTTGGAGGTCTTCTAGTCCAAAATACTGCTCCGCAGGAAACCCTATACGAATTCAGACAAATGGTTTTCCAATCTCTTCTTTAAAAACTCCAGTAATGGAGCACCCGCAACTTCTGGAGGCAAGTAGTTCCACCGATAAATTGTTCTAACTGCCACAAAATTTCTCCTTAGTTCTAGATTGATTCTCTCTTAGTGTTCCATCATCTAAGGGGCTGCCACAAAGAAGAGGGGAGGTCAACCAATTTTCCAAAGCAACTGAAGGCAAGACAAGAATGAATGGATGAAAAAACTAATCAAGGAGAGAATCAACCTAGAACTAAGGAATTTTTTTTTCTGACAATGACAACAACCAGTAAAACAGCTTGCCTTAAGACACTGTGGGTGCTCCATCATTGGAGGTTTTTAAGAAGGGATTGAACAACTATTTGTCTAGAATTGTATAGGGTCTCCTGCTTAAGCAGGGGTTGGACTAGAAGACCTCCGAGGCCCCTTCCAACTCTGTTATTCTATTATTCTGTTAAAGGATGGGCACTCATCAAAAATATCAAAAATAACACACTCAGTAGATCGGGGCATGAAGTTTTCCTCTATGCCAGGCATCCTGAGATGGCCTCAGATGAATCTTCAAATTTGTATGTTTATGGGCATTCTTAAAGATTGCCACCTGCTAAACGCCAATACCTGCTGAGACAGTGGACATTAACAGAAGCAGAAGGACAGAGAGTGGCACTCCGGCAAGCTTAACCTGCTAGCTACTGCTGGCTCCAGAGAAACATAACGCATCTTCCCGGCAAGTGTCTGAGACCATTTTGTAGACTCTGTACTTAAATCTGTCCCAAATGACACGATTAATACTTAGGACTATTAAAAACAAGCTTTGAAAAATCTTCAAGTGTTGAGGGACGCCGAGTCCATTCCATGCCTCGCTCTGTCCTATCTGCATCCTAATCCCCTCTTTAACCGTATCGTTTGGCTTTTGGAGCAATATATTTCCAGTGAATTCATGCAAGGGGCTTGCATGTACAATAAGTCCCCACACTAAAAAGGCAGGTGTCGTGGACACAATAAACTCTAATAGCATCTTCCAAACTGCGAAAGAATTTTTAATACATAGATTGCTTTCTCCCCAGTAGCCTGCAATGGTTCCTCTGGAGCCATTATACACTTCTCAGTTGCTCTAGAGCGATATACGCACACTAAGTGGGCGCACAGAAAGCCATTTAAGCGACTGGTGATTAAAAAAATAAAAATAATTACTCTGAACAAGACAGGGCTTGACTGAACAGACTAAAAACAATTACAGGAGTGTACGGTTGAATTTTTTTTTAGCGGGGGGGAACCTCAACTTCTCTAGGAAAGAAGAGCTACAGGAACAGGACACCTGGTTTTCTTTTTTCTTCCTAGTTTGTTTTATATATTTTTATTTTGCTTATTTAAGATATTTATATAGCTGCCCGTGTTATAATCGAATCTGGGTGGCTCACAATAAACCAAAAAGACAGCATAGAAATCATAATAAAATGAAGCAAACTGAGCATCTTAAAAAAGAACAAAGACCTGGCATTGTGTCATCAAGTCTCTTACCCCAGAGCTTGGTGGGGGGGAAGCCAAGTCTTCAGAATACTTCTACTTCCAATACTTGAGAGGCTGTCACAGAGAAAAGGGGATTGGCCCATTCTCCAAAGCACCAGAAGGCAGGACAAAGAGCAATAGGTGGAAGATCATTAAAGAGAGACCCAACCTAGAACTAAGGAGAAATTTCCCAACAATGAGAATGATGAGTCAAGGCTGCCCCAAAGAAGAGGGAGTCAAGCTATTCTCTAAAGCACTGAGGGCAAGACAAGAAGCAATGAGTGGAAACTAATCAAGGAGAGAAGCAACTTAGAACTAAGGAGAAATTTCCTGACAGTGAGAACAATTAATCAGTGGAACAACTTGCCTGCAGAAGTTGTGAATGTTCCAACAGTGGAAGTTTTTAAGAAGATGTTGGAGAACCATTTGTCTGACATGGTATAGGGTTTCTTGCCTAAGCAGGGTGTTGGACTAGAAAACCCCCAAGGTCCCTTCCAACTCTGTTATTCTAATTCTAATTCAATTGAACAGCTTGCTTCTCGAAGTTGTGGGTGCTCCATCACTGGAAATTTTCAAGAAGAGATTGGATAGCCATTTGTCCAGAATGGTATAGAGTTTCCTGCTCAAGCAGTGAGTCAGACTAGAAGGCCTATAAGGTCTCTTCCAATCCCTATTATTCTATGTTCTTGGTTTATGGAAGACCAGAAAGGTGGGGGCTTGCCAAACCTCAGGAGGCAAAGTGTTCCACAGGGCAGAAGCTCACATGGAGAAGGCCTGCTTCCTAGCACCTGTCACTCTCATTACCTAATGAGAAAGAATTTTGTACAACTGAAATGAGTGTTATACAGTTTGCTATAAAATCTGAAAACCAGGGACAATATATGTCTGTCTCTTTCTGAGTACAATCTCCTTTTTCTCAAAGGTAGGGTGAGCAATAGTATTAGAAGAGACGAAGAAGACATAGTATCCTGACCTCTAGAAGAAAAATGATAGTCTTGAGTGTCATGTTAGAAGAATATCAAGATAGAATGTCCTCTAAGTATGGTGATACTATGAAGGGTATGGCCAAAGAACATCAAATTGGCAGCCATAATGACATTGCCTAATTTTTATGTGCGACGCATCTATAAATCAGGTGAAGCTTTGATCACACAGTTGATTTTTTGACTTAACCCAACAGACAGCCCTACAGTAAAGTAATAACCCTGGGGTTATTTATAAACCAGCTGAAGCAACATGCTTAGGGTTAGATAGGAGGGTCCAAAGAATAGTTGAAGCACAGCAACAAAAGCAGAGTTCAAGTGAGATCCAAAACATCAGCTCCATAATAAAGGCAAGGGTAGATATAGGGAAGCAGACTGTAGGTACCAATCTCATCACTGCATTTTTCACTAGCTGAAGCTTCTGGATTCTCTTCCATGGCTGTCCCTTAACAGAAACAACATCTTCATCAATGACTTGGATGAGGGGATAGATGGGGAACTCATCAAATTTGCAGATGACACCAAGCTGGCAGAAATAGCCAACACTCCAGAAGATAGGCTTAAGATGCAGAAGGATCTTGGCAGACTTCAACATTGGGGACTATACAGTGGTGGGATTCAAGTAATTTAACAACCGGTTCTCTGCCCTAATAATATCTTCCAACAACCAGTTTGCCAAACTGCTCAGAAAGTTAACAACAGTTCTCCCGAAGTGGTGCGAACTGGCTGAATCCCACTATTGGAGCTATCTAACAAAATGAAATTCAATGGTGAAAAAAGTAAGGTTCTACATTTAGGCAAGGAAAACAAAATGCATAGGTACGGTATATGTGGTACCTTGCTCAATATTAGTAACTGTGAGAGGGATTTTGGGGTCCTAGTGGACAACCATTTAAATATGAGCCAGCCATGTGCAGCAGCT
Organism: Masticophis lateralis; assembly: GCA_030761175.1. Taxonomy (NCBI): domain Eukaryota; kingdom Metazoa; phylum Chordata; class Lepidosauria; order Squamata; family Colubridae; genus Masticophis; species Masticophis lateralis. The sequence goes on along the minus strand of JAUDYJ010000010.1, from coordinate 9,605,616 downwards.
GCCAAAAAAGGCAACACAGTTCTAGGCTGCATAAATAGAGGGATAGAATCAAGATCACATGAAGGCTTATAATGCCTTGGTAAGGCCACACTTGGAAAACTGCATCCAGTTTTGGTTGCCATGATCTAAAAAGGATGTGGAGACTCTAGAAAGAGTGCAGAGAAGAGCAACAAAGATGATTAGGGGACTGGAGGCTAAAACATATGAAGAATGGTTGCAGGAACTGGATATGTCTAGTTTAATAAAAAGAAGGACTAGGGGAGACATGATAGCAGTGCTCCAATATCTCAGAGGCTGCCACAAACAGGGTGCAAAGCTATTCTCCAAAGCACCTGAGGGTAGAGCAAGAAGCAATGGGTGGAAACTAATCAAGGAGAGAAGCAACTTAGAACTAAGGAGAAATTTCTTGACAGAACAATTAATCAGTGGAACAAGTTGCCTCCAGAAGTTGTAAATGCTCCAACACTGGAAGTTTTTAAGAGGAGATTGGACAACCATGTGTCTGAAGTGGTGTAGGGTTTCCTGACTAAGCAGGGGGTTGGACTAGAAGACCTCCAAGGTCCCTTCCAACTCTGTTATTATATATTAACTCTAATCAGGAGGTGACCAGGACATGAGTGCCTATCAGCAGAGCTTCCAGATACATTGTAACTGGCACATAATACAAAGCTGGGCCAACCCTTCTTAAGCCACAACTGCTGTCTGCTCATTAAACAGGAGTTATGAGCCTAGGAGGATCCCCAAGATGTCCACCAGGTTGTTTGGGGCAGTGCAACTCCATGTAGTACCAAACATGGCAAAGTCCCTGAATCCAAAACCACTCAGTTCTAATTGAGCAACCACAGTCAAGGTAGTTCCACTCCAGGGGTGAAATGCTCCTGGTTCGGACCGGATTGGGCAATCCGGTAATGATTGTGGCAGGTAGTTTGGAGAATTGGTAGCGATGGGGGCGTGATGCTCCACCCACCCACTCGGGTGTCGTTACTTCCTGGTCAGGAAGTAATTTTTTTTACCCCCTGCGCGTACGCAGATGGTTTTGCACATGTGCAGAGGGTCTGTGCATGCATGTAATGTGTGCATGCAAGCAAAGCAAGCAGATGCGCACGGCGCATGCACTTCCAAACCGGTAAGGAAGGTAAATAGATTTCACCCCTGCTCCACTCCTTCTTTAGATGCTTCCCCAGTTGTACAATTTCATGCAACAATTGCTTCAAGGCATCAACTTGTTAAAATTTTGCTTAGGCTGTTTTGTAAAATATTGTAAATTGACATAACTAAATAATAGCTAGATAATATTACAGGAAAGTTAGATCTGATGATCATTAACTGTTAAAACATCCTCCATACCATGACCTGGCACATAATTGCACTGAACCATGACATATTTAAATGAGTTCCTACAACACATTAAGTGATACACTATAGTTTACAAACTGGCAGAGGCTGGGTTGATATAACACGCTAAAGTAGATCAACCATATTATGGCTTAGCACTATTTACAATCCAAGACAGTGGGTTCATATATATTTACATGGGAATCAGACCAACCCTAGCAATCGAAGCAAGGAAGCCTTCAATTAACACCATTTTTCTGGTGCCTAGAATAGGATTTCACCAGATTTTGCAACTATGGGAGTCTGAAGAAGCATCTGCACCAGTGTGAGATTGACTTCACAGAATTCAAATGTCAAGTCACAGGAGATCTCTATCCAAACGATTCTGGGTACTTTGCAGAAAATTTTAAAAAAAGCTACAATGCCACACAGTTCACACCAACTTCCTTTTCCCTGGGATACAATGGTGAGGCATATCTCCCACATTGTTTAATTTTTGTTTTTGTCTCTTAGAAATCAGAAGAAACCCCCTTTAAACAAAGGCCATAAATCTGACAAACCTGATGTTCAAGGCATAGGTGTGGAGACATGGGGTGGGTTTTTTTCTTCTTCTTTATAGCCGGTCCCTAAATGCATGCAAAAAAACTATCAATGAAATCTTTAATTACACTGCAGCCATAGCCTATATTCTTATTTGCAGTTTGTGGAGGGAAAATTATAGATCTTGAGGGGGTAATTTTTTTTTTTTTACAAAATCTATGGGGGAGGGAAAAAATGGAAAGCATCAGAAGCATCATCCAGCATCAGATAATGAAAAATGTTGTTTTTTTTTTCCCTTAACCAGTTTGTAGCTGCTGCAAGCTGATGATATGACTGTTTTCTTCTGGCACATTATTTCAGCACTTGAACCCCGGATAACAATGAATTCATACAGAAGGAAAGTGCTAAGCTTTAATTGTATGTATTTAGTCACGCAAACCGAAGCAATGGTCTGCGAAGGCTAGTTAGCCTGTGACAGCTTTTAGCTTTTAGACCAGCTTCAAAAAGCTTTTACAAATTGTACTGATCTATTCATGGCCATAGCAGGAGGGGGGGGGGGGAAAGCAAAGAAAACAAAGACCATCCATTTAACCTGGTCGCTGCAAATAAAGTTGGGTTGCCTTTAAATGCACCGAGAGGTAGAGATGCAATTTCCACCACCCGCTAATTTTGTTCTAGTAAATATCATTAAAAATTGGAAGACACTGGAAGAATGTGCAGTTTATGTTCAAAAATTTCTCCCTGTCAATCAATTCTGCATGAAACTGATGATCACATCATCACGTTAGTTTGCCTGACTTGCTCAGTACAAAGGAGGTGGGAACGTTTTCTCGAGCAAGGATGTCAGCACTTGAAAAATCAATCACCATCTGGGCTCATTTTCCAAAAAGAAGAAAAACAACCCCTGGTTAAGAATACACTGGAACAAATAAGTTGAAAATGTTTGAAAATAAACGGTGGGGTTAAAGAAACTTTATAATAAAATGGGAAAAGAAGCGTCATGGCAGCTTAAAAGGAAAAGGAAAATAAAATAAAAACGCAATCACGTGTCGATCAGCATGTCACATCTACACGTGAAAGGCATACCCAAAAAATGTTGCTTTAACACTTTGGAGGATCATTTTTCTTGCTATCCTTCATAAAATCACATCTTCTTCAAAACGGAAGCTTCTCTTTATAAATAGAACCCAGGAAAATGCAAGAATATTGCATTTCACAGTTCTGTTACTCTGCTGAAGTGCGGAAAAAACATGATACCGTGTCCAATATTTAGAAACATTCGTGTCTAAAAGTAATAGAACATGTGCACAAAATTTTATTTCTGCTATGGATAAGTTCTCTTACCCAAAAGTAAGTATAGTGTACTGATTGACTAATCTTACACTCCCACAATTCTTCCTTAAGCATTTATATGTTTTTTTCTTTTAAAAAATGTCTTCTTCTTTTTTCTTTTTTTTTTTTGCTTTGTATTCAATTCCTTGTTTTGGAGACGTTTCTTTCCATAAATAATGGGCTACAGTGGATTAAAATAAAAGTTCTACTTTGAGGAGATATATGTGTGTGTTTGTGTGTATCTATATGTATATGTATATGTATATGTATATGTATATGTATATGTATATGTATATGTATATGTATATGTATATGTATAAAAGAAAAGTATGGAGAATTAGACAATGATGTTACAGGCTCTATCCCACACAGTGAATAACAATTAATCAAATCATAAAACACTACAAGAACTCACAATACACAAATAGCAGAGGAAAAGATAAATTGATTTTTGCAGTGGCTTTGCTTCTTTTCAGTGGCACGACTGTGTGAAAAATACCAGTTTAAAAAGTGTGCTGAGGCAGCAAAACCATTTAATACTTCACAAACAGTTATCTAAGCCAATGTCCAATAGCTAGACAGTACTGTAATGTGACCTACATACCAACAAAATCATTTTTATACAGAGGAAAAGATGAAGCATTTATCCACTTCAACATAGTTAAGCCAACTAACTCAGATGCTTTCTTATTGCTATTAAACACTGGCTTGAAATGGGTGGTTTCAAGGGCAAAACTCAAGTGGTCGAGATTAAAATCCTTAGATATTGCTGCCGCAAACCACTGTATTTTATTTCCTCTCTATCCCACAACTAGTAAATCCTGTTGTTGTTGTTGTTCAAATTTACTTCTCTAGATCTTTTACATTTTTGTAAAAGTGTTTTACAATCACTTTGTAAAGTGTTTTACAATCACACTTTTAAATCAAAAGTGTGTTTTGATTTAAATACCCCCTATAAATTCACAGTGATGCTACTGTACCAGTAGCGGGTTGCCCCAGGTTTGGACCAGTTCTATAGAACTGGTAGTAAAACTGGTGGGAGGCTCCACCCACTGACCCTGACATCATCAGATGTGATCTGCGCATTCCATTGTGAACTGGTAGTAAAGGTAAGTAGAACCCACCCCTGTAGTGTACGTGCCTTGAAAAACTTGCATCATATGCCTTGTCTCAAATGTCTTGTCTCTAATCACACTTTGGTGGCAGTCACCCCAAATTAAGAATTTATTTCCAGTGGGAAACTGCTAAGCAGTTAACTCTTCCATCAAAATCAGTGGGACATAAATGAATGAATGAATGAATGAATGAATGAATGAATGAATGAATGAACAAAGAAACAAACAAAAAATATTTTAAAAGAGGTTGATGTCGGCAAGTCTAACTCTCTATATAGAGACTAAACTATATGCAAAAGAGCCTTGGTGGTGCAGCAGATTAAAGTGGTGTTAAGTGACACCAGCTGCCTGAAATTACTGCAAGTTTGAATCTCACCAGGCTCAAGGTTGACTCAGCCTTCCATCCTTTCGAGGTAGGTAAAATGAGGACCCAGATTGTGGGGGCAATAAGCTGACTTTGTATAAAAAAGGGGAGAGAAAGCCCTACTAGGCAGGTGTATACAAAAAGCATGAAGGCTATTGCTTAATGCATTGTAAGCATCCCTGAGTCTCCAGAGAAGGGCGGCATATAAATTGAACCAATAAATAAATAAAAATATCATTAACCTTCTATGTTGTAATAAAGCTTGAGTGAGAGAGTCAATGGAATATAGTGATTAAGGGTTACTGGGAACAGGGAGACTCAGGTTAATTCAAGTACAACCTTACCTGGGCCTCACCACTCTAACCTTGGTTTTGGAAACTCACTGGATGAATTTTTCTCAGTCCAATCTCCAGCTCTGGGTTCTTATGAGAATGAAGTGAAGAGAGATGCTTTGTAAAGAAAAGAAAAGAAAACACCAGAAGGCAAGACAAGAAGCAATGGGTGGAAACTAATCAAGGAGAGAAGCAACCTAGAAATAAGGAGAAATTTCCTGAGAACAATCAACCAATGGAACGGCTTGCCTTCAGAAGTTGCAGGTGCTCCATCATTGGAGGTTTTTTAAGAAGAGATTGGACAACCATTTGTCTGAAATGACATAGGATTTCCTACCTGAGCAGGGGGTTGGATTAGAAGACCTCCAAGGTCCCTTCCAACCCTGTTCTTCTCTTATTCTGAAAACTGTCTGATGCTTTGGAAGAAATGTGGGATAGAAACCCAGAGAAATAAATGAATAGCTGTGCTTTCATTTTTTATACTTTAATAAATATTTCAGGTATGATACTTGAGACTTGTTAACTCAGGCAGTCATGAACCAAATCCACCTTCCCTAACTGACTCTGCTTTCAGAAGCCATCTGGGAAGGCCGGTGGTGGGTTTCAAAATTTTTTTACTACCGGTTCTGTGGGCGTGGCTTGGTAGGTGTGGCATGGCTTGGTGAGCGTGGCTTGGTAGGCATGGCAGGGGAAGGATACTGTAAAATCTCTATTCCCTCCCCACTAAATCCCACCGCTATCTTTCCTTCTACTCTGAATGAGCTCGGAAGCTTTTAGGCCACTGTAATCAAATTTGAGAAGGGACACGGTGGCTCAGTGGCTAAGATGCTGAACTTGTCGATCTGATAGGTCAGCAGTTCAGCGGTTCGAATCCCTAGCGCCGCGTAACAGGGTGAGCTTCCGTGGCTTGTCCCAGCTTCTGTCAACCTAGCAGCTCGAAAGCCCGTAGAAATGCAAATAGAAAAATAGGGACCACCTTTGGGGGGAAGGTAATAGCGTTCCATGTGCCTTCGGCATTTAGTCAGGCCGGCCACATGACCACGCCTTCGGACAGTGCTGGGTCTTTTGGCTTTGAAACGGAGATGAGCACCACCCCCTAGAGTTGGGAACGACTAGCACATATGTGCGAGGGGAACCTTTAACCTTTTTAATCAAATTTGAAGAAGTAAGCAGGGCCGCATATTCACAATCCAGGGGAGGAGAATATTCACAATATAATCAGGAGGGCTTGTAAAACTCATGTAATCTAAGAATGTCTGGGAATTCAGACCCGACTGATCTGTTCATTGGAAAAGAAGCACCACAATGTTGTTTCATCAGGGATATGGCAGCAGGCATCTGGAATTGAACTTTTTTTCTCTCTGTCCTTCAGCAATTCAGGTTCCTGAGCCAGCATCCCAACCAAGCATTGTGGCCATCGGAAAAAAAGACATTGGATTTTAACTGTGATAAGTAGGCACTCACAGAGGAGAAAAAGAGAAAGGCTTGCTCATCTTGTCAAATTTGAGACCCAGAAAAATGATTTATGTAAGAGGATGAGTGAGGCTGACATGCCATCAATCCTGTGGCTTCCGCCTCCAAAGTCCCAGACAAGCAGAGTTTGCCAAACTCAAATGATCCACGATGCCATGTTGTAAGCAGGAATCCATGAAAGTCATAGCTGTGTAAAGAACTTCCCAACAAAATCAGCCGAGGATATTAATTAAAACAAATCTCTCTCACTCTCTCTCTCTCTCTCTCACACACACACACACACAAACACCTTTACATGAATATTTTTGTACAAGGAATGTGAGTTTTTTGCTGCTGCCTTTTTCCAAGAAACAACATCTGGTGTGCCATATGAGTACACCACAAAAAAGAACTAAGATGGTGCAGTTTGATTCATTACTTTGATTCTGGCCCATCCTTTTATGTTAAGATCATTCAATTTGAAGGGGTTTTTTTTAAAAAATTATTGCTCCAGACCATACCTGCATTAAGATGTATCTTGTCTTAACTGTGATATTTTTTCAATAAACAGCAATCAACCACAAATTGAGCTAAGCTTTTAATTAGGATTAAACCAACTTTCTCCCCAACAAAGATACAGACATACCAGGGTCTTAGTATAATACAGGCATTCATACATTCTATTAAGATTCAATATGAAGGTTAGATCCAAGGCATGAGTGACAACATGTCAATCCAGCCCATGTTCTTCAACCCAGGATCCTGAAGGCTCCTGCAGGTACAAATTCAGTCTGCCAGACAGGAAGGAAGAGAAGCATTGAGATCAACAGAAATTGTAGTCCTTGACTTACAACCACAACTGGAAGCAGAATTTCCACTGCTAAGTAAGAAATTTCAGTAAATTGCGCCCAATTTTGGGACCATTTTTGCCACAATTGTTAAATGAATCACTGCACTTAAGTGAACTACACAGTCACTAAACAACTCCACCTTCCCCCATTGGCTTTGCTCATCAGACATCAGATGGAAAAGTCGCAAATGGAGATCACATTTCAGTTGTGCCGAGCGCTTGATTTTTTGATCACATGACCCTGGGAATGGTGCAATGATTGCAAGTGTGAGCATTGGTTGTAAGTCAGTTTTTTTCAGTACTGCTGAATGAATGAATGAATAGGAGGATTGCCTCTATATGAATATTTCTTTGCATTGAACTTCACATGCCTCTATTGATTTATTATTCTTTATAAAACTTTCCAGCAAGTTACTCAATGTTGACTCATTAGCTTTAGCATTTGAACATAACCACAGGAAGTACAGCAACTAGTGTAGGAGATGGCCAGACAGAGCCTGAAGGAGGGGCCAAGTGCATCATCTGTCTTGAGTCACTTTGTGCCCACAAGAGACCTAAGTCCCAACCACCCTGAATTCCATTGACTTTTATCTACCGTTAATTTGCTTGGACCGTTAGTAGTTCAGATTCTTGTAGAGAACATTAGCATACAATAAACCTACATTCATTTGAACTGCCTGGATTTCCTGTGCTTGACCACGAGCTTGAACAAACAAACAAAAAACGTTATTTCTTCCTTTGCTTCCCTTCGGCCAAAAAAGACTCCCAACATTAAAGAAGTTATCTCCTTCCTGGTTATCAAGTCAAGCAATGAAGCAAGGAAAGGACTCGCTTGGCAGAGAATCTGCATCCTGGGAGTCGTAGACGCTCAAGATCCTGAATTGTGAAGCAGGATTCAGCGATGATCACAAATGCCTGGACCATCAGTGAGTATCCTGCCAGCAGCATGCACCTTGCAACCCTTTTTTTTTTTTTTTTGCAAACTGCTTTCTTGCAAACTGCCATGAGCTTATTCTTGGTGCCTTGTGGCGCACTATGTTTAAATGAGAGTGCTCCCAAGCTTCCTCAATAGTTTAATAAAACATATACTGGCTGTAATATTCCATTTATATTAGAAAACTATCGCCCCTTGGTTTGAAAAATGACCTCTGGTTGGCAATTTGACTCTAAGCTTCATAGATTATAGTCCACTGTTGGTCATTTAGTCAGTCCACAGAGCAATACTTTTTCGTAACAAGCTCAAACGGCGATCAGTATTTGGTAGGCTACTCACAAGCTGACGATAATGCAACACAACACATTCTATTATGCAGCTAAACAAAAGGAGTAACAACCTGAAGACACTCACACAGGCAGAAAAGGAGTGCTTATTCCCAGAGTGCTGAGATTTGGGGAGGGAGGCAGGTGAGGGTGGAATACATCTCTTTGTATATTTTCACAGATTTCTGTTGCCGCGAATGCGTTCAAGATCTAAATTCTCTAATTCCTTTTTTTCCCTAATGTCATTTGCCTTTGTATCTCCTTAAGTCTATTTTTATGCATTATAGGGGGAAAAAAAAGTAGATCCTATTAGAAGCTGATCAAATTTAAGGAAATTAGAGAGATACCCTACAGTTATAAAATCTCAATTGCAATAATGGATTCGGGACTCAGCTTTGAAAAGGCACTTTCAGCCTGCCCTTGGAATAAGGAAGATATTTTTTAAAAATGTCAGAGATTTAGACTGTTGTTTTAGATCCTTTTCATGTAGGGTTATTTGAGCGTCGGAGTGTTTGTATTTTTATTTTTTATTTATTTATAATTTTATTTCTATACCGCCCCTCTCCCGAAGGACTCGGGGTGGTGTACAGCCCATTAAAATGAAGAGTATACAAATATCAAGATTTAAAAATTATTAAAATTATTACGCAATTTCGGCCCAAATTTAAAACCCAACAATTTAAAACTCCCAATTTAAAATAACTTACATAGATAGCCCTGCCTGGCAAAACAGTAGAGTCTTGAGGGCACAGCGAAACATACGGAGGTCAGAGATCTTGGGTATTTCCACGGCAGTTCATTCCACAGGGCAGGAGCTCCCACAGAGAAGGCCCTCCCCTTTTGTATGTGAATCCAAAATCAATAGCAATAGCACTTAGACTTAACTTGGCTGCAAGTCTTAAAGCAGCCAAGTTAGAAGACCTGTGGTGTAATATCTCTTGGCTTGGGCTTGGATTAGAAAACCTGCAAGGTCCCTTCCAGCCCTGTGATTCTATGATCTATGATCATGCTCAGATAAACAGTCTACATTAAACTATAATCTAGCCGAAATCTAGTGATAAGAAGAGCAAGAGACAAGCTGTGCTCTCATCTCCCTTTGCTACTCTGCCTGTCAGGCTTATCCTTCTGGAAAAATGTAAAGCCTACAATTACCCTGGCTCTAACAAGTCAATGTTCAAGTAGACAAGGAGATGAGATGTAAACCTGACCAACCCCATGGGTTAATGTAATGGGAAGGTTGGATGTGTGCCCTTGAGAAGGAGACGGAGCAGTTTCAATCACTATGTACCTCCAACTTACTGCCAAACCAGCATGTGATCCTCAAGGATAAAAGGGAGTGTTGAGTGCTATAATTGCACTCAACAATGAACTAAAGGGCCACCATCAGTGAACTGTTGGACAGTATTACTTGGTCTGTTGTGTAGATGTTTGGGTGGTTTTAGGGGTGGGGAATTGTGGTGGGTGGGAGTGTGCTGGGGATTATGTGTGTGGGACCTGGTCTTTGGGTGTCAAGTAAATTTCGTTGTATGTGTATACTGTGTATACATATACAATGACAATAAAGTTTATTTATTTATTATTTATTTATACCTACCCATGTCCCTTCTAGCCAGGGGTGCAATTCAACAGGTTCTGGAAAACCAGTAGCGGAAATTTTGAGTAGTTCGGAGAACCGGCAAATACCACCTCTGGCTGGCCCCAGGGTAGGGTGGGAATGTAGATTTTGCAATATCCTTCCCCCTGGAGTGGGGTGGGAATGGAGATTTTGCAATATCCTTCCCCTGCCATGCCCACCAAACCACGCCCACAGAACCGGTAGTAAAAAAAAATGGAATTCCACCACTGCTTCTAGCCTCTATCAATGGCAGCTAGTCTGCATACTTTGAGTTATTGACCATTGCAAACCCCCTAAGTAAATGCTAGAAGTTGAAACTTGGGTTTTCTGTTGTTAAGCCCATGTTCTCCTCTTGAGATAAAGATTGTCCTTGCATGACATGGAAATCCTGATGTTTGGTTCCTGCGTGTATCAGGTTTGGTGGAGAAGTGTTTCCAAGATGTCCCAAAGTGGCACGCTGAAGAGGAAACAAGGACATAAATCTTGACCTCATGCAAAGGCTTAATTTATAGGAAAAACCCAGGATCTTTGTTCAAATATATTTAACTTACAGACAGTTTTACTGTAGTGTGCAGAGGTTTTCACAAGATATGATACTAGAAGTTTTCCAGCTGAAATGCCATAGCCTTCCATCAAAAGCCTGATATTTCCTTTGCATACCTCTTTTAAGTTTCACCGCTAACTTAATATTCAAAATTTTAGCACATAGAATGATTCACTATATCTAGCTGGGGTGGATGACCCCTTATGTGAAAATTCAGCTGTGGATTTACACGCTCATCTCATTAATACTCTTGGAAAAATTGGATGATACAATTTTATGATTTAGGAAAAGAGCCTTTTAGTTTGAGAAGTAGCAATTTCCTTTTTTTAAAAAGCATACTTCATCTTTAGAGCAATAAAAAGTGGCATATATGTCCCATACCATAATGGATTAATTAAAGAATATTATGTTTATCCTAAGTCCTGACCAAGTTGTACATCTTCATAACTCACTCATAAAAATTAATGCATTTTCCAACACTCCATAATGATATATCACCTATTTTTGCTATACCTCTTCGGAATGAATTGTTTCAGATTGGATTAGTCTCAGGTACAATGAATACTGGAAACACCTCAGGTCCTGGGGTGGGTGGGTGTTATTTTAAGAGTTTACAGAGTAATGCTCCAAAATCTTAATCTTCTCATTATGTCTTCGAGCTGTCACGTGGCCTCACTGTTATTCCAAAGGTGCTTTTTCAAGAGGAATTGTACTTTCTCTGTTTTTTTCTGGAAAACATTTCACTTCTCATCCAAGAAGCTTCTTCAGGCCTGACTGAAGGGTGGGGAATGGAAGGATTTATATTCCTTACAATCATCTGGTCGTTAACACTCTTTCTGAGAGTCTTTGAGGCCACTAGAAGGTTTTCTGTGTGCCCTCAGAGCCACCTGAATGGTGCAAATAGGGGTGGAACCTTCCTGGAACTGCTGAAAGGACTGTGTTGTAAACAGGAGATAGCTGGTGTTGGCACAGATAAGTCGCCAAGTGTCCTCAATGACTCTCAGAAAGAGCGCTAATGACCAGATGACTGCGAGGAATAGAAATCCTTTCATTCTCCACCATTCAGTCAGAACTGAAGAAGCAATAAGTTTCATTAAATATTAATTTATTTATTTATTTGTTTGTTTGTTTGTTTGTTTGTTTGTTTGTTCGATTTATACGCCGCCCTTCTCTGGAGACTCAGGATGGCTTACAATGTGTTAAGCAATAGCCTTCATGCTTTTCTGTATATACCTGCTTAGTAGGGCTTTTCACCCCCACAAGCGGTGTTCTTTTTTATACAAAGTCAGCTTATTGCTCCCACAATCCGGGTCCTCATTTTACTTACCTCGGAAGGATATATTAAAAAATTCATAAATTCATGCATTCAGCTCTGAAAAACAGTCTTTTAAGAAAAATCTTATATCTATCTATCTATGTATCTATCGATCGATCGATCGATTGATCGATTGATTGATTGATTTATAATAAATCTATACATATATAATGAATAATAGAATTATTTATTAATCAGATAATTTTGGTCAGTTGTTATATTGAACATATCTGAAACTAGAAACTCTAACTTTTTAAAAGGACTGCTTTTTACAATATCCTTCCCCTTGGAGTGGGGAAGGCATGGGGATTTTGCAATATCCTTCTCCCTGGAGTGGGGTGGGAATGGAGATTTTGCAGCATCCTTCCCCTGCCACGCAACTGAAGAAGCTTCTTGGATGAGAAGTGAAACGTCTTCAAACAAGCAAACAATCAAGAAAGTCCAGTTGCTACTTGGAAAACACCTTTAGGATAATGGTGAATTGGATGCCTTGAATCTCCATAGACACTTTTCTAAAAGGCAACTCGATTTTCTTGGGTTTTTTTTTTTCCCCCTTGGAAATGATTTGATTCTCATGCAAAAAGCTTGGAGAACTGAAGAAGCTTCTTGGAAGAGAAGGAAAACATTTTTCAAAGGAGAAAAAAAACCCCACTCCAATAAAGTCCAGTTGCCTTTTGGAAAAGCACCTTTGGGAAAAGCATCACCTGGATGACTGAGAATCTCCATAGCCATACTCCCACTGTTATGAAACCATGAGTTTTTTTTGCCACCCTTAGATTTTCAGATCTAAGGTAATACGCATTCTCCATTTCCTCTCTTTTCGTATCCAAATTTGCCACCTTTGTCATAATCTTTTATTTTTAAACGATTTTTTTTTTCACTGTTGGCCATTCACGTAGGCATCACAAAAATATTCATGCAATGGCTCATAAAACCTGCACATTTCTAAATTGACAGAACTTTCCCCCTTCCCTCCCCTCCTGAAAAAAAAATCCCCAAAATAATAATGTACAGATGTTCCTTATTTAAATTAGCTGTTGGCATTTAATGCTGCCAATCTCATATGTGATCAAGTTTGCGAATTTCCCAGGTAGTCAACATTTTAGAGAGGGCTGTTTATCCTCCAGTTGAATGATTATGCCAGGTGAATGATCTAGATAATTGTTCAATAAATAGCAAATGTTAGAAGGTTGGGGCTAAGGGTTCCAATTGACCAGCTGTATTTAAAAAAAAAATGTAATTCGCATAATCCTTTCCTTCTGCTGCAAATATTCGTTCCTTTTGTCCTTCTATCTACAAAATGATATAAACCATTTTCCTTAAATATCATCAGTGGTGGGTTCCTCCTGGTTCGGCCTGGTTCTCCTGAGCCAGTAGCAGTGACAATATGACATCACCGAACCGGTTTTGGCCCACCGCCACCCACCGCGCCCCCCCCATCCCCTGCATTATTCTTACCTTTAATTTGGCCCCGCTCCTAATCTATTGCTGCCTCCTGAGTCCCAGCTGATGGCTAGAGGGAAGAAAACTGTTTAAACTCTTGCCGCAGGGCTTCAAAAGGCTGCCCTACAGCTGATCAGTGTTAAAAGAAAACAAATGAGTAGACTCGTGCCTGCAAAAATAAATGGGTAGACCAGTGCCTGCAAAAATACATGAGTAGATCAGTGCCTGCAAAAATAAATGGGTAGATCGGTACAGCTCTGCAAGCAGTTAAAAGCCTGGTAGACCAGTACCTCTGCTAAATCCTAAATAATTGTCACATGACCATCAAGCGACGCCCACAAAATAAGCCATGCCCACAGAACCAGTAGTAAAAAATTTTAGAACCCACCCCTGAATATCATCTGCAAAATAACCTCGTTCCCAGATTCAGCAGCCATATTCCCAGGTCCACGTAACTTCTAAAGAAGGTAACGTAATTATGAAACAGCATGTTTCTGTTGCATTAAAAGAAGAGAAATAAATTAATAAATGTTGATCTTTTCAAAAGGCGTTTGTATCCAGAGGAGGCTTAAAAGTGAAAAAAGAGGGTGTCAGGAGTAAGAAGTCAGAAGCCAAGACAGAGTTCAAAAGTACTACAAGTTTGTTTCATGCTACCTAGAGTATATACAAGAATCTGAACTACTAACAGTCATTGCACTCATGCCAGGCATAAGTCAAGGCACTTCAAGGGAGGCTGGACTTGGGTTTAATTAAGGGGCATAGAGATACCAGACTAATGATGCACTTGACCCCACCCTCAGTCTCAGCCTGGTTATCTTCTATATGAGGGGGCAGGAGTGGAACTGAATCCTTGCCTCTTTGTACATAAGAGTCACATGCAAAGGGGCTTCCAGTCACATGTCATGACTGAGTAATCTCCACTTTTTTGCTTATGTTCCATCAGTCTTTGCCGCCACAATGGTTGCCAATCAGAGGTGGGTTTCAGCAGGTTCTGACCAGTTCTGGAGAACCAGTAGCATAAATTTTGAGTAGTTCGGAGAACCGGTAGTAAAAATTCTGACTGGCCTCGCCCCCATCTATTCTCTGCCTACCAAGTCCCAGCTGCTTGGGAGGAAATGGAAATTTTACAGTTTCCTTCCCCTGCAATGCCCACCAAGCCATGCCCACCAAGCCATGCCCTGCACACCATGCCACACCCACAATGCCATGCCCACAGAACCGGTAGTAAAAAATTTTGAAACCCACCACTGTTGCCAACTGAATAAGGGCATCACATATAAGTCCAAACCAATGTCTGCTTAAAGAATCGATCAAAACATCTGGATTCACACAAACCATGATTTTGTTTAATCAAAATTTGTTGAGTATGACAAAATGGACCAGTTGACATATTACCTTGAGACAAAACCAACAAACCATAGCAAGTCCTAATCTTATAACTAAACCGAATCATATTATAGAAACCTAACGTTCATAATTAGAGGGACATCTTTTCGGAACATGTCTTCTGTTTGTTGAAGTGTGCAGTCTAGAGAAGCACCAACATAAAGATGGGAAAATCACTAGAACCTTTTTACACTTACAACTTTAGTTGTTACTCTACCATCTATCAGAAATGGACCTCTTCACTAATTATTATTTTACGTAACAGGGTCATTATATATTTTGAAGATCAACAAAAGTAGTTTTCCTCTCCCTCTTCCATGGATACCTGGAATTCTCCCCTTGAAATTCAAATTAACCTTATTTCCACTGTATAAAATGAATTGACCCAGAAAGCTAAAATGGTAAGAAACCATATTTTTTTGGTTTATTTCATAGCCGAAGTTCATAAACATCTCAGCTGGGGTATCACATAGCAATCATTTCATGTCTATTGTTAAACTACAGCTGTTCTGAGCAGAGAGAAATAATCTTGTCATTAGACTAAAAAAATCAGATCTGAGCAGTCTTTCTTCAGTTTTTTAAAAGTGTAAAAGTGTAAGCGTGTATATCTTCTCTCTACACACACACACACACACACAAATATATATATTTTTGCCATCGAGGCACAAGCATTCAAATGTTTGTCTGCGTGTGTTTGCATGTTTATATGTGTATATATGCATGCACATATACCGTCATGAATGCAAGCAATTGTGAGTTTCATTAAATATATTAACGGAAGGAGGGGAAATTCAGCTTTGAAAAACAGTAGCCCTGTCTTTCAAGAAAAATCTATATCTATATCTTTGGTTATTTGGATCTTCTCCCGCGTAAAATTGGAAGTGTCTTGGTGACGTTTCGACGAAGTCTCATTCGTCATCTTCAGGCTGGTGTTCTCGGCTTCGTGCTTCCAGGAGCAAATGGAAGCACGAAGCCGAGAACACCAGCCTGAAGATGACGAATGAGACTTCGTCGAAATGTCGCCAAGACACTTCTAATTTTACGTGGGAGAAGACCCGAATAACCAAAGACCTACATACAAACACCCGTGAAAACCTCAGAAAACAGATATATATATATATATATATACACACATGTATGTATGTATGTATGTGTGTGTATGTGTGTGTGTGTATATATATATATATATATATATATATATATATACATATACATACACATACAAACATACATATATATGTGTGTGTGTGTGTATATATATGTGTGTGTGTATGTATATATATATCTGTAGTTTCATTCAATGTTTACCATTTTATTCCAAACAGACTTGGCAAAGTAATTTCTCTTTGCAATTTTTAATACGAGAAGCAAAATTTGCTCAAACTACTACATCGCTGGCAATTAGACAGTTGGGATCACTGTTGAGTGATCTCTTTTGAAAACCTATTGTACTTGGTAAATCATTATTTATAGCTTGGAGGGATGCATGAATGAAAGTGCCATGGTTAAAACAAGCTATGATTTAGCAAACCCAACCAATTGCACTGAAATGATCACGTTACATATAAATTTATGATGTTTTGTTTCTTTTTAAAGTACCTCATTCAATGGCTCCTCTTTTTTTTTAATCCACTGGTGAATCCAGCCTGAATACTTATTCTGGACTATCTGAATAGGTGCTTTGGGGTGGAGGGGTGTTGACTTTATTAATCAAATAATTTTGGTCAGTTGTTATATTGAACATATCTGAAACTAGAAACTCTAACTTTTTTAAAAGGACTGCTTTTTCCTTAAATTTCCTCAGGAGTTTTATAGATACTTTATTTCAGAAGTGTTCTTGTCTTAATTTCAAGTCAGTAGCATAACAACGGATGGGAAACAGCATAATCATAACAAGAATAGGCTTTTAAAGCAAACCTCCATTACAGAAATATTAACTGAAGTGCAAAATGCCTCTTTAAAAAAAAACAATAGACTGAAAGGAAAAAAAAAATAAAGCAGAGGTAGGATCCTGCATTACATTTGAGTGTTTCATCTGAAAATCTCTTGTCATTATTTCATTATATATCAGAGAGGGATATGGTGATCAGTCGTGCTTATCTGTGATTTTTGTAAGAGACTGCACACAAATAGATGTGCAACAATGCTTTATATGTGGTATTATAGCAAGGAGGTACTTCATATCATCTACTTGGCTAACTAGGCATCGCCATTCTGTAACTAATAAAGGGAAAAGCTATACTACTTATAATAAAAAACAAATGTTGGGGCGGATGAAAAGATTGAAAGCTGGGTATCTGTGGCATTTTCAAGGAATCATTTTGGAAGTACACTTTTATCTCAATAAATGCTGTTGTGGTCTTTCCATCTTTTGGAAAAACCAGCAATACCTGAAAAGCTGTGATTAGCAGTTAACCCCGATTTGACAAATGGGATAGCTGAAGGTGTGGAAGGCATGGGATAGAAAGACATCCAGAAGGGGAGGGATGAGGAGGTTGCAAGTAGAAAGATGATATTTCCAACTATGATGAGAAACAGAACAAGGATGTAGAAAAGACAACATATGAATTCTATATATTTGACTTTATAAAGGATCTTTTTTACACACAGTCACTCATGCCCTCGTCACGTCCCACCTGGACTACTGTAATGCTCTCTACATGGGGCTCCCCTTAAAAAGCACCCGGAGGCTCCATCTGGTCCAGAATGCGGCCACGCGGGTAGTTATAGGGGCGACTTGGCGCTCCCATGTAACACCTTTCCTGCGCGAGCTGCACTGGCTCCCAGTGGTCTTCCGGGTGCACTTCAAGGTATTGGTTACCACCTCCTCAGGGTGCCATCAGCCAGACAATGCCAGCTGGTGGCCCCCAGGGGGACAGCATTCTTGGTAGGGGCACCTACCCTCTGGAATGAATTGCCCCCAGAGATACGGCGGATCCCTGACCTTCGCGCTTTCCGAACTGCCCTAAAGACATTTTTGTTTCAGCAAGCCGGGCTGACCTGACCTACTCTTTTTTAAAAAAAAAGTGTTTTAATTCAATTACTAAAATTAGGGGTTTTAATATAGGGTTTTTAACTATGGGCCATATTGATTTAATTGGATTTTAATACTGTTTTAAATTTTGTATTTCTGTATTTTATTTGCTGGCTGTCCACCGC
The DNA here is from genome assembly GCA_030761175.1 of Masticophis lateralis. Lineage (NCBI taxonomy): Eukaryota > Metazoa > Chordata > Lepidosauria > Squamata > Colubridae > Masticophis > Masticophis lateralis. The sequence goes on along the minus strand of JAUDYJ010000010.1, from coordinate 9,587,574 downwards.
CCCGAGTCCTTCAGGAGAGGGGCGGTATATAAATATAATAAACATAAATATAATAAACATAAACATCTTGAAAGATTTTTTGCTTTGGAAAAATGTTCATATATCCATATGTTAGTTACAAGCCCAAAACGTATGCAAATAAGCCTTTTTTAAAGACACGGATATTATTAATTTATTTTTTAAAGACACTGGTATTATTAATGGTTGACACAATGTTTTTTCATTGAAAAACAATTCCAAGTGAGTTTCTTATGCTTTTAGCCAAGGACCCTTACAATACTACACAAAACTAGATGCAAAAATGACAGCATGTGTTGGCATCTTCACCAGGTAAACATGAAATATTCCACATGCTAAATGAGAATATGTTGGCCATCTCTTGGTCATCCAATAATCAAGGGTATCCTCATTGAAGTTACACACTGGATGCTCAGGACAATATTTTCCAATTAGGACAAATCATGATCATTAGACTCTAACAGATAACCCCACACGTCCTCATCACTTTGCTAAGGAATTTACAACACAGATTTACTCAAGGAATAATGGATCAACCAATGGGGCAGACAAGAGAATAATAGCATAACAGAGTTGGAAGGGACCTTGAAGTCTTCTAGTCCAAACCACTACTCAAACAGGAGACTATACACTTCTCGACAAATGATTGTCTCCTTTAAAAATTCCAGTGATGGAGCACCCACAATTTCTGAAGGCAAGCTGTTCCACTGATTAATTGTCCTAACTGTCGGGAAATTTCTTCTTAGTTTTAGGTGGCTTGTCTCCTTGATTAGTTTCCAACCATTACTTCTTGTCTTGCTTTCTGGTGTTTTGGAAAATAGGTTGATAACTCTAACTTTTCAATCTAGAGTTGGTCACATACTTTAAAACTTTGTTTTCCAAATATTTAGCAGAATCTCCCACAGAACTCATTCCAATCAATCATTCGTATCTATTCATTCTTTAAGGGGAATGCCTTAAATCTAGCAGATCATTGACTGAAAGCCCAAAAACTGTTATCGGGAACTGAACAGACTCACACCCAGTGGTGGGATTCAAACAGTTCGCACCACTTCGAAAGAACCAGTTGTTAACTTTCTGAGCAGTTTGATGAACTGGTTGTTGGAAGAAATCATTAGGGCAGAGAACCAGTTGTTAAATTATTTGAATCCCACCACTGCTCACACCTCTTTCGTTTACATGGTGGTAGCATCAAAAGACTGGACCGCCTTCTTCCTGCTGTTTGTGGAAACTTATCTTTGAGGAAGGAAGGGCCATCTCACGATTTGAGTCTCAATTTAAAAGATGCTGTTTTCTAAAAACACAATCACTGTATGTTCTAAACCCATTTCTAACCATTATAAAGAAAATTTCATGGATGCATCCAGACAGTCCCCGGAGTCCATTTTGATTCAAGACTCAAGGGAACCTTTTATTATATAATTTGTTCATTTACGACTGAACTTGGGACAAAGAAAAGAGATAGATATGGATGAGAGAACTACCACATGAGGAAGACTATAAATAACTCTCAATCATGTTTTGTGGTTGGTGATTGGGAAGAAAAGCAATTTACGTTAAATCAAAGTACAGAAAAGGGAGTCTAATATTTCCAGTCAAATGAGCAAGAATGTGCTATACATTACAGGAGACCTCTCTGAAATAATTTGGCTATCATTTCATTTCCCCAAAGTCATCCCCTGGCCAGCCAACAAACTAACTAACTCTCAAAGAGAAAAAGAAACAAGAATGTAGAGGAGACATTTATGAGTCAGCTGGGCAGGGAATTTTGGAAAATATTGTGGTAGCTAAGCCATTCCAGAGAAAATTCCTATATGCATATAGAAAATTCCTAAATCTCACTAAAATATACCTATTTCATTCTCTAAAAATTACAAAATTCTTCCACCTAATCCTCAATGAAATAATGCATTACAAGTCCCACTATGGAAGCTACAACCATTTTGGGTTATCTCTAGTTTAAACAGTTTAAAGATCCTGAAACCAGCTGAGGATTTTATATGTAAATGTTGTCATGTGATTATGATCAATAGCACTCCATAAGAAAATCCTGAGACTTTCCACATATACCTGTTTCTGAAAATAGAGACTTATTGGCAGAACAGATCTTAAAAATATGGGCATAGTTAATCGATATGAACTTGGAAGACTTTCAAAATTATACCAAAGAATCCTCAGAGATCTGAAACTATCATTTGTATTTTGAAATTTGCATCGAAGAAGCTAATCAAGTATATAACTCATAAATAAGGCTAAATAAAAACAATATTTCAATTCTGGATACTTGATTCACTGTAAATTATAGGGAAACACTGTTTCCCCCCACTTTTTAATGGATGCTTTAATAAGACAAAGCATTACAACCAGCATCTTTTCTTTTTTTATATCAAATAATTCGCTTAGCATGCCAAAAGATTCACCTAGCAAATTGTAATCTGCAATGACATTGCCATCGAGGCACAAGATGCATTCAAATGTTTGTGTGTGTGTGTGTGTGTGTGTGTGCATGTTTAAATGTGTGTATATGCATGCACGCACTGTCATGTATGCAAAGAATTGTGAATTTCATTAAATATATTAACAGGAGGGGAAAAAATTCCGCTTTGAAAAAACAGTAATCCCGTCTTTCAACAAAAATCTTATAGGAAGCTATGAATTTGGTAGATCTGAATAGGCTGTTGGTACATGTTTTACTAAGGTAATATAATGGCACACTATTATTAGATCACATTAATCATTACGATGCCAAAGGCAGTGACAGCCTCACTGAAAAGGATTGAAAGGGCTGGTAATGGATATAAATTACCCATTGTGTGATAAAAGGATTTTTACTAAGAAGGTAAGAATAAAACAGCAAATTTCTAATATAACTCTTGTGGAGGAAAAAAAAATCTAAATAAAAGTAATCCTCTATTGGTAATATCCACAAAAATCAAAAACTAAGCACTTCCTAAAACAAGATAAAGTCACGTTTAAAAAAAGAAAGAAAGAAAAAAGAAGAGTATGGTATGAAATTAATTTCTTAGCCTCTAATATTGCTATCAGTTTAAATGGTTTATGGGATGACCTCTAAGGAATATGGTCAAAAGGAAAGGTAGGATATACTAATTAGAAGTAAAGATGGTTTTATAGAGATTTGTTAAAGCCCCTTAGCAGAATCAAATATGGATTACCGGAACCCCAAAATTATACAATGTTTTATGAGATCTGGTTCAATTACCTCATTGTCTCGCCACAGGAAAGCTATAGTTCTGTATCCTTGACACCAAAAAAATCTAGGCAGATTTTATTTGTATTTTTTTAAAAAAACTACTGTTATTGTGGAAAGGAAATCTGTCCAATCAGAAAACCACCTTGGAAATATATTATAAATCAGCACCCTTAAAGTAAAGGTAAAGGCTCCCCTCGCACATATGTGCTAGTCATTCCCGATTCTAGGGGGTGGTGCTCATCTCCGTTTCAAAGCCAAAGAGCCAGTGCTGTCTGAAAACATCTCCGTGGTCATGTGGCCGGCATGACTAAATGCCAAAGGTGCACAGAATGCTGTTACCTTCCCACCAAAGGTGGTCCCTATTTTTCTACTTGCATTTTTTATGTGCTTTCAAACTGCTACATTGGCAGACGCCGGGACAAGTAACAGGAGCTCGCCCCATTACGTGGCACTAGGGATTCGAACCGCTGAGCTGCCGAACTTTCAATGTACAAGCTCAGTGTCTTAGCCACTGAGCCACCACACACACACACACACACACACACACACACACACACAGCACCCTTATTTGCATGTAATTTAGATAATGGACCATAAACCCAACTTAACCTCCATTTTACCTTCTTTTCCATGGTCAGAGTACAGCACAGATCCTAAAATATAAACTTAAACTGAAATTCTGTTGATTTCATTAGCATTTATTCCTGGTTAAACTGGAGATTTGTAGTCTGAATCTGAGTGGGGAAAGGTGGGATCAAGACAACTCAGAAGTTCAAAGGTTATGAGATGAGGAGGAAGAGGAGAGGAAGAACAATAGATTAATTTGTTGTAGATCATGCTGATCGTCTGTTAAACGGATGCTTGGGTCTTTGTTACCACCTATTCCATCCAACGTTCCATCCAGGGAGAAATTATTGGTAATCCCCCCGTTTTCAAAACATGAGATAGATTTTGAGCAATCCCTGATAAGAATCAAGTTGTGTCTCTCATTGTTGGTTCTCAGGAAAATGTTAGGAATAGTTTAAGACCAAATATTTTGGAAACAATCCTTTTAAAGCTTATGGATAAGACCTCCCTCCCCCCCCCCATGTTCTATTTTTTTTAATCTTTATTTTACTTCTCTCTTATTTTTGTTGTTTTTGATGGCCCTGGATTAGGGTTGATGCTGTACTTCCAATCATGACTGGTTTTAATCAGACCCTAGATACTTTAACGTGTTTTATAATCTATGCTGGCTGCCAAGAGTTGTTTGATTGTGACGGGGTAGAAATATGATAGAGAAATAGATACATAAATAAGTGAATAAATATTCAGAAGGACAGGGCATTGTAATTGTTCTCAGTAATTAATTTGTGCATACCTGCCTATGTTTTAAAATTAATAAGAATTTTGGAATTATATTTAGCTCAGTTACTGATGTGGGGTTACGAATTTCCTCTGGCACATGCCTTTCGTTGTTCTTACCAAGGAGCCCTTTTTGAGTTTGGGGAAATACAAATAGGATAGTGGTGTAATCCAATTTTTTTTACTACCGGTTTTACTACCTAGCGTGGCTTGGTGGGTGGGGCAGGGGAAGGATACTGCAAAATGTCCATTCCTACCCCATTCCAGGGGAAGGATACTGCAAAATCCCCATTCCCACCCCACTCCAGGGGAAGGATACTGTAAAATCCCCATTCCCACCCCACTCTGGGGTGAGCCAGAGGTGGTATTTGCTGATTCTCCGAACTACTCAAAATTTCTGCTACAGGTTCTCCGAACTGCTCAAAATCTCTGCTACAGGTTCTCCAGAACCTGCTGGATTTCATCCCTGAAATAGGAGTGAGGAGCAGATCCTAGTCTGGATGGCTGAGACTGGGCTCCACCTGCTTCTGTTATTCCTGGATAAGATAAATTTTTCTTCAAGTTGTCTTGGGTATAGAGGATGGCTCTGAGGGATGGACGAAAGAGCAACCAACCAAGAAAAATGGTCAGATAAGTGAGACTTGATCCCAGGCCAAGAAAGTGGTTCACAAAGAAAGCCTTTTCCGCACTGATTTTCATGAAGGTAAGAGGGAGAGTAAGGGAAGCACATTCAGACTTGCAATATTCTGTTATCTAAAGTAACTTTACATTGGGTTTTCCAACTTTGATCATTTCTAGGGAAGTGGACTTTAGCTCCCAAAATTCCATAACCAACATAGCCATTGCTGAGGATACTGGGAGTTGAAGCCTGTGTATGTTTTAGGACTTTAGGATTCACATTAGGGAGAGGCACACAGATTAACATTCTCCTACTTGGTCCATGAGATATATTAAGCATAGAAATGTCTCAAAGGTAAACCATAATAAGGTAAATCTGATTATAGTCCATGATGCAGGATTTATTGTTGCAAATGAGATCTGAAACACAACTACAGTATATCAACTCCAACTCCTGGACAAATATATTCAGATTACTAATCTCCTTATTTACATCAAGTCTAAGTGTACACCGATTAGATAGCACAAGCTAATGTTAACACAACTAGTACGTAAATATATATAGTATTAGTCTTACGTTGAAGATGAACCAACAATACATTTTCACACCACAATTTGGCAGGTAAATTACTATTGCTGCCTTTTGCCACCAAAATCTAGCTAATTCAGTTACAGCTCAGGTTTGTTCTGAGCTTTACCCTGAATTGCAGTGGAAAATGGATGCATTGTGGGAAACAACCCACTCGAAGTCTGTTCAGCCTTATCAAAACACAGCCCACCAGCAATTCAGGAAACTGAAGAACTGAAGAAGGATTCTTACCCCTAGAGAGGAAGAATCAGGCAGGGTTCACTCAGAATCAGATTCAAAGAGGGTCAAGACCACCAGACTGTAATGGGTAAGGGGTAGAAGGAATTGCCTTGAGGAACAAGAGGAATTGTCACAACCAAGACAATGGTCAGTTAAAAGAAATTTGAATCCTGGGCGGATAGGAAATCCAAGTAAGTGTCTCAGATAATATCCTCCCTAGTTCTCCTAGACATAAAGGGAGTCAGGAGGAACTCAAGACAAGTTTAGGACAACTTACCTTGGCCAACTCATCCTGGCCATCTCATCCCAGTCAACTCACCATGGTCAGCTCACCACTGGACAACTTACCCAACACAATTCAGTGCAGGAGAACTCAAGAAAGAGAATTGCAGGGGGCCTTGTCTTCCTTTAGGTTTGAACCTTCTCAAATTAGAAGATCTCAAGGTTGGGGTGAGCGGTTTGTCCCTCCCTTGCATTGTATTGTCCTGCAGCAACTTGTCCCGTGTCAAGTTAGCTATAGGAAGTTGTCCCATTCCACACGTTTCTGTTAAGATAGCCTTATAATAAATGGAATATTGGCATGCATAACTTTGGTTTCCTAGTTTGGAGGGCTGGCAGACACTCAGAATCACAGATACTTGTGCTGCACAATTGATTTCCTATTTCTAAAGATGGTCCTACCTTCTACTGGAATTCCAGATTAAGTTCCCATATCCCTGAATCCCTTATTTAATCTGAAGGGTTGGGAAGTCTCAACTTCAGAATGAAACTTTCTTCATCCAAATATTTGTACTCCCAACATACTTCAAACGGAGGACCATGTCACTTGTGCACATGAACTGCGTTGAAGCTTTATCTAACTTGGATTTACTATCTATTATACTGGCAGACCAGGAATTGCATGTACGTCAACTCATAAAGGTTGGGTCTTACCAACCCCGTCTTTATGGGGAGGTGCCACAAAATGATTTGGAAAAGAACTGACCATCCTAATGGCCTGCTATCCATTGCTAAAACAGCACGCTGATTTCGCCAGCGGAAATTGCATCTTTAATGCTGAAGAAAAATTCAGCTACAAGTTTGCTTGGTATTTCAATATACACTAGGAAAGTCACTGTAGGAGATGACCAGGCTGAACCTATGGAAGGGGGTCAAACATATCATAAATCATGAGTCACTGTGTGCCCGCAAGAGATCTAAGTCTACCCCACCTTGAATGCCTTTCTTATCTCCCGCTCATTTCCCTTGACTATTAGTTGGTCAGATTCTTGTAGAGAGCTTAAGCTTGCAATAAATCTTTATACTCATTTGACCTGCCTGAATCTCCTGATTTCCCCAGTGCTTGACAATCACTATTGGATTGTTTATCAGGCAGCAACATGTCTTGATCTGACCTTAAGTCAATGGTAAATGAGGGTCTGTCAGGAAAATGGAAGATTTTAATGTTTCTACCACATCCCAAATCACTGTTCTGGGATGGGAGGCTCTGTCAATCATACACTGTAAGTCAATCCTAATTCTTTACCAATCAGGCAATCTTCAACAAAAGACTCAACAACTTACTAATAATAGATCATTTTTTAAAAAAAAAAAATACCATACACATACCTTGGAAAAATAAATGTGACCAACGCAAGCTACAGCTATATTTGGTGAACTCATTTGAGACTATTGTCAGCTGTGACATGACAATTTTCAATTAGCAGAGTACGGGCACCAGCCTCTCCCATAGCAAAAAGCCAAATCGGCAGTGGTCATAAAGGACATTTACTGAAAAAGAATCACTATTTCCCAAAGGAGAAAGAATCAAAGCAGAGTTGTAATTTTGAAAAGATGCAGCGCGATTTGTTCAAGTACAAACAGTGAAATAAAAATTTCTGTCCATATACATATCACGAAAAGAATAAACACTTTCTTTCTTTATATACACATTGTAAAAAAAGGATGAAGGTATTAACTTGAAGACACTTATACATAAAGCAGAAATGTCTTTTAAAGGATGACAGAACAATTCTTACCAGGTTGATCCAACATCAACAATTTTTTTTTTCCCCCTGGCTGTGGGAGTCTTCTCGGAGACGAGGGATTAGTACAGAAGGTCAGGAATTGCAAAAACAATACCTGTGAGAAATTTAAAATGCAAAGCCATTGTGTAAATCAAAATCAATTCTCCCTGAAAGACACTATACTACAGTTAGCATATATTTTAGTTACCCTTCCATATTGAGAGGGGAGAGAGAGAGAATTATGAATGGACGCAGCCTAGATTTGGGGGGTGGGGGATCTGATATTTGGGAAAATAATCTTTTTAGAAAGGGAATTCTTTGATCTGTTAATTGCTTAGGGGTCTGAAATGTACTTCCATACTGTGCCAAAATAAAGAAGGAAAAAATTTAAGATCATTTTTCCAATTTAGGAGAAAGTCTTTACGGCTTAACAGATGCCGATATTCTGGTCTTCTTAGACTAAAGAAAAAAACAATTTTAAAAGTTCTCGTATACAAATAAGTTCTATTATATAAATAAGCAGTCTCTCCCAGATGGTGGCAAACTCATAAATTCCATTTGGAGGAGACCGTAACGCCAGCAATTAAAAGCAAAATAAAGGCCTTCTTCTAACAAATTTAAGATTATTTCCTTAAATAGGAGGAATTAACCAAACTCCCAATACGGTTAGATCCGTGCTTCAAACATACTTTTGGAATTTTTTTTTTTTTTAATAGAATATAGTAATACCGAGAAAATCGAAAGGCATCAAAGTAATGGACCATCCTTATTTTTATGGGATTATGGGCAGACTGTTTAAGATGTAAAACTCCAGAAAGTTAGAAGAAACTTGTGATTGAAAGTTTATTTCCTATGTTGAAGGAAAGCATGAAATAAGAATAATCAATTACTGGAATGTTTACATACGAAGTTACCTTATGTTTGCAGATTTAAAAAGATGCATCACTGTATTCAGTGCACTGCAGTGGTGAAATGTAAAATTTGTTACTACTGGTTCTGTGGGCGTGGCTTGGTGAGGGGGTATTGTGGCTGGGTGGGCGTGGCCAAAAATTTTTATTTTTTTTTTTTACTTTTAAAAGCCTTTTTTCTACAACCTCTTCGTCGGCCGAAGAGGTTGTAGAAAAAAAATGCTCTTAAAAGGCTCTGACGATCAGGCAACTCAGCTGGGATCATCAGAGCCTTCGGCGGACAAAGAGGTTGTAGAAAAAAGGCTTTTAAAAGTCTCTGACGATCCCAGCTGAGCCGCGTGATCATCAGAGGCTCTTTTTTTTTAACTTTTAAAAGCATTTGTAGAAAAAAATGCTTTTAAAAGTTTTTTAAAAAGCCCCTGATGATCACATGGCTCAGCTGAGCATGGGGGAGGGGGCAGGGATTTCTGCTACCGGTTCTTCGAATCACCCGCCTCCATCGCTACCGGATCGGCGATCCGGTCCAAACCGGGGGCATTTCACCCCTGGTACATTGGAATAAATCAGGTATAGATAATCCTCAATTTACAACTATTTGTTTAGTGACTGAAGTTACAACAGCATTGAAAAGAGAGACTAAGGATCGGTTTTCCCCCTTACGACTGTGGCAGCCATCTCCATGGTCAAGTGATCAAAATTTGGGCACTTGGCAACTGGCATGTATTTATGACAGTTGCATTATCCCAGGCTCATGTGATCATAATTTGTCAACTTTCCAGCTGGATTCTGACAGCAAAGTCAATAGGGAATTGTTAAGATTCACTTAACAACTGCTAATTGACCGAACAACTGCAGTGAGTTGCTTAACAACAGTGGCACAAAAAGGTCATAAAACGGGGCGCAATGCACTGAACAGCTGTCTTGCTGAGCAATGGAAATTTATGGCTCCCCTGTGGTCATAAGTCAAGGACTATTTGAAATAGCTTGCCAAAACTGAATTTACTTATCTGTTTTGGATATCTGTAGAGGGTTAGAGGTGCCATTTCTCAAGAGGTAGGTGAGGCATGGATGACAAGACAGATAGTGGAGTGGAGTAGAGTAGTAGAAGAATTGGGTAGGGTAGGGTAGGGTAGGGTAGGGTAGGGTAAGGTGGAATGGAATGGAATGGAATGGAATGGAATGGAATGGAATGGAATGGAATGGAATGGAATAGAATAGAATAGAATAGAATAGAATAGAATAGAATAGAATAGAATAGAATAGAATAGAATAGAAAACAGGACAGGACAGGACAGGACAGGACAGGACAGGGTAGAATGGAATGGAATGGAACGGAACGGAACGGAACGGAACGGAACGGAACAGAACAGAACAGAATATAGGACAGGACAGGACAGGACAGGACAGGACAGGACAGGACAGGGTAATGTAGGGTAGGGTAGGGTAGGGTAGGGTAGGGTAGGGTAGGGTAGGGAAGAGTAGAGTGGAGTGGAGTGGAGTGGAGTGGAGTGGAGTGGAAGAGAAGAGAAGAGAAGAGAAGAGAAGAGAGGAGAAGAGAAGAGAAGAGAAGAGAAGAGAAGAGAAGAGAAGAGAAGAGAAGAGAAGAGAAGAGAAGAGAAGAGAAAAGAGAAGAGGGGATGGGACGGGACGGGACGGGACAGGACAGAATAGAATAGAACAGAATAGAATAGAATAGAATAGAATAGAATTCTATACTGACCAACTGTGATTAGACACACAAGGAATTTGTTTCTTGTGCATAAGCTCTCAGTGTATATACAATAGATAGATTGTCTCTAAGGAATATTACATCCCTATAGAGCTGTGATGGCGAACCTATGGCATGTGTGCTAGGGGTGGCACAGAGAGCCCTCTCTGTGAGCATGGGAGCCATCACCCCAATTCAGCTCTGGCATACATGCATGCATGCCTCCCACCGGCCAGCGGGTCTTCGGGTCTCTGCCATGCATGCACAAGGAGTGGGGTGTATGTGGGGAATGCATGCACATGCACAGGGGGGGATGTATGTGGGGGGGGCGCATGCAAATTGTGCATGCGTGCATTGCATTTGGGGGATTCAGGGGCACACACACTTTAGGCACTTGGTTTGGAAAAGGTTAATCATCACTGCGATAGAGTATCCTTGCCCACACATACAAGCATTATCAATCCTCCTTACATTCCACAAACAAGTAAATTGATGTCGTGAGAAGTCTAATCAAATGTTATGGACTGCATTTTTTCTATAGTTTTCTTTAATCTGTGCATCATTGGTTCTCTACACAGGCTAGGACTGGGGTGAGCTACAAATATTGTTAAACCAGTAAACAAATTTACAGACACACTCCCAAGATTCCCCAGTGAACCCTAAAATAAACTTTTCCTCTCCTTCTCCATTGCTCCATGACAAAAATGATGCATCCTTTGCAAACACGGGGTATCTTTTCTTTTTGTTACCATCAGCTATGATCAATGTGTACATAAAATTAGGCAATTTTTAATACCTAATATGTATCATTACTTACTTATACTAGGCCAAGTTTACATACTGTGCTATAATAGAACATCAAACAATGGTTTTAATGGGGAACACCTACGATTCTTTCATTTAAAAACTGGGAGGAAAGAATGTTGAAATAAAACTATTTTCCTAATATTCTACGTTTTAACCATCATTTAATACATTAATTACAAACGGATTCATTGCTCAGTTTATTGCTTAGTTTGTTTTGTTGTCTTTTATACAATGTTTTTAATGTATTTTTAACTTATTACTTTAATTGGCTCAATTTTATTGTAAACTGATTAAGATTTTTCTTTAAATGAGAAGTGATATGCATTGTTTTGAATAAATAAATAAATTTAAATAAATTAAATAAAATCTTAATAGGCTGTATAAGTTTGCATATGAAGGCATATTTCAACAAGTTTGGAGGACTGAAGTATTAGAACTGTGGTAACATGCAGCCTGTTTTAATCTTTGCTGTAGAAAGAGTAAAAATCTACCTTCACAAAGATAAATCGTAGTTACTCTGTGGTAAAATGGACAATGTAGGAGATGACCAGGCTGAGCCCAAGGGAAGAGTCAAACACATCATCAGTCATGAGTCTCTTCATTCCCACAAGACAGCCCTCCATGAGCCTACCGCCAATTTGCTTTGACCATTAGTAGTTCAGATTCTTGTAGAGAACATGAGCTTGCAAGAATTTTTTATACTCATTTGAACTTCCTGGGCCTTCTGATTTTCCTGATGCTTGACAGGCAGCCAATACATTTGGTAAATAAAAAAGATTAAAAGAAAAGTTTGCAAGTGCTTCAAGATTATTAATAACGGAAATTCATATTCTTTTAAAAAAATTATCCAAATATCTCTTGGGGTCCAGCTTTTTCAACGTGACAATCATTCAGGGAGAGGAAATTGTTTTGCCAGCTAAATTTAATTGACATTTTCAATAGTATAGAAGAATTCTCTTGGATCTTTGGACCAATGAATGCAAGACTTTCAAATTCTTTGGAGAGCGTGGAGTTCCAATTCAACATCATACAAGAAATCCTGCTGCAATGTGCGTGGGTGGATATATGTTTCATGTAACATGTGAAATTGCAAAACATGATCTGTGGCTTAATACATTCCTTAACAACCTGTGCAAACTCGGCCACTTGAGGTTTGTTTTAAAGCTGTCAGGTTCTTTGTTTTTGGCAGGTGTTTCAAACCAAAAGTGATTCTTTCCCAGCTTAAGTATCTCAGAATTCTGTTCAGCAAGAATTATTGAGAAGAAAGGCATATAGTACTAAACTGTTTCCCATTTAAAACAAATATATCACTGTGTAACTTACAGTAGACGCCGTTCAATTCCCTTTATAGAAACCTTTCTAAAATCTGTCAAGGTGGTCAGTCTTTACGCTGACAATGAAAAGCTGGCAGTAGCGTTTACATAATCGTCTCCTAAATCCTGATCAGACTGGAACCAACTGCTAAACAGACATGACCTCTTATCCTGAATCTACAAAGCCATTACTCACTTGGCATTTTTTCCCCTCTCCAATACTTCGTTGATGAAAGTAAACTGTTGCATCACACTAACCCTAGACAAGTAGATACTGATTTGTGACTAGCTTTTGCTGTCTCAGAGAAGAGGCTTGGCTTGACATGGAAGGAAACAGGTCAAATACCATAATGGTGTGGTAGATGGCAATATCCTTGGAAGCAGGGGTCAAATCCAGCAGGTTCTGACAGGTTCTGGAGACCCAGTAGCGGAAATTTTGCACAGTTCAGAGAACCGGTAGCAGAAATTTTGAATAGTTTGGACAACCGGTTGCGGAAATTTTGAGTAGTTCGAGACACGGTAGCGGAGCTTTTCAGCAATTCGGAGAACCGGTAGCGGAAATTTTAAGTATTTCGGAGAAGTGGCAAATACCACCTCTGGCTGGCCCCAGAGTGGGGAGGGAATGGGGAATTTGCAGTATCTTTCCCCAGCCACGCCCACAGAACCAGTAGTAAAAAAAAATTTGGATTTCACCACTGCTTGGAAGACAGGAAGAGGAGCAACAGTTCCTAGGCAACAATTCGATAAGAGGCACCTTGACCCACAGAAGGAATGGGTGTGTGGAAAACATCTCAGGAGGGAGTTTCTCTAGTTCCTTGGACTATAAAGGCAAGGACCGAAAGATATTTCAAACTTGTAAGATTCTATTAATGTAACATAGAACAGAACATAGAATAACAGAGTTGGAAAGGACTTTAGAATCTTCTAATCCAACCCCTTGCTCAAGCGAGAGACCGTATACCATTTCAATCAAATGGTTGTCCAATCTCTTCTTAAAAACCTCCAATGATGGAGCACCCACAATGTATCATTCCACTAATTAACTGTTCTCACTGCCAGGAAATTCCTCCTTAACTCTAGGTTGCTTTTCTCCTTGTTTAGTTTTCATCCATTGCTTCTTGTCCTGCCTTCAGGTGCTTTGGAAGATAGGTTTGATATCGCCTCTTCTTTTTTTGGAAGACTGCTCTCATGTCACCCTTAGTCCTTCTTTTCACCAGATTAGATAGACCCAGTTCCTGCAACCATTCTTTATGTTCTAGCTCCATGATTTCCAGCCCCCTCATCATCTTTCAGTGCATGACCAGAAAGAATGCAGCTCTTCTTTGCACTCTTTCCAGAGTACAAAAAAGGTTAAAAAAAAATACTACTTCTAGGTGTGCTTCTTGTCTGGATTACCCCACAAGACTGGCAGATACTCATGTCGATACAAACTTCAGATAATTTGGCTCAGTGGTGGAATTCAAATTTACTACCGCTTCTGTGGGCGTGGCTTGATGGGCATGGCAGGGGAAGGATACTGCAAAATCTCCATTCCCTCCCCACTCCTGGAGGAAGGATACTGCAAAATCCCCATTCCCTCCCCACTCCTGGGGGAGGATATTGCAAAATCCCCATTCCCTCCCCACTCCTGGGGGAGGATATTGAAAAATCTCCATTCTCACTCCACTCTGGGGGAGGATATTGAAAAATCTCCATTCTCACTCCACTCTGGGGCCAACCAGAGGTGGTATTTGCCGGTTGTCCGAACTACTCAAAATTTTCACTACCGGTTCTCCAGAACCTGTCAGAACTTGCTGAATAGCACCCCTGATTTGGCTACTATGAAAGCACAGTAGTCTACCAAATGTCAAACTTACCTAAATCTATTCCATTAAATTTTCTACCTTTTCTGCCTGCCTGAATGCCTGAATCTGCATGTCTAATTTTAAAAAATAAAATAGTTATATTTGCTCTCTATAAGCCGGAGAGGAACCTCAAAGCTCAGGTTCCTATCAAATAAGCCTATCACTTATTTCCTGGTAACTCTTCTACAGCATTTTTAAACTTGTATCCAAAATTAAGCCTGGGAAGCAGACTTTCTACAAAGTAACTATGTCTTCTTTTTTTTCTTACTTAATTCCCCCCCCCAATCTCCAAAATAAAATTACGAGTAAGTCATTCACAAAGGAAAATGCAGATTTCTCCACCATCCAACCCCCAAGTATTGATTGGAATCACTCAATGTGTATTGTTGTCTGTTATGGGTTTACTGTTATCACCCGTGTTTTCCCAAAAATAAGACCCTGTCTTATATTTTTTTGAACCCCGAAATAAGCGCTTGGCCTTATTTTCAGGGCGGTCTTATTATTTTGAGGTGCATGGAGCAAGATGGGGCTCCTCTTGCAGTCTTACCTGATTTCCAGCTCTGCGTTTAAATATTTTTGGGGAGGACTTATTTTCAGGGGGTGGAGGTTTATTTTAGCGCATGCACTCAAAAGCCCAATTGGACTTATTATCAGAGGATGTCTTATTTTCAGGGAAACAAGGGTAGTTGATCCTGTATCTTCCCCGAGAAATGAAAACCGAAATGGTTGATTTTTCCCATTCAAAAATATGAAGCTCTAGCCTGCACTTTTGCATACCAAGTTAACTTAATTATGCAACATTCTGCCTGACTAAACAGTCAGCTCTGGGCATGTTTACTCAGTAGTAATCTTTAGTATAACCAATAGGGTTTATTTCCAATAAAGAGTTGCCTACAGAACTAATTGCTCATATAGCTTTAATGGTATCGTTCAAAAACTTTCTTGTCTTGATCAGCATTAACCACAAGACTGATTATATAGCTTTCATTCAGGACCAAGGAACCCGGTTCATAGCATTCCTACTTGCAACCGCTTACAATCACACTGAAGGAAGGAAATGTAAGGTGAACAGAGGACCTAATAAAATGTTTCTTTGTGACAGTTATGCTACCAAGCAGATGATTAGTCAAAGGAACTACTGCCTAACAGAAACTGTTTTAGATCAGTAAAAACCAATTTTGAATTCCATCCCAGACCAACCGCAGCAAAGCTTTGGCTCTGTAAGAAGTCCTGCACTGATTTGTTCAGAGAATTTGTGTCATTGATCTTCACATCAATGTGTCACTTAGAATCTTTTTTTTCCAGTTCATGACTCTGACGGAAGCCCTGGGGTTTGAAATCTGAAAGTGATTGATAACTTCCTAAACAAACGGAGGGGAAAACATCTACCATTTTGCACACTCAACTGAAACCCTAAGTAGCAGAAATAGACATTTAACTCTCTAACCTAATGTCGTCCTAAAGCTTTTAACGGGGGAAAAGAGAGAGAGCAAATGATACAACAAGATGGTTAATATTGTAGGGTGCCTGAAAATGATTGACATGGCATTTCAGAGAGAACAAATACTTTGGAAGAGCAATAGACAATAAGAGTTCTCCAGGATGGGCTTAAACTGAAAAATCAATATTTCTTGTATCTTTACAACTCAGATTAGAAGGAATGCAGATGCTTAATTGTTTTCAATACTAGTACCAAATGAAGGAGAGAGGGAGGGAGGGAGGGAGGGAGGGAGGAAGGAAGGAAGGAAGGAAGGAAGGAAGGAAGGAAGGAAGGAAGGAAGGGCAAGGAAAGAAGATGGAGGGAGGGAGGGAGAAAGGAAGGAAGGAAAGGAAAAATTACTATTTTCCTCCCACTCCCAATACCTTCTTCTTCTAAACGTGGGCAAATTGTCCTTTTATTATTTGCCCCACTTTCTGGAATTCTACAGTCAGACACTCATCCCACTTTTAAGCTTATCTTTAAAATTCAAGCAGAAAATCTGACTCCCTTGCTTTGTGCAAGAGCAGGCTGATGAAGATTCAGGGACTGCACTGTAAACAGCCAATTTCGAGTTTTCCTGTTATCAGTTGAAGAGGCCCAGCTTCTCATCAGATCACAAGGCTGTTCGAAAGAAAATAAGGGAGTCTCTCTTCTGATATACATAAAGAGGTATAGTGATTGGATCAGATGGGAAACGGATCCGTCGCTTGCAAGTTTCACAACCTAATCCTGTTCATCTTACTCATAACATAACAACTTTGTGAGAAGCATGCTTGGCACTTTGGGTTTTACACAACTCCAAACTGTTTGGCACCAACTTTAACTTAATTTTCTGGGGGGTGGGGTGGGGGAGGGAGAGAAGGAGTTTGACTCTGCTTTTCCAATTTGGAATTGATTTTAAATAACCTTGGTGAGCTTTGTGGTAGAAGCAGGACACGCAACTGCCTATTTTGATAAGGCCAAAATTTTTTAAAAAACACCCTAGTAAATAATATCTTGTACAAAACAAGAAGAAGTGACTTTTTTAAAAAATATATTTTTGGTACTTAACACCAAGATTCTCCGCTAAATCATCTCACTAAGATCATCGTCATCTTCTTAGATTAGGGGTGTCAAACTCAATTTCATTGAGGGCCGCATCAAGGTTGCGTTTGACCTCGGGGGGGGGGGACAGGGTGTGTGTGGCCAGCTCAATGTCACTCTTGTTGGGGGCACCTGTGGTGGCCCAAGCACTTTCCTGAGCTCTGTTTTTGGCTGCAACAGCCTCCTGCAACCCTCTGCCAGCAAAAATGGAGCTCGGGTGGGCCACCCATAGCCGAAAAGCTCCATTTTCGTTGGCAGAGGCACCACAGGCTGGTGTTTCCAGGGTGGTCCAGCAGGCCAGTTCTTAGCACCACGTGGGCTGGATCTGGACCCTGGGCCTTGAATTTGATACCCCCGTCTTAGATCATCATTGAACATCAATGATGTTACCTAGTTTGGGTAATAAAACATCTGTAAGAGAACAACCAAACTCAAAAGAGCACCAAGGACCCCTCATTTCAACCCTGAACTACAAATATTTTCTTCTCCCTAAGTTCTCACATCTTCAGCTACTATTCTATTCATCGGAGTATTACAATACCTACCGATGCCAATCCAACTACAGAAGTACAACAATAGATAGTTCTTCAAATGATCGATGTGTTTGATAATGACAACACAATACAATGCAGTGTTAACATAAAACAAGAGAAAATTATAACTTGGGAAGCTATTAGGCAATGGGGGCAAATCTAAAGCCCCTTCCTGTTCCTTAGCTGTTTTGTGTTGTTATTTCCATTGAGTGCCAATAATGTCTCCCTATAACATAAGTGCCACTAAGTTGAAAATGTGTGTGCCTTTGGTCTGTTAACAAGGAACCAAATTATGGTGACTCCCTTGCAACTGTACACTCAGTGAAAGTACTGGTTCTCACCTGTAATGTGTGAAACCATTCCCAGCTGCACAGACCACATAATTGCAGATGAGTTGAGAAAGGAAGCAAAGGAGCATATTATGGGGAATGGAAAACATTAACACATGGCAAGAGTTCTAAGGATATAATTAGGTCTTATTACTTTTTAAGAGGCCATGCAATAGCTCCCTTTTATATTTGTATTGATCACCTGAAGGACATTTGAAATGCCTGTCATATCATCTTCCAACTTTAACAGCAGAATGTAGCAACAGCACTTAGCAATAGCGCTTAGACTTATATACTGCTTGACAGTGCTTTCGCAGCCCTCTCTAAGTGGTTGACAGAGTCAGCATATTGCCCCCAACAATCTGGGTCCTCATTTGACCGACATCGGAAGGATGGAAGTCTGAGTCAACCTTGAGCCTGATGAGATTCGAACTGCAAAATTGCAGTCAGCAGAAGTAGCCTGCAGTACTGCATTCTAACCACTGTGCCACCAAAGCTCAT
>JAUDYJ010000010.1:9534063-9564063 GCA_030761175.1 Masticophis lateralis | reverse complement strand
TTGAGAAATGTGGTTGTTATGTGAGCCATCGCGTGACCGCACCCATTTCTACAACTTCTTTTGCTTCGGTCATAAAGCAAATCATCTGGTCATTAGGAAATCTGGCTTCCCTATTGACTTTGCTTCTCAAAAGGCCTCTGGAGGCTCAGGAGAGCAAAAAGGTCACTTCCTGTCCAACCGGAAGTTGGGAAATGGACTCTTTCAGGCCTCTGGAGGGCCTCCGACGGGGTGGAGAAGGCTGTTTTGCCCTCCCCAGATGCATAGAGAGGATTTGGAGCCAGGTGACAAAGAAAAATGGGCCTACTAGGCCATCACGTGCCAGGAATAGGGGGGAAGGGGGTTGCACATCCATGCACAGGGCAGGGCGCTTAGAATTATGGGTGTGTGGGCACACACACGCATGAACCTCCCCCCCCCACCTGACATGCCATGGCAAAAAGGTTAGCCATCACTGGTATCGGTAATCTTTGATTTGCGACAATTGAGCCCAACATTTCTATTGTTAAGGGAGACATTTGTTAAGTGAGCTTTGACCAGAGGTGATATTCAGCCAGTTCAGACTGTTTTGGGCGAACCGGTAGTGGTGACCCGTCCATCCACCCAGCACAATTCTTTCCTATATCGCTGTGTTTTTTGATGCCGCACGCAATGCGTGGATGGCACCCATGAGCGAATGACTGTGTTGTTTGATGTTCCTCACACGTGCGGACAGTGCGCGCAAGTGAATTGCTGTGATTTATGGTGCCGCACACATGCACAGATGGCACATGCTCACATTTCCAGTGCTGGGCGAACCGGTGGTAAAATTCTGTGAAACCCACCTCTGGCTTTGACCCACATCTCTTTCTTGTCATAATTTGTTAAGAGAATCACTGCAGTTGTTAAGCTAGGGACCCGGTTTTAACTGAATCTAGCTTCCCCAATGAATTTGCTTGTCCGAAGGTCACATCATCTTGGGACACAGCAATGGTCTAAGTATGAACCGATTGCCAAGCATCTGAATTTTGGTCACATGGGCCTGGAGATGCTACAAGGGTGGTCAGTGTGAAAAAATGGTCATAAGCAGTGGTGGATTTCAAATCATTGAACAACCGGTTCTCTGCCCTAATTATTTCTTCCAACAACCAGTTCATCATCAAACTGCTCGGAAAGTTAACAACCGGTTCTCCCGAAATGGTGCGAACTGACCAAATCCCACTGGTTATAAGTCACTTGTTTTCAGTGCCATTGTAACTTTGAATGGTCACAACTTTGAACTGTTGTAAGTCCAGGACTTACCTGTATTTATTTATTACTTACAGAAAATAAATAAATCTATTTTCTACATCAGCTAAGCCTGTCCATTGCGAAAAGGCAGCAGATCAAGTGGAACAGTGACAGTTTGCCCGGCTTCCAACAGCTAGGAAAAAAAGACAGTGTGTTCTCTGACTCCTTTACACATGTTTGTTGATAACTGGAAGAGCAGACAGATTCACAAATAGGAGAACAAGAGCTCAGGAGGGAGTGATGATTCAAAGTCGCAGCCTCCTGCGATCAACTTGAGTAAATGGCTCCGGGGGCCATTTAAAGGGCTGCTCCTCATTCTTCACAGGCCCACAAAACATCATTGCTGTCAGTTTCAGAACGTTATTATTTTTATTAATCATTTCTGCAGCACTTCTAATGTGCAAGGTCTTTTGCAGCCTGCGTCTCATTCATCCTTACCAAGAAAACGTCCTCTTGAGATAGGCCGCTACGAGTCCCTTGTCAGAGAAACCACCAAATAGAAACTTAACTTGCCTAAGATGCTTGTGTGTCTTCCGACAATCTGAACTACTGTAGAAAAAGCTCACTTCGGCACTTTTTCTATGGTAGTAGAAGTGGTTGAATCTAAAATTTGTTACTACCAGTTCTGTGGGCGTGGCTTGGTGGGGGGAGTAATGTGACTGGGTGGGCGTGGCCAATTTTTATTTATTTTTTTTACTTTTGAAAGCATTTTTTCTACAGCCTCTTCGGGGAAGAGGTTGTAAAAAAAGTGCTTTCAAAAGGCTCTGACGATCCCAGCTGAGTTACCTGATTGGCAGAGGCTTTTTTTCTTCTAAATGCCTCTGACGATCCAAACTGAGTTGCCTGATCAACAGAGGCTTTTTTCCTTTTAAAAGCCTTTGACAATCCCAACTGAGTTGCCTGATCAACAGAGGCTTTTTTTTCTTTTAAAAGCCTCTGACGATCCCAGCTGAGCCACGCAATCATCAGAGGCTTTTTTTTTTACCTTTAAAAGCATTTTTTTGGCCGAAGAGGTTGTAGAAAAAATGCTTTTAAAAGTAAAAAAAAAAAAAAAACCTCTGATGATCATGAGGCTCAGCTGGTCATGGGGGGGGAGGGCAGGGATTTTTGCTACCGGTTCTCCGAACCACCCGCCTCCATCACTACCAGATCGTTTGATCCGGTCCAAACTAGAAGCATTTCAGCCTGGGGGGGGGGGGGTGTCTCCGGGCAGTTCTAAAGATGGTCTTTGTTTCTAAATGTAAAGAAAAACTGTAAACCAATCTGTACAGGTAGATCTCGGCTTGTGATCATAAGCGAACTCAACATTTCTGTTGCTGTGCAAAGCATTTGTTAAGTGAATTTCGCCCAAGGACTCCCTATACAGCATGTTTTTCTATTTATGATTTTTCTTTCCTTTAATCCTAATAAAGACTTCTTTTTTTCAAAAAAGAAAATAGTAGCTCTTATTTTCCCAAAAGTTTTTTTTGGGGGGGGGGTTTCCCCCAAAAGGCAACTGGAGTTTCTTTGTTTTTTCTTGAGAATGTTTCACTTCTCTTCCAAGAAGCTTCTTCAGTTCTGACTGAACAGTGGAGAATATAAATATAAATCCTTTCATTCTCCACCATTCAGCCAGAACTGACGAAGCTTCTTGAATGAGGAGTGAAATGTCTTCAAGGAAAAACTAAGAAAGTCCAGTTGCCTTTTGGAAAAGGAAAAAAAAAAAAACCCTTTGGGAGAACCATGAATTACCTGGATGATTGACAATCTCCATAGACATTTAGTTCTTATTTTGAATTAAATTTGGAATGAGGTAAATTGTACGACAAGTCTATTACTTATCCAAACTTGAAATAACGTATAGAAAATTTCTCATCTGTCCATATTTATGGGCAATACTTTTAAATAACTCATTCAAAATGTTTTGTTTTATATTCCATAGGTGCCTTTTCAGCCCCACATAATGAAATATATATTAAATATGTATTGTCTAATTCACAGACAAATATATGCTATCATGTCAACTGGAATGCGATATACTGTGAAACATTTGGGAGTTTGGCTCATTACGGTAAAACACAGATGCAAAAGAAATGTGTATTTATTCATATGTGGTATAGGAAAAATAGCAAAGTTAGTAATGATACAAATAAATGTCAAAACAAGAAAGCTATTTTCATTATCTCCTGGATAGAATAGAATTTGTATTATCTCTCAGGGTAGCACCTCAGATAGATTTCTAAATGATGTTATCAAAATCAATGCGATTGTACAATTGTACTGAGAAATGCAGGGTATTAAATGCAGAATTTCCTTTTAAACAAACCAAGATTCATACTTTACAACAGGGATGGATGCAGTAAACTACAAAGGTTTCCAACTCCTCATTGTTTCCCAACAGTTTCACTCCCTTCCTGGTGTGAATTATATTGTAAATTAACTGTAACCTTGTTGCTGGTATCCTTACGATTTATATTGACTGTTTCCAAATATGATTTGATTGCTTATCTGTTCCCTATGACTGTCATTAAGAGTTGTACCTTATGATTCTTGATGAATGTATTTTTTCTTTTATGTACACTGAGAGTATATGCACCAGACAAATTCCTTGTGTGTCCAATCACACTTGGCCAATAAAGAATTCAAGTCAAGTCAAGTCTAGTCGAGTGTAGTCTAGTCTATTTAAATTAAGTTAATTAATTAATTAAATCTAGTCAGCGCTAAATTGCCCCTAGATAAGAGTTAACGATATTCAAGAGAGATTGAATTTAGATCATTTGTGGGAACATAACAATTCTAGGCTGGTTCCTCTCTTGATTCCACTCCAGGTCAACCTGCTCTATAGGTGGCCACCATAACTCTACTATGGATTGCTATGGATTTCATCATGGAAAGGTTCAGCCTTCT
This sequence comes from Masticophis lateralis, assembly GCA_030761175.1. NCBI lineage: Eukaryota > Metazoa > Chordata > Lepidosauria > Squamata > Colubridae > Masticophis > Masticophis lateralis. Next base: position 9,559,911 of record JAUDYJ010000010.1, on the reverse strand, counting down.
TGCCCAAGACTGTTTCACAAGATCTTTGGAGATAGGGAGTTAAAAAGGGTAAATTATATTCCATGTGTGTACCTCAGATTATAACTCCCATAGGCATGTGGCTTCGAAACTCTATATCAGCAAATCAGCTTGAAATAAATCCAGCATTTAGCATTTCTGAGTGATTTTGCCCATGAAAGTAAACAACTCTTAACAAAGACGAAGAAAATGGCCAAGTGAAATTAGAGGGTCACAGAAGACTTTTCCAGAGCAATTGCCCATATCAAAATGTGCAGTTGGCTTGCGTTTATCAAAGGGCATCTTGAATGGCTAAATAACTCACTATGCATCAATATTTAGGGCAAATCTCCACCCTCCCAACTTGTTGATGAGAAACTAGAAACATTTCATTCATTTCATTTCATTCATTTATTAGATTTTTATACTGCCCTTCTCCCGAAGGACTCAGGGTGGTGAACAGCCCTAATTGTTGTAATTGCAGATAAATTCCTAATATTTGTGGCCTTTTCCTTTGTCTCGTTTGGGTTTAAAATAACCCATAATGAATATTTATTTGATAAATGATATAGGTCTGGTTCATTTCTTAGTATCAGTAATAAAAAAAATAGATACAGATATGAATGCAAACAGTGATTGGCATGCTCCTCATAGATTAACCATGCTTTTTACTCCATGGTTAAAGGAAAGATTCTTAGAAAAGGTAACCCACAATGGCGAGATTTGAAAAAGCATACTAACACCGTGGATAGCATTTTCCTTTTACCGTTCAATCACTTGTCTGACTGATGTGAACAAAAGGAAGATTGAAGCATGGTTCAAGGGCTAACAATTGTGTTAAATGATCTGGAGAAATAGCCCTAAAAGTGTAGAGTTGTAATACGTGCAATGCCATCCTAATACAGTTTAATAACATTATGTATGACACTCTAGGATCGCCTTTCATCATCAAAGATCAGCATCTAATAATAATAACAATAACAACCTGCTTTAGATTTCTGTTCCACAGCAGAACAGAAAAAGAGATAAAACTAACCTTGAATATAAAGAACGGATTTTCAGATGGTAACAGATGACTTTCCCCCCTCAAATTTACTCAGAAAATACAATCTTCCTTCATAAATATAAAGAATAGCACTCTGTAATTTCATAACATAAGGCCTTGGGAAAAAGCGTAACAGACAAGTTATATCAGCGTCACCAACACAAAATCTAAGCAGACAAATGAACAGTTAGTGGAAAGATAGATTGCTGATGAATGCTGAATGCTAGCAATGGATTTCATTGAGGAAAAGGCACACCTGCTATCAGAAAGTTGCAGGGGAGGGTTGCTGGGGGTTCACAGGGGTTCGGGAGAACCTCTAGCTAAGATTCTGTGCAGTTCAGAGAACCCCAAAATCCTACTCCTGGCTAGCCCCACCCACCCCACCCCACTCTTCCCAGGAGTCCCCACGTGGCCTGTTGTGAGTGGACGGCATCTGGAGGCTTGGGGAGGGCGAAAAACAGGCCTACCAGAAATTTTGGAAGGCAAGAAATGGGCCTGTTTCCAGCCTCCCGAGGCCCTCCGGAGCCAGGGGAGGCTGTTTTCGCCCTCCTGGAGGCTCATGGAAAGCCTCCAGAGCCGGGGAGGACAAAAACGCCCTGCCCCCTGCTGCCATGGTGCAGGAGGTCAACTTGGCCACGCCCACCATGGCCACACCCACCCAGCAACCGGGCAGAGAAGCCCAACCCTGGAAACATGCACATGTTCTTTGAGTTGCAGAGCGAAGTATATTTTTTTACACCCCTCTGTCTGGATTTTTATTTTATTTTATTTTTTTAGTTTCTGAAAAATCCCTAGGCATTAGAACATGTTCGAGCACACGGATAAATACTTTTTTTCACACAGCTATACCTTTTAATTTCTGGGCCTTTTCCTCATTTTTTTTTTAATTTGATTTATATGCCGCCTTTCTCCAGAGACTCAGGGCAGCTTACAATGCATTAAGCAATAGCCTTCATACTTTTGTATATTTATAAAAGTCAGCTTATTGCCCCCACAAACTGGGTCCTCAATTTACCCTCCTTAGAAAGGATGGAAGGCTGAGTCAACCTTGAGCCTGGTGAGATTCAAATTTACAGTAATTGCAGGCAGCTGGTGTTAATCACAATGCTTTTAGTCTGCTGATCCACCAGGCCCCTGATGTTGATCTTCAAAGCAGAGTTCAAAGTAGAATCGCCATGGTTAGAGCCCTGTTTCTCAACCAGCTTTAAGATGTGCGGACTTCAATTTCCAGAACTGAACCATTACACATCTGGGAGCTGTAGTCCACAGATCTTCAAATTGCCAAGGTTGAGAAACGCTGAATTAGAGTGATGAATCCCAAGTGAATATTGGTCACTTTGGGTCAGCAATTAACATAGGAGTACCTATTGGGCTTTGCTCTAGTTCAGGGATCAGCAACCCACGGCTCTGGAGCCGCATGTGGCTCTTTCATCCCTCTGCTGCGGCTCCCTGTTGCCGCCACAATTTTGAGAGGAGCTTCCGGTTACGGGGAGGAAAAGCATGGTGGACCAGAAAGAGACTCTATGGCAAGGGGCGGGTTTTCTGGTCAGCTCCACAATTGATAGGGCTTTCAGTTAGGACAGGTTGAGGAAAAAGGATGCCGCACTAGGAGGAGACTCTATGGTGGGGGAATCGGACTTCTGGTCAGCTTCAGAATTGAACGGGAGGCTTCCTGTTAGGACCTTTGTGGCTCTTTGAGTGTTTAAGGTTGCCAACCCCTACTCTAGTTTGTTCAAGGATGACAGTCTGTACAGATTCACAGTCATCCAAGCCATGGTTGTCCTAAAGGTGCTTTCAGGAGGCAACTGGACTTTCTTGTTTCTTTTTCTTGTGAAGACGTTTCACTTCTCAACCAAGAAACTTCTTCAGCTCTGACAGGATGGTGAGGAATGAATTTATTCCAGCTGTCTGCAAGGAATATAAATCCTTCCATTCCCCACTATCCTGTCCAAGCTGAAGAAGCTTCTGAGCAAGGAAACATCTTCAAAACAAAAAAAACTTTGCCTCCTGAAAAAGCACCTTTGGTTCAAGCATGGCAGTTGAATAAATCATAAGTGGGTGGATCCACACAATACAGTAAACTAAAGCTAGTGTGGGGAGAAATAAAAGAAGAGTAAGAAGAGAAAACAAAGCTCTACTATTGTGGATGTAGTTTTGATTACCAGGAGGGAAGGTCTGCATTCCAGAAGACCAAAAGACAACAAAGTTTAGATACTGATAAGAAGAGAATATCTGTAGCTCAGGGTTGAACTCTAGAATCCTTGGTACTCTCTGAGCTTGGAAGTTTTCTTGCAAACATTTCATACCCAACTAACTAACATCATCAGTGCTAGAAGGGAGTGGAATTTAGGCAGCTTTGTTTGGAGAAGATTGCTCCAGTTTGCTCCTCCTTAGAACTTATCAGTATATCCTTAATGATGTATGCACTTGCTTCAGTTTGCCACGTTTATTGTCTAGAGGTGAGGAGCAATAATGGAAATTGCATGTCTTTGTCAGTTTTGGCATCCCGACAGTTTCTCAACCTTAACCGTTTTAAGATGTGTGTGTCAGGAGCGAGAAACCGGGAGCCGGAATAGGGTTCGAAAACACGATGAGTTTATTTCATGCTACCTATACACAAGAATCTGATCTACTAACGGTCAAAGCAAATTGGCACTAGATAACAATCAACAGAATTTAGGGGAGCTGGACTTAAGTCTCTTATGGGAGCACAGCATTGGTGGGATTCAGCCGGTTTGGACTTATTTGGGCAAACCAGTAGTTAAACTGCTGACTGGCCATGCCCCTCCCCACCCCTCCTCTTCCAGGAGCCCCCACGCACTCCATTTTGGCTCCCAGGTAAGTGCAGGGAGGACTCCTAGGTGCAAAACAGGGCATGGGGGGTACAGCGCACCCCCCCGGCCCATTTTTGTGCCCATGAGACTTCAGGGAGGCCTCCTAGGTCCAAAATGGGGTGCAGAGCGGCGGAGCATTCCCTCCGTGGCCCATTTTTGCTCCCAGGGAGGTGCAGGAAACCAAGTGCTGCCTGCCATACCCCCTGCCCTCACCCACCATGTCCACATCCACCCAGCAGGTCATTAGGGCAGAGAACCGGTTGTTAAATTACTTGAAGCCCACCACTGGAGCACAGTAACTCCAAACTGATGACGTGTTTGACCCCACCCTCTGGCTAAGCCTCCTACAGTGTGGACTTTAACTTCCAGAATTACCCAGTCAGCACAGAGGGGCCATGGAGAGATTTCTACAACGCAACATTCGGTTAGGGAAACTGTTTTTTTTTTTTCCTTCAAACCCTCTTTGGAATCATCTCCAATTTTGTAATTAGGTATTTGCCATTTCTAAAACCCCTTCCCCCTCCCCCTCCCAAGACTACTTAGATCCTTAAGGAGATGCTATGCCGTCTTGAGGAGGAGACGATAGATGGAGTTGTGAGCCCCCCAATGCTGTTCATTAAGCTAAAAGCACAAGACCAGAATTTTTTCCCTGCTTACCACGTAATTTGCAGGATGCATTTTTAAATGATCTGTAACTGCAGAAGCTCCATCAGTCAGATGATACAGCGAGATAATTCACCCCACTGTCACATGATCTTCCATCAGTCTAAAGATGTGAATATATTGCCACAAGCTTTGGGAATAATGGGTGCACCTGTTTACAGTGTCACCTCTGTTTGCTAATTGTCTCCTTGAGCTACATTTTACTTCTAATGCATTCATTTTTGACAGGCAGCGTCTATTTAGAAATCACATTACTTCAAGAGCAATTGTTCTTTTGTCTATCAAGCAAATGAAGTGTTGTTGTACAGATTTCAGATTCTGATTAGTGAAGTATCAGCATGCCACAAAGGTCAATCAGTTATTTACCTGAAGTTGCAGAAGTATGACAAGGGGGATGTTTTCTTTTCTTTTTCTCAAATTTTCCAGGTTGTGGTAAATGTCAGGGAATTCTAATAGCCTTATGCAATCTAAGAACAAAATTGCAATGGGATTTGCAAAGGGAAAAAGTGAGATGTTATAAAAATGTACGCAAATGATGAAATAAAAATAAATAATAATTGAATAAGAAATTGAAATGAGAATAAAGATAATTAGGAAATCAAATATTTAGGAATATTTAGGAAATCAAATTCTTTAGATTGAACTGAAAAGGGAAACAACAGGAGAGAGGGGAAGGAGTAGAGAGAGAGGAAGGGAGAGGAAGCAGAGAGGCTCTGAATAATGAAATCCAAAAACCTCTAAGTCATTTCCTTTTAAGAAAACTCTTGCTGCATCAGTCTAAAATAACACGTAAATGAAGGTGTACCAATTGTCATCCTGAAGTCATTGATTCACTCAGAACAATAATCCGTAATGTGATTAAATTCATTATTGGGTTATTTGTAAGAGTCTACCCATTTTAATTTAACTTAACATGTGAACCAAGCCAACATGGTTTGTTCAACTAAGGATGATTTTAAACTCCCCTTTTTGTGTTACATATAAACGTAGGCATCTGTTTAAACGGAAAGAATTAATACAAAGAAGGTATGGTTCGTGGAATGCAAGATCCAATCTTTGCTCTAGAATACTTTAGCAATGTGCTATCAGAATTTAAAGCTGGCCTAAGGTGATCGCTCCCATTTAGCTCTCATCTAAGTTGATTTATACTGTGAATCAACAGAATTAACTTATTAAGCTTTTAGGATGTACGTAAGTACATTTGGGGGTTAACATGGCAGCAATCACTTTCTTTGGGGTTAAATGCAGGGGTGGGCTGCTGGGGGTTCGCAGGGGTTCAAGAGAACCTCTAGCTAAGATTCTGTGCAGTTTGGAGAACCAGCAAATCCCACTCCTGGCTGGCCCCGCCCACTTCGCCCAGCCCCTCCCAGGAGTTTCCACGCAGCCCGTTTTGGATGCAGGTAAGTGCAGGGCACCCATGGAGGCTCGGGGAGGGTGAAAAACGGGTCTACTGGAAGTTTGGGAAGGACAGAAAGGGCCCGTTTCCAGCCTCCAGAGGCCCTCCGGAGCCTGAGGAGGTTGTTTTTGCCCTCCTGGAGGCTCAAGAAAAGCCTCCGGAGCCCAGGGATGGCAAACACACACACACACACACTCACCGTGGTGCAGGAAGCTGGCTAAACCACACCATGGCCACACCATGGCCACGCCCACACAGCCACTAAGCCGAGAACCCCTTGCTAAACTTTTTGAAGCCCACCCCTGGTTAAATGATCTCTTGCCTTCCAAATTTCTTATCCTTAAACCTGAAGGCAAAATTAAAAATATGTTGATATGTGTGTTGGTATGTATATATGTATGTATGTCAGGATGTGACATATGACTAAAACGTGTTAGTTTTTTTAAAAAAAGAATAAAGCAGCTAAAGTGAAGAGTAAGTTAAAATAGTGAAAGCTAACATTCCATAATTCATGGTAGGAACAATAATAGGATCAACATTTAGTTTTAGCAGCTTCCTAGAAGTAGCTTTGTTGATAACAACAGGGGAGATTTTCAAAGACGCGAGTTAAAAGTTGGATATCTTTGAAATCTCTCCTTGTTCCCTAATTTCTATTACATGTGCTAATATGGCCATAATGTTAGCTGTAAAGCACAGTTGTGCCTCTCTACGCTTTCCAGCGACTTCAGAGTGAATTTCTGCTTATTTCCAGGCACGTTCTAATCTAGGGTTCTTCCCTATTCATTCATGCATCCCGTAATGTTTAATTCCTCCTTCACAAGTTAGCGGTTCTAAGATCTATTCCAGCATCATGCTAAACCTGTCATACAATCACAGAAGTAGCATTAAAAGTGAACAGGTTTCTCGGCGATTCCTTTATTGAAATTACTATTCAGACACTCAACTCAGTTGGGCGATGACTTTAGGTCAGTTTCTCATACAAAGCGGACATCACACAATGGGGATTGATTTAGCCCCCGGATTCAGGCACACAGATGTTGGTTCCTGCAGACATCGACAAAGTAGAAGATGACTCTACACGAGAGCAACTGGCTGCCTTTTTATGCCATCAAATGGCCAACAAATACATAAAGGGATTTTCCTTGCAGCCTAATTAACCAGCCATGACTCTTCCATGGCTTCGTTTTCCACTGCAGAAAGGTTAATTGTATGTGAATATGCATGTGTTTCTGTGAAAGTGAATCTGCAACAAGAAGTTACAATTACGCTACTGAAACATGTACTTGGGGTTTTTGTTATTTTTAATTACATGTACATCCTACCTTGCCTCCGGGAGCCCCAGGTGATTTAAAAGATGTTCCTCTTCTTTAACCTTCACGGCTATAAACACTTGAAATAAGTTAGGCTGACTCAAAGTCATCCAATGTTTGGCCCCTGTCAAATGGTAACTTAAACCCAAGCCAGCACCTTAAGGAGACCACTACCTTTGCTCCTCTAAAATAAGGTAATTGCTCTCCTTAAATGTTGGAATTAAAAAGGTAAAGGTTCCCCTCCCACATATCTTCTAGTCGTGCCCGATTCTAGGATGCTCATCTCCGTTTCAAAGCCGAAGAGCCAGCACTGTCCGAAGACATCTCTGTGGTCATGTGGCCGGCATGACTCAACACCAAAGGCGCACGGAACGCTGTTACCTTCCCATCAAAGGTGGCCCCTATTTTTCTACTTGCCTTTTTTATGTGCTTTCGAACTGCTAGGTTGGCAGAAGCTGGGACAAGTAATGGGAGCTCACCCCGTTACGCGGCACTAGGGATTCGAACCGCTGAACTGCCAACCTTTCAACTGACAAGCTCAGTGTCTTAGCCACTGAGCCACTGCATCCTTTATTTATTTATTTAATATTAACCAGACCTCAAAATAGCTATTTCTATTCTTATGCTAAGGATAGTTTAATATGCTCATATTCTTTCAATGCATGTACCCAGTTGAGTTATTAGTTGTTCTGAGTATGGGAAAATGGAAGAATCTGATCCTTGGGACAGGCCTGTTAATAGCCAATAGGTCAATTTAGAATAGTTTTTTCCATAAAAGCCATCACATTCCCCCATCGCACAATGGTGACATGTATAAAAGAAACTGATTCTTTATCTCGGTGGTGGACACCATCTGTGATTAGTTGCCAAAGAGAATATAAAGAATATAAGTGGTTTCCTAATGGAATGGACCCCTGGCTCATCTAGCCCAAGAATCTGTTCTCAAAGCAGCCAACCAACTGCACAACAAAACCCACTAATCTCTCAACTGTCATACCACTGATCCATCTGAACCAGTGATGGGATTCCAAAATTTGTACTACTCATTCTGTTGGTGTGGCATGGCTTGATGGACATGGCAGGGGAAGGATACTGTAAAATCTCCATTCCCTCCCCACTCCAGGGGAAGGTTACTGCAAAATCCCCATTTCCTCCCAATCAGCTAGGACTCGGGAGGCAGAGAATAGATGGGGACAGGGCCAATCAGGGGTGGTATTTACCAGTTCTCCAAACTACTCAAAATTTCCGCTACCGGTCTCTAGAACTGATCAGATCCTGTTGAAACCCATCTCTGATCTGAACTCCACTGAACCCCACAGTACGACATATCAATACCAGATAGCCACAGGTATCCACGTGCACACATGTCCATTTGGATATTTTGGAAGTAAATGATTCATGTGTCAGAAATGATATACGAAACTGGATGTATTATGCTTGGTTGATGTACCTACAGGGTGATCCCAGGTTAATTCTTCCAGAACTAATATGGGAAAACTGCAGTGTTTCATACCACATTTATATCAAATCTGGGAACAAATTGTCACCAAACACAGCTCCTCTGAAGGGGACGACAATGCTGTAATTTTATAGTTTGCCAAAAGACGCCGATACAAAAAGCAATGCTTGCCTTAAGATACGTTTTAAATTGGCTCCCTGGAGCATTTTCCTACCTTGTTCACTAAACCACTGTGTATGTTTTCTCCGTATTTAGCATATGCTATGTAACCTGAGCAGGATTCATATTGTTCCTCTACTTGTTTTTCTAAAATATGTTCCCATCAGGACCATAATTACATGCAAAATATTAGACACCAAATCATTCATAAAGAGGTTTATTTTTTTTTCTTTCTCTCTAGATTTTTTAGCAATCCTGAGGCACTTATGTAGAAAGACCATGAGAGAGATCAAATCCCTCCCTACTAGTTCAAATGAGGGATAAACTTCAGATCGTTCTGTTTGCCCCAGAACTGAAGGGAAGGCAAAAATGCTTCCCTAAAATGCTAGGGAGGTGAAAGCAAAGTTTTCTGCTCTTTTGACACATTTATTTTATTTATTTATTTAATTAAATTTATATACCGCCCTTCTCCCCCAAGGGACTCAGGGCGGTGGACAGCCGAAAATTTAAAATAACACACAGTATAAAAATTAAAATAGCTAAAAATAAATTAAATTAATCGGCCTCCCAATTTAAAACCCCAAGGCTATACAATTAAAAACTAACCCATAAAAACCTATTTAGGCTAGGCCGGCTTTCTAAAATAAAAACATCTTCAGGGCCTTGCGGAAGGTGCGGAGATCCGGGATCAGTCGTATTCCGGGAAGTAGCTTGTTCCAGAGGGACGAGGTAAATCTGTTCCATATAGCTCATCAGGAATCATTTTAAGGCTTCTAAATTCCAAAGAGGTTCACTGCTAGACCGATTTGGGTCAATGGTAACAATTTTTCAGTTAATCCAGAAAGGTGATGAGATACCAAATGCTTTACTTGCTTCCTAGCTAGTTGCATACAGGTGATGCTTATTCAGGTATATCTTGACTTAGGAGCAAAACTGAGCCCAAAATTTCTGTTGCAAAACATTTGGTGAGGGAGTTTTGCTCCATTTTATGATTTTTCTTGCCACAGTTGTTGAGGGAATCACTGCAGTTGTGTGAAATAACGGTCATAAGTCACATTTTTCCAGGGCTGTCATAACTTTGCATGAACCGTTGTAAGTTGAGGACTATCTGTAGTACACGCCACCAAATGAAGATTTACAACAATAGCAAGAGCAATCGTCTTAATCAAAGAGACTGCTTTTTTATGAAAGCATTCTGATGTTAAGAAAGCCAGAACAGATAGCCAAATAATATAAACTTTGGGTTAACATGACAGTACAGACCATGATGACTATGGTTTCTACAGGGTTAATGTTAACTTAGCAAACCACTTTGAAATGGTAACAATCACTCCGGTATGTACAGAGCCAGATACTGATACCCAGTGACCAGTTGACAAAGAGCCTCAGATAGCTCAACAGGCTAAATAGCCTGCTATTAACATTCAGCTGTCTGCAATTATTGCAAGTTCGAGGCTCAAGGTTGACTCATCCTTCCATCCTTTCTAAGGTAGGTAAATTGAGGACCCAGTTTGTGGGGGCAATAAGCTAACTTTGTCTAAAAAATATACAAAAATACGAAGGCTATTGCTTAACGCATTGTAAACTGCCCTGAGTCTCTGGAGAAGGGTGGCATATAAATCTAATTTTTTAAAAAAACAAAGAAACAAAAAACTGAATTTGCACACAATTAGTCCTCAGTGTATGACCACAATTACAATCAAAATTTCCATTGTTAAGTAAAGTGGTAGCCGAGTCATGCCTATTTCGCCAACCTTTTTTGCCTGGTTTTAAGCAAATCACTCCAGTTGTTAAGTGATTTACACAGGCGTTAAGCAAATCCGCCTTCTCCCATTGACTGTGCTTGCCAAAAGCCACTGGGAAGACCACAAGTGACCACCACATGATCTCAGTTATGCAACCGTTGTAAATAATTACTGGTTGCCAAGCATCCAAATTGATCACATATCCATGGGAATGCTGCAGCAGTTGCAAGGATGAAGACTGTTTGCAAGTCCCCTTTTTCAGTGCCAGTGTAACTTCGAACAGCCATTAAACAAGTGGTTGTAAGTTGAGAACTACCTGTAGTTATTGTTACTAAATAAACCACAGTTGAATCAGCCCGCCCAATGCACAAAGTTAAACCTGAATCAATCACTTTGAGACTTAGTGGGATGGGTAAACGCAAGGGTAAAATGCTACCGGTTCGCACCAGTTCGGGCGAACCCGTAGTAATAAAAGCTACAGGTTCAGGAGAAGCGGTAGTAAAAAAATTCGACCTGTTCATCTGAACCGGTATTTCTGATGATGAGGAATTTCTGCTTTCTAGTTAATATAAATCACGTGGCACAGCTGTTCCCCCCCCCCCACTGTTCTAGTTACCTTCTTAAGCCTCCTTTTTCTATGCTGCACAGTAGCACCTGTGGTGCGTATGCATGTGAATCACATGTTTGGTTCGCACTGCGCATGCACGCACAGCAAACTGGTGGCAAATCTTGGAGGATTTCACCACTGGGTAAATGTCATTAATGAAGAATTATGGCCACCCATTAAGCTAGGAGCCTGTGTAGGGTAGGGGGCTAATGCCTCCTACTAAAGGCAGCAATTAACACCAGCTGCCTGTAATTTCTGTGAGTTCAATCCTAGCCAGGCTCAAGGTCGACTCAGCCTTCCATCCTTTCTAAGGTGGGTAAATTGAGGACCCAGTTTGTTGGGGACAATAAGCTGACTTTGTATAAATATACAAAAGTATGAAGGCTATTGCTTAACACATTGTAAGCTGCCCTGAGTCTCTGGAGAAGGGCGGCATATAAATCAAATTTTTTAAAAAAAGCTGCAGTTAAGCTAATATGTTGCTCATGGCTACACAAGAATCTAGCCAATGTCCAGCACTAAATTGGTTCTAAATAAGAGTTAAAAAAAATTCAAGAGGGGCTGGAGTTGGATCACTTGTGGGATCCACAAGAGAGGACTCTAGGCTGAGTCCTCTCTTGACTCTGCCTCCAGACGCTGCCCCTCTTTCTTCTACAGTAACCCTAGTTTGAATGTACAATATGCATTTGGATGGTGCAAGTAATCTCCCTTCTTGCCTCCCAACAGGTTGTTGTATGACACCTTGGGCTTAAAAAAAGAATATACATTTATTGTGTTTTGCTTTGGACCTATTGACATTCTTCTGAGCTACTAAATGCTTGGCATTAATATAGGAAATCAAAACTTGAATTAAAGGAACACTCCCGTACCAGATGGGAAGCCATGGGAAATGCTAAAGTAGATTTCAGCGTTAAGGACTAACAGAATAGTTTAGCATAAAGTGTTTTAATTTTGTATGCCATAAGCCTCAGAGAAAGGATAGCTTTTAGTCTAATTATAATCGATGAGTGGCAATATAAAAATCTTTCCTACCTATTTATTTACAAGATTTATTCACCAAGTATTTCTTCCCATTAGGAAGCTCAGAGAGGCACGCCACAATATAAATCCAACAGAGGTATTAAATTCTGTCTAAATTACAAGATATAAACTAAAAATAATTTTAAAAAATGAGTTGTCAACTAAGGTCTTGATGGATGAGGCCAAAAGGCTTGTTGAAAAAGGAAAATCCGACTAAACACCACAATCTTGATTGTATTTTTAAAGAAAAAAAACCCTGATTTTTTCATAGATATTCTGATTCTTCCCCTCTAATTCTACCTATTTCCTCCTTGCTAGCCACATTCTTAATGTAGTGATAAAATAAGGAGAGAGGGAGATTAATATAAAATGGGATATTTGCGTCGAGAGCCTTGGAATATTCATAGTTTTATGTTTTTTTCTTAAGTAATCAGGAGCATATTGGTATTTTGAAATTATGTATCGCTAATAACACAAAAGTACTTAAGAGCAGAAATAGACAGTAATGGAAAATGCAGTCAACTGTTGACAACATATAGAATTTCAGAAAATAATTTACAGAGAACAGCAGAGCAGATGAGTCAAAATTTTCTCAAAAATATTCCTGGTCTCCAATAGTCCAATGTAATTCATTTTCTATCTCTGTTCATTAATCATTGTTAAAATTAGTGATCCATTTCCTCCACTCTGCCATCTGCACTCAGCTTCGTAACAAACATGACACCTTCCTGCATAATAAAACCTGACATCTACGAGGATGCCTTCCCAAATAGCTTTATGCATATTTGCACCTCTATAACCGATTCCGTTGTCAGACAAAAGTGGATTATCTAACTAGAGTTCTTTCTTTATCAAGGCACAAATCTGTGGTTGGGTGTCTACATCTGACAAAGGGCGAGCGTAGACACTCACAAAGATGAGGCCCAAAAAAAAAGGGGGGTGGGGGAATATCATGCCTTCCTATCCATACTGCAAAACAGAATTAGTAGGAAAGTATTTTAGAGCTGAGCCAGAGACATTGATCAGATGTAAACACAGAGCTAGTTCTAAGCTTTAAGCAGGGGTGAAATGCTCCCAGTTCAGACCGGATCAGACGATCCGGTAGCGATCGTGACAGGTGGTTCAGAGAACCACTAGTGATGGTGGCATGAGGCTCCACCCACCTGCCCAGGTGTCGTTACTTACTGGTTTTAACCAGGAAGTAATGTGTTTTTTACACATTACACATCTGTGGCACGTGCACTTCCGAACCAGTAAGGAAAGTAAGTAGATTTCACCCCTCGTTTTAAGTATATTGATAGAAGAAAAGTCAACTACATCAACTGCCTCTAAGGACAGTTTGGATATTTTAGAGGGTAGATAGAGGAACAGTGATACCTGATAACTAATTGGGTCCGAGAGGTGCGATAAGTACCAAAAATGATGAGTATCAAACAAATGTTCCCAGTAAGGACTAATGCAGTGAGTTCATCTAGTTTTGATCACCATGATGTAAAAAAAGATGTTGAGACTCCAGAAAGAGTGCAGAAATGAGCAACAAAGATGATTAGGGGACTGAAGGCTAAAACATAGGAAAACTGGTTGCAGAAATTGGGTACGTCTAGTCTAGTGAAAAGAAGGACTAGGGATTACATGAGAGCAGTATTCCAGTATCTAAGGGGATGCCACAAAGAACAGAGGGACAACCTGTTTTCCAAAGCACTTGAAGGCAGAACAAGAAGCAATGGATGGAACCTAATAAAGGAGAGAAACAACCTAGAATTAAGGAGAAATTTCCTGAAAGTTAGAATAATAAACAGTAGAGCAACTTGTCTCTAGACATTGTGGGTGTTCCAGGACTCTTTTAAGAAGAGATTGGACAGCAATTTGTCTGAAATGGTATAGGGTCGTGATGGTGAACCTATGGCATGCGTGCCACAGGTGGCACTCAGAGCTATATCGGTGGGCACGCAAGCTCAGCTCCGGCATGCATGCGCGCACCAGCCAGCTAATTTTTGGGCCTTCTGGGCCCATCAGAAGTCAAGAAACAGGCTGTTTCTGGCCTCCGGATGGCCTCCAGGGGTGTGTGGAAGGCCCATTTTTCAGTCTCCCCAAGCTCCAGAACCTTTCTAGGAGCCTGGGGAGGGCAAAAACAGTGTTTCCCCACCCCCGGAGGCCAGAAATGGCCCGTTTGCCAACTTTTAATCCCACCAGCTGATTTCTGGGCCTTCTGGGCCCACCAAAAGTCAGCAAACAGGCCGTTTAAGGCCTCCAGAGGGTCTCCGGGAGGTGGGGAAAGCCGTTTTCACCCTCCCCAGGCTCCAGGCCCACTGTGCTATCATGTGCCAAAAGTGTGGGGAGCATGGGGGGGTCACGTGTGCATGAACAGGAGGTGGGGCATATAGAATTATGGGTGTGGGCACACAGACACGCAACCCCCCTGCACTCCCCCTAATTTTGGCACGCAATGGCAAAAAGGTTAGCCATCACTGGTATTGGGTTTCCTGCTTGAGGGTTGGACTAAAAGATCTCCAAGATTCCTTCCAACTCTGCTATTCTGTTATGGTAGTTGACCCCAACAAGTCTAGCTCATGTGTTGAGTACCAAACAAACAATGAGTACCAAGACAAAATGTTCATGTCAAAATGCATTGAGTAGTAAATTCAACTATTTGAGTTTCAAAGCAGTTGGGTACCAAGGTACCACTGTATAATTTTACATTTCCTTTGTGCTTGCTTTATGTTCTTTGCTAGTGTACTTTATATTTTTAGACATTCGTGCTCATTCTTAGCTTCCAAAGCTTGGGCCAGAAGTTCATGCTCATGCAGACATAGTAAGCATGTCCCCACTGATCTAATATGCATTTGTAGACTCCTTCCTGTTTCTCCGTGTGGGATGCACTCAGAAATTTTTATGTTTGCTCATTTAAGACTAACCGTTTCTGTCCATTTGGCACTTTGCACTGCTGGGCTCAAAATGGCTAGAAGTCTTAAATGCTTTTGAAAGAGGAAGGAGGGGAAGATAAGGAAATTTACTTTTTTAAAAAAAACAAGGGGCTTACCGACTGACTGCTATCATTTTTCTATTAGATGCAGTCATATTGGAAATTTCTAATGTCTGTGAAGGAAAAAAA
Organism: Masticophis lateralis; assembly: GCA_030761175.1. Classification (NCBI taxonomy): domain Eukaryota; kingdom Metazoa; phylum Chordata; class Lepidosauria; order Squamata; family Colubridae; genus Masticophis; species Masticophis lateralis. The sequence continues at coordinate 9,544,564 of JAUDYJ010000010.1, read as the reverse complement.
CAATCTACCAGTATTATCTTTCTGGACATGTCAATGAAAGCTATTAATTTATTTTAATGCGTTATTGACATCTTCTTTGCTATAGATGGAAAAGTCAAGAAAGGGAAGCTTAATGCTATGGGCATAATCAGAAAAAGAAACAAAATCACTTAGGCAAGCAGAGAGAAGTTAACCCACAATCCACCTGCTGTAAGAGGCAGGGATCATGCAACCTGCAAAGGTCTGAGCAGGGTGTCAGTTGTTTAAAATAATGGGGAGCTGCATTATTCCTCTGCTCTGAAGGTGTATTTAAAGAGCTGCGAAGAAGTCTCTTCTCTTGAACCAAATAACTACCTGAAAAGCAGGTGATATTTTTGGTACGAAGAGCTTCAGATGATTAGAAGAGCCGTGGTGGCACAGTGGTTAGAATGCAATATTGCAGGCTAACTCTGCTCACTGCTAAGAGTTCGATCCTGACCGGTTCAAGGTTGACTCAGCCTTCCAACCTTCCGAGGTCGGTAAAATGAGGACCCAGATTGTTAGGGGCAACATGATGACTTTGTAAACCACTTAGAGAAGAGAATAAAGCATTATGAAGCAGTATATATATCTAAATGCTATTGCTATTAACTGCCATATTTAACCACAAAGAAACCACAGGGTACTGTACCCTGTCTATGTGTGAGTTCTATGTTCTAACGTCTATGTGTATTTACCCATGTAGTATGGCTGCAATCTTGTTATTTATACTTGTTATCTTTTTGATCCCCCCTTTTATTAGTATAATGATGATGATGATGATTACATTATTCTGTTGCTTTGAATGTACACTGAGAGCTTCAGCACCAGAGATAAATTCCTTGTGGGTCTAATCACACTTGGCCAAATAAAGTATCCCATTTAAATTCAATTCAGCAATGCCCCCATGTGCCATCTGTAACACACACTCACTACAAATCGGTATGGAATACATATGGCAAATATGTAAGGGTAATCCTCAACATACAACCACAACAGGAATCAAAATTTCCACTGTTAAGCAGGGTGGTTGTTAAGTGAGCTGCACCCGATTTTACAACTCTTTTTGCTATGGGAATCTCATTGCAGTTGTAAGCAAATCACATAGTTGTTAAGTAATTCCAGTATCCCCAGTTGCGACTTTGCTTGTCGGAAGCATTCCGACTTTGCTTGTCGGAAGCATTAGCTACGAAGGTTGCTAATGGAGATCACATGACCCCTGGATGCTGTCACTGTTGTAAATACCCAAATTTTTATCATGTGAACTTGGTGATGCTAGAATGGTTATAAGTACAACTACCAGTGGTAAGTCCCTTTTTCCAGTGCCGTTGTGTTTTCGAACAATCATAAAAAATGGTTATAATTTGAGGGCTTATGAAATAAGTATGAAATATCTCTTTTTAACCGTGTATTCGCTACGAACGCCAGGTGGTGACACCTGCAGAGATTTTTACATTCTCTATCTTATGTATGGAAAAATGGACACAGGTATATGCCTATACAGTGGTGGATTTCAAATTTTTTTACTACCAGTTCTGTGGGTGTGGCTTGGTGGGTGTGGCCTGTCTTGGTGGGTGTGGCCTGTCTTGGTGGGCGTGGCAGGGGAAGTAAAATCTCCATTCCCACCCCACTCCAGGGGAAGGATACCGTAAAATCTCCATTCCCTCTGCAATCCAGGGGAAGGTTACTGCAAAATCCTCATTTCCTCCTGATCAGCTGAGACTCAGGAGGCGGAGAATAGATGGGGGTGGGGCCAGTCAGAATTTTTACTACCGGTTCTCCGAACTACTCAAACTTTCCGCTACTGGTTCTCCAGAACTGGTCAGAACCTGCTGAAACCCAAACATTATACACATAGCCTATCCCATTTTCATAAAAGCTATATTTCAGTAAAGGATATAGTACTGGCAACTATATTCCAAACAGAACTGCAGCATGAGTCGGCAATATGTACTCACTAAAAATATAACTTGTGAAGCCACCCTCACAGGAGCAATGACAGAGCTGAGATTTTAACCCTTATTTCTGTGTCCCACACGCTGAATCCTCTATCACTGTGGCTGTTACCATGGTGCTTTGTAGATTTTATGGAGGGGGGGGTGAGGGAATTGTGGGCTGGGGACTTAAACATTTGGTTCATACTTCACAGAATAATTTTAAAGTAGATAACCTTATGGAGGATACACTGTGGGAGCAGAGAAACCTGGATCCAATCTCCAAGAAAGAGTTTTGACTTGTAAGGCAAACGTGATTGGGAGAGTTATACATTACACACACCCCTTGAGATTTCTTATAGAAACAGTATTTGCACATACTGAACCAAAACACAAAATATGTATTAAATACAACTGCCCTCTCTCTTGGTAATACATGAATAAACAGCCAGAAACACACCCCAGTGTTTGAAAAACTTCACAGATAATCCATCTTTTTTCTTTTCTTTTCTTTTTAAAGTGCCCACAGTACCACTCTAAAAGCTTAAATCAGCCCTATTTTAAATTATTTTAGACTTGTAAATGATTTTATATTGTGAAGGGCCAGCTTTCTTCCTGGTAGCTACAAACCAAGTGGCAACCCTTTTCACTTCCTCACTGCAATGCTTGAAAATATTGTTTTCAAATCTTTAGCTTGAAATGCTAATAACAGCGCCGTGAGTTTTACCAATCGAAAGACGTTGCATTTAAAAAATGTATTTCTCTGTGGGGTTGGGGTTTTTTTTTTTTTTTTTTTGAAAAAAAGAAATCTTCATTATTATTTGCCAGACAGTTTATGGAAATGAAGTGTCTAGCCTATTTATTCATTTAACACTTCTTAAAGCTTGCAATAAATATTTTTGAGAGGAACTCGCAACGCTCTGCTCCCCCCCACCCCCAAATCTCTCCACTGAACAAAAAATAATGATCACAAATAGACATTGTTCTATAGCTGTCTTTTTCTCTCTTTTTTTGCCTTCTGGTTTTCTTTTTTCTTCACATGTCTGCATACTGACACATTCAATTTCAGGTTATCAGCACATCTGAATTACGGAATAGTGATGGGGAGAGAGGGCAAGTCTCTCTAGACTGATTAGCATCATTTAAGAAAGCATTCGGTTGCTTGGTTCATTGGCTGCAGGGATTCCTTAATGGGTGGCCTTTTAGCATTAGAAGTCAATATGGAGCAATCTCATTTGAATTAAATATGGACAAAAGAAAAGATTTGATTGTGATTATTCATAGCTAACCTTTTAATTTCACAAAACACGTCTGTCCCACAAGCCACCCCCCCCCAAAAAAAAAGGGTTTTTTTAAATGTATACATCCATACATAAAATTTGATTGATTGATTGATGTTCTTAATCCTCTTTGGCTGTATTTGTATCTTTTCACCAAGCGTTGTAAAAATAAAGTCAACTTTTGAAAGAGTGTTTCTTTTCCAAGAGAAAGAAAGAAGAAAGAAAGAAAGAAAGAAAGAAAGAAAGAAAGAAAGAAAGAAAGAAAGAAAGAAAGAAAGAAAGAAAGAAAAAAAAACAAAACGAGGGAGGGAGGGAGGAAGGAAGGAAGGAAGGGAGGGAGGAAGGAAGATCTGTGTGAATGTTCTTGGAAAACCTTTTAACTTGGTCCTGGTTCATAATGAAAGCAAACAGGCTAATTCTAATCCATAAAATATATGTAAATCCACTCTGAAAAAGATACTTGTATATATGAGATTTACACTTGCATCAGAATGGGTTGCCGATTGGACTTAAATATTTCATTAACACACATGATTTAGGGTTGATTTTTTATTTTTATTTTTATTTTATTTTTTGCTAAATCCATGGCAAGATTCAGACAAGTCAAAAGCAGATCGGAACTGTGATCTCGATGAGAAAAACAATTCACATGAAAATTCTGTTGGAGCTCAGCAAACGGAATTGATAAAACCTCAACAATGCATTTCTCTGCCAGCAACTGCTAAGATTTTTATCACATGTTGCCATTACTGAACTCAGAAAAGATCAGAAAGTTCAACTCAAACTGACTGTGTGGATTATGAAGGAAGAAACAACAACCAAATCGAACATATACCACATCTGTTCAATAACCAGGTCACAAATTCTCAAAAGAGGTGACGAATATGGTAGATTGTTGTTGGCTGACAGCTCTGTATTTTCAGAGACACGTACGTTTTTCTGTAACTTACCAATACCATCCTATATGGAGGAGTGCATTAAAGTAATGCTGATAGAGAAAGCATGGAGAAGAACATGTGAGTATTGCCTGTGGATGGGACAGGTGGAAAAAACAGGCACAGAGGGTCCTTGACTTATGACCACGATTGAGCCAGGGATGAAATCCTACCAGCTCGGAACGGTTCGGGTGAACTGCTAGGGATTATAGGCATCAATTTGCCGAACTGGTAGTAATTACCCCTCTTTGACCACATCCACGTCCGGCCAGTCGCAGCTCACCACTTCTGGCCACTCGATATTCCACAGAATTCAATGTTAAATGCAGCAGAGAGAATGCTAACTTTTCTCCCTCCATTCAGAACGGAGCTGCTGCAGCCTGTCCCTTTTAAGGTAGTCCCCAGGAGGGAGGGGGACGGGGGGGAGCAGCTGGAATGGAGCCGTTTTTGTAAAAGGCAGGAAAATGGGGGAAGGGGAGTTTCCTGCCTGTCATCCATTCCTCAATCTCATCACAGACTATTCCCCTCCCCATTTTCCTGACATTCACGACAAGGAGTGGCTGGGAGGGGAAGGACCGGCGAGGAGCCCCTCGATGTGAGTGATGTAGAATTGGCCATGCCTACCCAGTCACATGACCTTCCCCCCAAACAAGCCACGCCCACAGAACCAGTAGGGGAAATGTTTTAATTTGACCCCTGAATTGAGCCCAAACTTTCCATTACTAAGCAAGGCGAATTAAGTGAATTTTGCCCTATTTTACAACCTTTCTTGTAACAGTTGTTGAGTAAATCACTGCAGTTGTTAAGGTAGTAGCACAGTTGTTAAAGGGTCTCTGCAGAAGATTGCAAAAGGTGATCATATTATCCTATAACACTGCAACTATCGTAAATACATGCCAGTTGCCAAGCATCTGGATTTTGATCATCTGAACATGGGGATGCTGCAATGGTCATAACTGTGAAAACCGGTCAGAAGCCACTTTTTTTTAGTGCCGTTGTAACTTTGAACTGTCGCTAAATGAATAGTTGTAAGCCAAGGACTACCTGTAATTTATAATAGAATCCATGGCCTTTCTTTGCCTGAACAGAACCAGCAAGCAAAATCAGATTCCAGTTGCAGAATTCAAGAATCAGAATAAACCAAAGACCACCCAAAAACTAAGCATTGTTTAAAAAGATATATATTTGTCCTACTGATTCTTAGTAACTCAAGTTTAGACCGTTAGTCACTGTGATTATGCCTTTATTTTGACTATATCTGGGCTTTAATCCCTTTAAAAGCAGCTCCCTCTTCAGTGGGGTAAACATTTTAGTTTTGAGGATTTTTCGTTTTCTTGAGAAACACTGAATATTTGATAAAAAATGAAATATATTTATTTTTACTACCCTTTACAGATGGATTGTTCTGGTACGACATCAAATGTGTAATTCATGTTTGTACTGTAATTGAAAAGTATCATTTCTTCAAAACATATGTGATTATATGGACTGAATTTACTTTATTTTCAAATGAAGCTACATGCTGATGAAGTGTAAACAATGTAGTATGTCTGGCATCTCTATACTTTTTTCCTGTTTATCCAGAAAATATCAACACTGTAATAAAATTTAAAAGTTATATTCTTGTTCTTGTTTGTATAATCCAAGATACTAAAATTGCATATTTCAAGGGAACGAAAAAAAGAGTTGAGACTGGGACAAAACTCAAAATATAAATTTTGCCCACTGAAAATTTGACAGAATGGAGCTTAAAAATCCTGCTAATCATACGATTCCCCCAGACAGGAGAGCAGCTATATCAAGAAATGAGAAGCTCAGCTAAATGCTAGTTGGAATTGAAACAGATAAAAGATTTCATAAGTATGTTCACAATTTTTCATGCAGGGGAGAAAAAGTTGAAATAGGCTAAGGAGATGACCGGGAAAGCAAATCTATTTGAAGCTGGAGGAAGTGGAGAAGGTAGTTTGCAAATGAAGTTAGATCTAGGATGTTTGGGTGGCTGATGGATCTCCTGTTTCTTTTTTGTAAAATTTTATAAAACATTCTTAACTCTAAGAACGAAAATACAGTTCTAGATTACCTATATTCTAATATTAATAAACAAGATTATCTATCTATGATATTTAAACATATAACTATATATATAGTCTTAATTTGCTATTGACGGTGTAAATTTGTTACCTTTAATTTCTTAGTGTATTTGCCATCTGTTTTTTTTCCCTGTCTATCAATCCATTCATACCATCTGTTCCATATTTGGTAATACTGTGAGTCTTCCTTGTTATTTAGTTTTAAAGTTAATCTATCCATTTCTGCACATCTAAATATTTTTTGAATTATTTGTTCTTCTGTTGTTCTAATTTCCAAGATTGGGCTAGGGTTGTTATTCTTGCTGCCGTAATTGTGTGTAATGTAATGTATTTTATTTCTTTTTTGTTATCTTTTTTAAGTATGCCTAGTAAAAAAAATTCAGGTTTTAGGTCAATCTCTTCTTCTGTTATTTCTGTTATCCATTTTCCGATTTTCATCCAAATTTTTTTTATTTACCACTACAAGATGTGGTATAGGTGGCACCTAGCCCCAGCTATATTGGCACAAATGTATCCAAATTGTAACCCGACATGTTGGAAATGTAGACAATCACCAGGAACATTTTATCATCTGTGGTGGCTCTGCCCAAAAAAGGATCTCCTGTTTCAAGGTGGACCAAAAACCATCAAAAATTTCCTGAATAAGGAAATATTCCCAAAGATTGGGGCGGATCAGGGTAGATCAGCCTACCCTGCAGAGAATTTCCAAAGGAGAAGAGGATTTGAAGACAAGATCTTCAAGATTTTGTTAGTCATGACAAAATGCCAGCTAAGTTTTATCTGCAACCCTTGATTATCTCTAAAGGGAATTTGCCTATAGCTGCACACATAATTAAATTTTGGAATAGACACCCAGCTACAGGAGCAGAAGATTGGTTTTTGGAAGGAGATGGCTAATCTCAAAATCGTACAGCAATGTAGCTGTAAATAAAATTTAACACGTACAAACCCTCTCTTCTGAAGTCTTGTGAAAAGGTGGAGGGGCATAGAGGTCAATTTGTCTACCTCCTTAAGTTAAAAGTTGCTTTTATTTTTATCCTAGAATAGGGGAAAGAGAAAAAGTGGTTTCTTCTCCCACTTGTGATGTTAAGAATACAAATACACTTTGATGCAAATTCTTACATATTGCAATTATGTCTGTTTAGTTTTGAGAATCCCGCACTGACTGTCTCTCCTTTACTGAATAAAGTTCCATTTCTATTTTTTTTTCTTTCTTGCATTGTTTGTTTGTTTTCACCTTTTTCAATTTGATTTCTTGCTTAGGTACAGGGACACAGATTCCTTGCTCAACTCAGGGCCACAAATGAGCCCAAAATTTCTGTTGCTAAGAGAGAGAGTTGTTAAGTGAGTTTTGAATCATTTTGTCACCTCTCTTGCCACCGTTGTTAAGTGAATCACGGCTCATCAGCAGGTCACAAAAAGGGATCACATGTCCCCCAGGACACTGCAACTGTCATAAAGATGAGTCAGTTGCCAAACATCCAAATTTTGATCACGTGACAATGGGGATGCAATGGTCGTAAGTGTGAAAACTTTCAGTGCCATTGTAACTTCAGTCATTAATTGCACAGTTGTGAGTCAAGGACTATTGTACTTCCAAAAACAAGATTTCACCATTTTATACTTTGTTTACAAAGAAAGCAAAAGCAAAAAAAAATAAATAAATAAAAATTCTGAAAGGATCTCTTTGGGGTCAAGATTATTTCAGTAAATATGAGATGCTGAAAAAGAAGTACTAAATACTCAACATTCCTGCCCAAACAGTGCTGATCCTATCATATACAGCAGTGGTGTGTTTCAACCGGTGTTACCATCGATTCACTTCATGCACGCGCTTCGCACAAGTGCAGTGTATTACGCAACAGCTGAGACACGGCAATCCGCTCTGCCGTGCTTTTCAGCTGGGCTAAAAACGACTGAATATAAGGTATGTATAACGCAGGGGCGGGCGGGATTGCCAAGCTAACCGACGGAGAGAACCAGTTCGCTCTCAGCTCACCATCGCCGCTACAGGCTCGCCCGAACCGGGCTGAACCGTTAGAAAGCCACCGCTGATATACAGTATGGTAAAGCACTGAATTATTGTTTTCGTACACGAGATACCAGTTCTGCAGAATGATATGATATGATAGCTGTATACATAGCCTTACAAAAGGCTGCACACAATCAAGTCCCTTGTCTCAGCTATGAAAACGCAATGTGACATCTGCTAATCACATTACAGTTTCCCTATTGATGCTAAATCTCTCCATTTATTGTCCATGACCTCAGCTGCTACCTTTTTTAAAATCTGCAATATAAAATATATTCATCTACTTATTGCATATGCTATCAAAGCCACAATCTTTAGAGCTTGGTTTTTCCGTGCATATAAACAGAAGAACAGCGCAGGTCAAGAAGCATGGAATATCTTATTACATTACTCATAATCTTTCCTGGTCATTTTTACCTCTTTTTTTTTCTTTTTTGAAGAAGGAAACATATAGCATGATGTTCTCTTTTTTTTTCCCCTACTAATATTTGTTTTTAATCTAGGTGAGGTATTCTGTTTTATGATCCCAACTACTGTTCATCTATTTGTGACAATGCTTTTCAATGAGGTTATAATTATAAAGAATGAACATATTTTCAATTATCTAATAGAGTAAACGAATCCGTTATGAAAACTAATGGCTAAAGATTATTTTTTTTCATAAGATATTCATTGGCTAGCTAGCTTTCATTCGGCTTATGCTCTTTTAAGTCAAATATTAATATTGTTACTCATTTGGATGCTATTTCCATTTTTCTGCTATTTTGTTCTTTGCCCTTTGATCACCAATTCAATTATTTTTATTTCTTACTTTAAATCTTACCAGATGCTTGGAATTTTTTGTTTTTAGTTCAAAGATGTTGCTCTTTTGTAAGATGTTCACCATATCGGTGAATTCAAATGAGATATTTAACCGACTAAAAGACATTAAACTTGCTTGTAGAGGCAGTCCTTGACTTAGGGTCACAATTGAGCCCAATGTTTCTGTTGCTAAGTGAGAACTTTGTTACGTGAGTAACGTTTGCCCCATTTTATGCCTTTTTTGCCACAGTTGTTAAGTGAATCACTGCAGTTTAGTAACATGGTTGTTAAGTGAATGTGGTTTCCCCATTGACTTTGCTTGTCAGAAGCAGTGGTTTCAAAAACTTACTACTGGTTCTGTGGATGTGGCTTGGTGGGCGTGGCAAAGGAAGGATACTGCAAAATCCCCATTTCCTCCCAATCAGCTGGGACTCGGGAGGCAGAGAATAGATGGAGACGGGGCCAGTCAAAGGTGGTATTTACCGGTTCTCCGAACTACTCAAAATTTCCACTAATGGTTCTCCACAACTGGTCAGAACCTGCTGAAACTCACCTCTGGTCAGAAGGTCATAAAAAGTGATCACATGACCCAGAATACTGCAACCATCATTACATACATGCCAGTTGCCTAGCAACTGAATTTTGATCACATGATCAGGAGGATGCTACAACAGCCATCAGTGTGAAAACTGCTCATAAGTCACTTTTTTCAATCCCGATGTAACTTTGAATGGTCACCAAATGAACTGTTGTAAGTCAAGGACTACCTCTAGCATGACATATATAAAGGATGCATAAAACTGCAAATTGTTTCTGGTTCTTTTTAAATACTGAAGCAAATTAACTTGAGTCCATTGAAGTGTCTTTCAGCTTGGCTTCTCCAGACAGGTTAAGATTAAAACTTTGGCTGGGACTTCTGAGAATTCCCAGAATTCAATGATTTTGAAAGGTATCAAGTTTGAGAAAGTTGTCCTGCAACAGAAATGTGAGATTTTTGAAAAGAAAAGTAAGAAATTTCCTGGATTCTGTGTATATAAGCCTCTTCGAAGAATTTAACCTCCTGAAAAAAGCAGGTTTTTTTAAAAAAAAATTCTACATTTTCATCGATAAGGGAACTTCTTTTCACACTTTTTAAAATATATATACATAATCAAAAGATAAACAAAAGTGATTTTAAAATCTCCTCCAATTCTTCTTTCAGTGCAGAATGAGCAAAGATGTCGATTTCAAATTTTGTTTTTTCTTCTTCTTGCAAATTTCTCAAGTCTTATTCTCAAATGTTTTTTTCAAAGCCAGTCTGAACTGCCTCTGAATTTTAGTATAATTTTCTCCAAACAAGGGCATTTTTGCTTGCGATTTCCCTTAAGATCCAACTCTTGAAATTACTATGCTGAACTCCATTATTCCATTATTCTGTTATTCTGAAAAATTC
>JAUDYJ010000010.1:9451563-9531563 GCA_030761175.1 Masticophis lateralis | reverse complement strand
AGTCTTGTTTTACCAGACCTGTTTTCCTCCAGTTCAAACACAAAACAAAAGAAGACCCCACTGCCTTTTATTCCTAAAAAAAAAAATAATCTCTAAATATATTTTAAAATATTTGGCGATCCATTTTCTTGGTCCATTTGCCTAAAGGAAAGAACAGAAACGTCTGACTTGCATGCCATGTTCTGCTATAGAGAAAACAAACAATGCAATGCAATTAGTGAGAGAAACCCCAGGTTCAGGGCAGCAGAAAAAGAGCAAAAAGCGATTATTTGCATGTAGGTAGTGAAACTTATTCATGGTCACAGAGAACATCTCCTCTGTAGCTCTCAAAAGTCATAAGATTGTGCCCTGTGTGACAAGGTTCCCTCCATAAAATCTATCTGAATATGGGCACGGAAGCATTAAAGATGTATTTATTTTCAAAAGCATCCGAATGGGGTTACATGTACTGGTTGATGCATCGCCATTCCTGCAGAATCCAAATATTAGTTCTCTACTGGGGTTTTTTTTTTTCTTTTTTTCTTTTTCAGGGAAACACAAACTCGAGCCTTGACATCCTGTGCAAAAATATTTTTCTTCTAGCAGTTTAAAAACTTCCTGAGTCCTTTTGTTTCAAAAGGGCCTGCCATTGTGGGTTACCCATCTGGAAGGCAGGAAGGGAAGAGAGAGAGGAAAAAAATAATTAAAAAAAAAAGGTCGAAGCAATCAAAAAGAAAATAAAAGGGGTGGGAGGGGAAGAAAGCTTACCAAAAAAAAAAAAATGATAAAGAGGGGAAAAAAGGCATTTTTGTAAAAAAAAGAAAAAAGAAAGAAAAGAAAAGAAAAGAACAGAACAGAACAGAACAGAACAGAACAGAACAGAAAAGAAAAGAAAAGAAAAGCTAGCATGATGAAAGGAAGCTCCTCTTTTCTGAATTATTCCAAATTTAGACAAAAACCTTGCAGCGGGGAAAATTGTAATCATGAAAGCTATTTTCCAAGACTTCCTCCCTCTCCCTAGCATCACACTTTGCATATGTGTGTGGGCATGCAAACAAGGCTGTCCAACTTGTTATGCGCCGTAATATGTATGGACAGATCTGTGAACCATTCTATCATTCCTGAAACTTGTTAGTGGCTGCAAAAACAGAAATAATGAGAAAATATTTAATACACAGGGCCGCTTCTGTGGGAGACAAAAGTAGGAATGGAAGACAAAGGCCTTTTTATGTTCTCCTGCCACGTATCAGCTAACAACATCCAATCTCCCTATGTTAAATGCGATCAGAGTTTGACCACGATGAATAATTCTTCAGCAAGAAACGAAGGATTCAGTAGGACAACACAGCAATCGCATGCAGGCCACTGCCATAAAAAAGGCATTGCTAATTGAGATTTAGCACGTCAACTTACCTTACTATCAATGAATGTTGGTGGGGAGAATATTCAGAATTGTACAAGTGCTAGGCCAAAAAAAAAATAAAAAAAAAATGGGGATGGTAATTTGCAAAACTCTGGAACAGAAATGTAGATCCCGTTTTATTCCCATTAATATTAAATATCTTCCATACCACCATGCAATGCCATAATAAAAGCATTTAAAAGATGCGACAATGATTGGCATCTTGAAATCTTCATCAGCTAGAACACTTTGGTGCCTCCAAACATGGCGACTTTAAGACTTGTGGACTTCAACTCCCAGAATTCCCCCAGTCAGCATGACAAGTCTGTTATCTATTGATAACAAAATATAAAATGAAGGGCAACGTGATCATGTAAGAAGCATGTTGTCTTGCACTAGGTTAGTCTACATTAGACTTGAATAAAGAGGAACAGCCTAGCTACTCTTTTGATGATTATGACACAATAACCAATTGGATTGTTGATTTGTTGTAGCTCAGGGATCTCCAAACTTGGCAACTTTAAGACTTGCGGACTTCAACTCCCAGAATTCCCCAGCCAGCATGTTGTGTTATCGATAGATAACACACTTTTCTTGCCTTGGTTTCATTCTACCATAGACTTATCTGAGATCAGACTGCTTGACTTTTAGTCCATATTGAATTTTTTCCATTAGCACCCAAACAACGAGCTATCTACATCCGAGTAAGGGTATGGCTAGCTGATGAAAGCTAAATAGCTTGAAATAGATCTATACTAGTCTCCCTTTATTTCTTTACCAGCAAATATAAATTTGATACATACATACATGCATGCATACATACACACACATATACACACACATATACATATACATATACATATACATATACATATACATATACATATACATATACATATACATATACATACATACATACACACAGAGAAAGAGAGAGTATGTATACCAGGTATTTTCTATTGAGATACCTGGTCTACGCCAAAATGTGGGAGGAGGCATTCTGCTCCATTTTGCCTTTCAGCTCCAATCCAGGAGCCCTCAAGCAGTAGCATTCCCGACAAACCATTTTATACCAAATTTATATTTTTGCTATCTTTAGCCAGGTTCTTCCTACGTAAACCAAGATTTTTATGCAGCCCTAGTTCAGTGAAATCACAATTCACTAGTTTCTAGGCTTTTTTTCTGGCAGCCAGCAAACCCTCTGCTGCCCATTGGGAGACTAAGATAGATCTATAAGCCCTCATCAGTTAGCCACACCCTCATCCCATGTATGCTACCTGTAAAGGTACAGTATTTGTTTTCCTTCCTTTTCATAGGCTTTCGTAGGGCTGCATAAAAATCTTGGTTAAGCCTAGAAAAATATGGTTGGACAGAAGATTCTGTCCAATCATATTTTGAGCTCACTGAAGTTACTGTTATGCAAAGAATGTTTTCATATTCATATTCATATTCATTATATTCATCCCAAATATGAATTCTTTTTAGTGGGTTCCACATCTCATCTAAATTGAAATTTCCTCATTTTTTAGGGTTGGGAAAAGTAATGTAAATATTGGGAGGAGAAGTCACCTACATGGTAGCATTCACGAGGGAATAAAATATTGGTGATAATTTAGCATCCTTATTTTTTAACGATCTGGAAAGATGACCTGGTTCTTGCCCAATGTTTTAATGCTTTTAACCTTTTAGTTGTTTTATACTGTTATTGATGACATTGTAAGCCACTCAGAATCGAGAGGGGCAGCACATAAATTTAAAAAATAAATAAATTACACACTAGACAGAAAACATGTTCAATCGCCGGCACTTGGCACCCTCTAGGTTAGCAAAGATATCTCCAAATTTAAGCCCGAACTGTTGGAAATGTGGTCAAAAACAAGGTACCATTTATCATACATGGTGGCTGTGCCCTGAAACGAAGAAGTATTGGAATAAAATACATAGGTGGTTACAGGAAATAACAGGACATCAGATAGAATATACCCTGGAACTATTTCTCCTAGGGATAGCTAAAAGGAAATACGATAAAAGAATAACATATATTATTTTACATATAATAACCGCAGCAACGTTAGCTTTCGGCAATGTTGGAGAAATACAAACATACCTTCCGAAGGTTTACCCTGTTTTCCCCAAAATAAGACATCCCCTGATAATAAGCCCAATCGGCTTTATTTCAGAGTTCAAAAAAAAAATATAAGACAGGGTCTTATTTTCGGGGAAATACGATAGTAATTAAAAAAGTATTTGACTGTGCTGAAATGGATAAATTAACAATTGAACTGAAAGGACAAATAGAATCGGAATACTATGGAATATGGGAGAAGTGGTACAATTGGATTGAGAACAGCAAAAAGGAAAAGAAATAGACAAAGTAGAATTAAAATGTACAGTAAAAATGTATAGAGTGTATTTGAATTGGAATGTTATGGTACGTACAGTAAATGGTCACAGTTCTGCATAACTGCTGGGCCTGGTGGCTCAGCAGACTAATGCATTGTAATTAACTCCAGCTGTCTGCAATTACTGTAAGTTCGAATCTCACCAGGCTCAAGGTTGACTCAGCCTTCCATCCTTTCTAAGGTGGGTAAAATGAGGACCCAGTTTGTGGGGGCAATAAGCTGACTTTGTATAAATATACAAAAGTATGAAGGCTATTGCTTAACGCATTGTAAGCCGCCCTGAGTCTCCGGAGAAGGGCGGCATATAAATCAAATTAAAATTAAAAAAAAAAAGATGAGTAAGATTTGTTTACTTGTAAAAATGCAATAAAATTATTAATCAATAAAAGAATTCAAGAAATTGGGGGGGAGAAAACATGTTCAGACTCCAGGGCAAGTAAACACTTGGCAAATCTTCTTTGTTCTTAGGCTTTTGATCAGTCAGGGGTTTTCTGACATTGGAAAGAAATGGACTTACTGTAGGGGATGACAAGGGAGCAAAAGTCTTTTTCTAGGGTTGGATTTCCACTTTCATAATCCTATGATCTGTGAAATACCTTCCAATAGGAACATGCAGTTGTAACCTTACTCTTTCAAATGGCAATATATTATTGCTCAAAGCTATGAGTGGGTTTTGTTGTTTGTTTTTTTTAAAGGCTGTTAAGGAAGAGAAAGAGAAGGGAGCCATGTATTTGGTAGGCTTAACCCTTGTAATCCTTTTCAAAGTATTTCATGGGGAATTATATACCTGAGTTATTAAGTCCCAGACAGTGGGTTATAGATAACCAGTACAGCACCGGCTTCCCAGATGCGTGTCAAGTTTTATTTGCAGCTGTTATAATAAAGTTGTAGTGGAAAGGTTATTTTCTCTTAGAATTGTCTCGTGCCATTTTCATAGTGAGTAATGACAATTGCCTAAATGAATAAAAGAATAAATTTCATTGTTACCACCTGCTCTTTTCTGTCAGAAGTAAAAAGAGGGAGGGGGAGAAAAAGAAAAAGAAAAGAAAAAAGTCTCTCTCTCTCTCTCTCTCTCTCTCTCTCTCTCTCTCTCTCTCTCTGCTGTGTGTGTGTGTGTGTGTGTGTGTGTGTGTGTGTGTGAGGAGGAAAGAGCTATGTGCAATATTTGCAAATGATGCTATACTGTGCTAAATTGTGTGGGATGTTTTATAAAGTGAATTAATATCCACTAGGGACTGAGCTGAGATCATCAAACTCATTTCACAGAAGACAACAAATTGAATCTCTCCAGGGATTCAGTACATGAAAAGCCAGCGTGCTATCAAGTGATCCAGCTTTCTCTTAGGTAGATTTCTTTTAAGCAAAATATTAAATATACTTCCACGAATGCTCCTATTGTTTTGTTATTCACCACCTAATGAAATGCACTTCTGCCTTCACCAGATGGTGGTACATATAATTTTCAGGCCTCTGAATTCACAGCATCGTACAAACAAATTGTATGGCAAACGTTGCTAAATCTAGAAATCTCCCGATTATTATTATTTCCCCCCCCCCCATCCCCCGACATCAAAAAATAATCCAACTCTTTTATCTCACCGGAATGCTGAAGTGCAACAAGGCTTTTTAGCTCTTAAAAATGCATCTTCCTTTAGGTCTGGGGATGGGGGCATCGGGTAGCAAGAATATATTTAATTGATCCAGTTACAGTTTGATGGATTGCGGTGTGTGCCGGTGGAGGGTTATATGTATAGATAGGCACGCGTGGAGTAAGCAAAAAAAGGAAAAAAGGAAAAAAAAGGAGGCAAGTACATAAATTGTACAATACAAAATGTATTCTTAATACATTTTAACAATAACACATGCTGTGTTCATACAGTGGAATAACATCATCCATATGAATCCTAGGAATTTAGTACATCTGACAGTTTTTCTCAACCACCCATAACATTCTTTCCTGTCTCATTGTAGCTGGCAAACGAGAATTCTATAATTGAGTGGTACAGAACATGTGCCCTCCCTGCAAGCAGATGACAGATGGATTATAAAAACTTCAAAGCAGAAGCATTTGGAGCACCAGGGGAGAGATAGTGGATATTTGAACTCAGTCTTTACCCAGGAGACAATGGCACTGTGACATGGTGCATATATCAAGGAATGGTGTAACTAGATAGACATAATCTTTCTTTTCAGGACGTATTTAACATTCTGTTGCGAACAAGTTTCAGCCTAGCTAAAGTGCAACTCATCTTAATACAAATCACTGTAGCCTGAAAGGCTAACATTAGACCTCCTTTTTTTTCCCCCCTTCATTTTGGTTAAACTATTCCTGCATAAAAGTATTTTTTTTTCTTTTTTTATAAAAAGGACACGGACAGTCTTTATCCAGTCATTTGGAATTGGCCGATTTCATTTGATTCTCTCTGTCTCTCTCCCCACACCCCCATCTCCCCCGGCCCCTTATTCATTTCAGTTCTGTCTATTTATACAAAGGCGTCTTTAAGCATTTGAAGTTTTTCTACTTAAATGGGTTTGCGCGATCACCCGGATGTTGTAATGTTCAGCCACCTAGTGTAAATTGTGCATGAATCCCTGTGTACAAACACTGCGTTTCAAAAGTAAAACACGAAAACCCAGAGAATTGAAGAAGCTTCTTGGATGAGAAGCGAAACTTCTTCAAGGTAAAACAGAAGTCCGGTTGCCTTTTGAAAAAGCATCTTTGGGGCAACCATGACCTGGAGGATTGAGAATATCCCGAGACATGAAAATCCCGAGACAGGGAAAGAGAGATAGAAGTAAACCCAATCTAATGAATACAGCCTGATTAGGTGGCTCAGTGGCTAAAGCACTGAGGTTGTCGATCAGAAAGGTTGTCAGTTTGGCGGTTCGAATCCCTAGTACAGGTCTCCTATGTGACCAGGGGGTTGGACTAGTTGACCTCCAAGGTCCCTTTCAGTTACTGTTACAACCACCAGAATTCAGAACGTCACCTGTTCAATTCTTCCCTCTGCTATCAATTCAGTGGTCATCCAAGGCAAATCTCTCTTTGACATAGAACAGAGCTATACCATCTGAAGTCTGAAATCTCTGAATGTGATCCAGCTGGTATTTCTAAAGGTATTTTTTCCCCTTAATTTGTCATTATACTATACATGATCAGCGACCATAATCACTGAATTAAATTTTTATTGCTTTTAAATACGTGTCCTCAAGCCACATTTATTTTATTTATTTACCGGATCCTTCTTCCACTTACTAGCATTTAAAATGCAATCCCCAGCACGCAATCCAAAGGCCTTTGACCTCTAGAAAGTTAATCAACTTGACCTAGAGGATACTAACGCTTATAGGAATCGTGTAAATAATATACTGTAACATGATAAAAGTGTAGGAAGCAGCCTGAGGACACTGCATGGAAAAATTCTACAGAAAGGTTGTATTATTATCTGTTAACAAGCTTATCAGAATAACCACCAAATGCATAATAGCCAGGGAACGAGAGCAGGCTAAATTCCCACATAAAGTTTAAGTCATCTTCGCTAGGTCAACGACCAGCACAAAATAAACAGAAAGACAAACAAAGAGAAAACACAAGGCAACAATCCCATTTCAAGAGGCAGAGGAGAGGAGCACAGCAATACATTATGACACCAATCTATGCTTCTAAGACCAGACAAATTCTTAAGAATTCCATATTAGGGCTGTTATTTTATTCAAGGAATCTTAGGCAATTCAGTATACAAGTTTTACTCAATTAATTAGAATTTATTTAAATATTATTTTTTTTAAAAAAATTCCAAAAGTCAGAGGAGGGTACATTCTTTTGAGATGTAGCTGAAGTTGCTTTGGTCACCACATTAAAAGAGGAAACAGGCATACAAAAAAAAAAAAATTCCAAGATTTTTGCCTCCTTTGAAAAAAAATTGGACATCTTTTTCATCGCATTAAATAAGAAACTCCTATAGATCAGTGGTGAAATCCAAATTTTTTTACTACCAGTTCTGGAGGGGATGGCTTGGTGGGCCTGGTGTGGCTTGGTGGGCATGACCGGGGAAGGATCCTGCAAAATCTCCATTCCCACCTCACTCCAGGGGAAGGATACTGCAAAATCTCCATTCCCACCCCACTCCAGGGGGAAGGATATTGTAAAATCTCCATTCCCACCCCACTCTGGGGCCAGCCAGAGTTGGCATTTGCCAATTCTCTGAACTACTCAAAATTTCTGCTACCGATTCTCCAGAACCTGACAGAACCTGCTGGATTTCACCCCTGCAAAAGATACATTCCATCAAGTAGATCTGCATTCCTGGAATCACTTGAATGTCTATTCATGTTTCGATAGATAGATAGATAGATAGAGAGATAGATAGATAGATAGATAGATAGATAGATAGATAGATAGATAGATGATAGATGAGTAGATAGATAGATAGATAGATAGATAGATAGATAATGCTTTCATTTTAATATCATCAATAATATTTGCATTTGCCATACAAATGCACCCAATCTCCATTGCTTCTGGTATTAGAAACATAATGAAACAAATGTGTAAGCAATTTTGAAATCCAGGAACATATTACCCAGCAGCTGAATCTGGAGGGAAAACTGGGCTTCCGTCAGGCTTTTTATACATATACGGTGCAGCCTCTTAACCAACGTTCCTGAAGTCTCATGGAAAAGATCTATGTAGTTGGTCTTACCCTGATCAATTACCCTGATCAGGGGCACCTGATCAATTCTGAAGTTGATCACGTGTTATATTTTGGATGTATGCGAACGTTTTGCTCTTATGTATGTGATTTTTTTTTCTTTTTTAAGTAGGAAGTTGGAATGCCCCTGAAAGAAAAGCCAGAAGCAAGAATCATCAACTTTGTGTTTGGTTTTTAACGCAAATAAATTCTAGGGAATAACACAATGATTCTTTCACAGTTATGGCTGTGTTGCATTTGAATTTTCTGGCCTTGCAACTATTGGCAATATACCATGGTTTTCCCAGAAGCTGGTTTGCAAGTGCAAGGAAAGAAAAAGGTGATAGAAAGTAGAATTTTTGAAGGAAATTTGCTTTAAGAACCTAACCCTTTTAAAGTGCTTTTCCACAGTTCCTTCTCCTCCCTTCCCGGGCCCCCTCCCCAAAATGGTCTTCCTGGAATGTAAACAGCACAGGAATAGGCAGAATCTTGAATTAAGCATTTTAACTGCATTTCTTTAGAAGTAATCTTCAAAGAATGTACAGCTTTCTAACAACGTACCAACTCAACTAAGGAGCTTGTAACTACTTGTATAACCAAACAGGTCATGTATATTACTTATTATTATCAGTTGATCCCTGTAGAATGGCAATAGACCCTAAAAATATAGAAGGGATGGTTTCTGGGTATCTTCCTTTAAAAGGGAAAACTTGGTTCATTTGGCAAGCAAACAGGACAGCAATAATGGTGCTTTTAGGGAACAATAGCCAGAACCATCTTATTTTAGCATTTAGGGTCTTGCATAAAAGACCATTTGGGGATATGGTGGCTCATTGGCTAAGATGCTGAGCTTGTCAGTCAGAACGTCGGCAGTTCGGCGGTTCGAATCCCTAGTGCCACATAATAAGGTGAGCTCCTGTTACTTGTCCCAGCTTCTGCCAACCTAGCAGTTCGAAAGCACGTAAAAAATGCAAGTAGAAAAATTTGGTGGGAAGGTAACAGCGTTCCATGCGCCTTTGGCGTTGAGTCATGCCAGCCACATAATCATGGAGACATCTTTAGACAGTGCTGGCTCTTCAGCTTTGAAACGGAGATGAACAACACCCCCTAGAGTTGGGAACGACTAGCACGTATGTGCGAGGGGAACCTTTACCTTTACCTTATAAAAGACCACATGGCAGGAATCTGTTACTCATCTTGCCATTAATACAGAGTTGGGTAAACGGTAGGAAAAACATAAAGATGCAAAGATTTTCTTTTTTTAATGATGCTACAAAAAGAAACATTTACTAATATTAACTGCTCAGAAAGGATTGTCTTTCATAAATATATAGTATTGTATACACTTTAAAAGGAGTCTGGTATACCTTTTCCAATTAACACATTTTTTTAAAAAAAAAAAACTTTCCTGAGCTGCAGCTTCCTTTGTCTGCTCACAGATGCTTATGCCTTTTAATAATAATTGTCGGTCAGAAAAGGTGCTATCAGACTCTCCTGACTTGTGACTCACACTATGAAACTAATAGAGAGCCAGATTGGTAAAGGCATCAGGTTAGAAACGGCGTTAGAAAGGCATCAGGTTGGTAACTCAGGTTAAAAGGTAAAGATTCCCCTCGCACATATGTGCTAGTCATTCCTGACTCTAGGGGGCAGTGCTCATCTCCGTTATAAAGCCGAAGAGGCAGTACTGTCCGAAGATGTCTTCGTGATTATGTGGCCGGCATGACTCAATACCAAAGGCTCACGAAGCACTGTTACCTTCCCACCAAAGGTGCTCCCTATTTTTCTACTTGCATTTTTTCGAACTGCTAGGTTGGCAGAAGCTGGGACAAGTAACGGGAACTCACCCCCTTAGGCGGCACTAGGGATTCAAACCGCTGAACTGCTGACCTTATGATCGACAAGCTCAGCGTCTTAGCCACTGAGCCACCAGATCCCTCTAACTATCAGGTTACAGACCATAAATTCAAGTCTTGCCTTAGGCATGAAGCCATCTAGGTGCCATCTGGATGCCAGTCACTTTCTATCATTTCTAGAACGCCATCACTCTGCTAAACAAATAATTCCCTCAACACTGTCAAACTAGTTACTAAGTCTGCACTATTATTAATCTTCTCATCGTTCCTATCACCCATCTCCTCCCACTTATGACTGTATGACTGTAACCGTGTTGCTGGTATCCTTAAGATTTATATTGACTGTTTCCTAACATGATTTGTTTGCTTATTTGTTCCCTATGACTATCATCATGATTCTTGACCAATGTATCTTTTCTTTAATGTACACCGAGAGCGTATGCACCAAGACAAATTCCTTGTGTGTCCAATCACCCTTGGCCAATAAAGAATTCTATTGATCTATTGATATTGGTAGAAAGAAGGGAAGGGCAGACCACTTTTAAAGCCTCGCTGAGAAAAGTTCAGAAACTGGTCCAGTCATAAGGAATCAACACTGAATTGAAGGCACTCATGTACATAGACCAACATTGCTCTCCTTCTACAGGTGGTCCTTGACTTACAACAGTTCCTTTAGTGATCATTCAACGTTACAAAGGTACTGGAAAAAGTGGCTTATGACCATTTTTCACACTTTTGATGTTTGCAACCGCCCTAGGGTCATATGACTTACATTTGGACGCTTGACAACTGATTCACACTTATGACAGTTGCAGTGTCCCAGGGTCACGTGATCCCTTTTGTGTCCTTCTGACAAGGAAAGTCAATGGGGGAACCAGATTCGCTTTAACAACGGTGTTACTAATTTAAGAACTGCAGTGATTCACTTAACAACTGTGGCCCAAAAAAAAAAAGTCGTAAAATGGGGCAAACTTAACAAATGTTTCACTTAGCCACAGAAATGTTGGGCTCAGTTATGAATCGTAAGTTGAGAACTATCTGAATAAGGTCAATGTGTCTACTGTAAGTAAAGTCACTTTTCACCTTGAAAGACCTAAAGTTCAGGAGGAAAAAGAGGAATTATTGCTAACGATGGAAGAAAAGACCACCACAACTCCAGAGAGATGAAGAGTTACTTTAAAAAAAAAATGTAGTTTTATTGTGCTGTTAAATTGCAATGAAAGGCAAGCATCTATTACAATCGAAAGTCAACATATAGATTTTACCTCTGTTGAACAAACACAAAACAAATGACCTCAGATGCAGCCAATGTATTGGGATCAGGGGTGGGATTCAGCCAGTTCAGACTGAATTCAGGTGAACTGGATGCTAATTTTACAACTGGTTCGGCGAACCGGTAATTGCAAGGACTGGCTGGCCCCGCCCCTTCCACCCTGCCCCTCCCAGAAGTCCCCGTGCGGCCCGTTTTGGATGCAAGGTAAGTGCAGGGCCCATGTGTTGGCTCTGGGAGAATGAAAAACGGAAGTACCAGTAGTATGGAAACGGGCCCGTTTCTGCCCTCCAGAGCGCAGTGGAGGCCATTTTCGCCCTCCCAGAGGCTCAAGTAAAGCCTCCAGAGCCTGGGGAGGGTGAAAACGCCCCCCTGTGGTGCAGGAAGCTGAGTAGGCCACGCCTACCATGGCCTACCATGCCCACCCATCAACCAGGCAGACAACTGGTTGCTAACATTTCTTAATCCCATCCTTGAATTCCTACAGAGGTCCAGAGCAAAGCCCAGGAAATGACCTGTTCTCGCAGGGAATAAGCCTCAAATCCAAAATTTTAGCATCCAAAAGTCAGAAAGGGAAATCTCTACCCAACCAAAGATAAGACAATGTTATCCAGCTACCATGCATTGACACTAGGAATGTTATTTCACTTTGGGATAAGCAGACAGACTCCTGACCTAGATTACAAAAACGGCACTAGTGAAAAGGATTAAACTTTACTCTTGAAATCCCACACTCTCTGTGTGAGCTAAAAGGGGAGAATATCAATGGATCTCAATTATGCCTGAGCCTTTCCTTACATTTCTGTACCTGATAACCCTACTTTATTGTTAGTGCATGGAGATACCATATTTTAAAGATGCAGGTGTTAATGCTTACACACAGCTAATTCTTGCCTGGCTCCATACATCCATGTGCAAATGAAGCATCTTCTTATATGATCTGACTGTTAGTTCAGCTGTTATACAATTTTTTAAAAAAAAACCCCAAAAGATGAAACCAATAAATCAATCATTATGCAAGAACATTTATCATTAAAAAGCAGTGGAATCCTTGGGAGACTGTTTTGGAAAAAAAGGCATTATTTTTCTGGATATATTTTGGAAAAAAAAATATTTTTTTTAGAAATGTTTAATATTATATAATATTTAATTATATAATGTAAGGCGTCTAATTTCAAAGTCGCTCAAAAAATCTTCCAGGTTTGAACCTCACAATACCTTGCAAATACAGGGTATGAGATACATGATCAATCTCTCTGTTTCCAAATTTAACAGCAAGTTAGACAAAGAGAAAACAGGTCAAATGAGACAAATCAGTATTTCTCTTCTTAAAGTAAACAACTGAACTTTATAATTGGAACTAATGTACCTTATGCAGTACATTTCCCAAATAAGTGCTTTCAAACTCTGATACAGATTTGTTTGGGGACAAGAAAGCCAACATTTGCAATATTCTGCCAGTTAAGTACTGAAAGAATACATTAGCTCCTAAAGGACATCAACTACAGAACGAGCAATATTTCTTTGCTCAATTCACACATACGAAAGGAGCCACATTAAGTACATATGTCACAACCCAGGTCTTTCCCTAGCAGATGGAACTTCCTTGGGAATGCTTCAGAGTTCATCTTCCCTTACTTTTCCTTTGCGATTATTAAACATTTATACTATTAGCAAAATAACAGAATAACAGAGTTGGAAATGACCTTGGAGGTCTTCTAGTTCAATAACTTCTGAAAGCAAGCTTGATTAATTGTTCTACACCATTAGGAAACGTCTCCTTAGTTCTAGGTTGCTTCTCTCCTTCTCTCCTCTCACAGAGGACTCAGCATTGCTTCACTTCATACTGCCCAATCATTAACGTGTGGGTTGGTCCAGAGGTGCTATTCAGCAGGTTCTGAGCAGTTCTGGAGAACGGGTAGTGGAAATTTTGAGTAGTTTGGAGAACCGGCAAATACCACCTCTGGCTGGCCCCCAAGTGGGGTGGGGATGGGGATTTTTCAGTATCCTTCCCCTGGAGTGGGGTGGGAATGGAGATTTTACAATATCCTTCCCCTGCCACCAAGCCACACCCACCAAGCCGTGCCACTCCCACCAAGCCACTCCCACAGAACCGGTAATAAAAAAAAAATGTGAATCCCATTACTGGGTTGGTCCCACTGACCCATCTCATCTGAAATTCCTGTGAATGTCTAAGAAAGATATTTCTTTCTAGGAGAAATATCCTTCTAGGAGCCTGGATAGCTCAGCAGACTAAGCATTGTAATTAAAACCCAGCTGTCTGCAATTACTGGAAGTTTGAATCTCACCAGGCTCAAGGTTGACTTAGCCTTCCATCCTTTCTAAGGTAGGTAAATTGAGGAGCCAGTTTGTGGGGGCAAGCAGCTGACTTTGTATAAATGTACAAAAGTATTAAGGCTATTGCTTAACACATTGTAAGCCGCCCTGAGTCTTCGGAGAAGGGCGGCATATAAATCAAATTTTTAAAAAAAGATACCTCTCCCACTAAGATGTTGCTCTGTCTTGAAAATGCTCTTTTTTTTTTACTCGTAACTATTAAACCAACAAGAGCCACCCCACTTTAGATTATTGATTTTCCTTTCTTCCATGCTCTATTGTTCCCATCATCTTTGCAAGAATATGGACATTAACTTGCACAGTAAATGTCACTTAGAAATAATTATAGATATTTATCAAAGAAAAAAAAGTGTGTATTTCCTTTGAACAAAAACATCGCCCTAAATCTAAACAGCACTGATGTGGTGTATGAATAGGATCCCATAACTCCATTATTCCTGTGTAGCTAAAGGACCTCTGCATAAACTAGGACCATCACTTTATTATGTTTAAAGATTTCATCTTCTGTTTCCTCTGTTTTGTGTAAACTCAACAGTTATTGGTGCTTTGTGGCTCTTACTTTTTTCTTGCAAAATTGAATTCCTAATTCTTCAGGATAGCCAGAAGCCACGGCTGCATCTCATTCTTTCCACTCCATTTTCTTCTATTCCTTCTCCATGAAATCTTATCACTTTCATTTGTCTAGACCAGGGGTCTCCAAACTTGGCAACTTTAAGTCTGGTAGATTTCAACTTCCAGAATTCCTCAGCCAGCCATTCAGGATTCTAGTAGTTGAAGTCCACAAGTCTTAAATTTGCTAAGTTTGGAGACCCCTGGTCTAGATTTTTCTGAACAAGAATAAAAGTATTTCAACACAACACACATACACAAAAGTACCAAGCAGAAGTCAATTTCAAAAATAATCAAACCACAAGTACAATCTTTGGTGAGATTTCAGTCTCTCAGTTAAATTTAATGTCTAAATGTACTAAATTGAAGTTTTCTTGTACTTGAAAAGTTAACATACAAGAAAACCATAACTCTAGTTAGTCTGGGATGGCCACTCATTACATGTTTCAAGGAACTGTTCCTTCTCTAAGAATAAAATTAGTCATCCTTCTCAAGTTAATAAGGAATGTAGTTTGTTCTTTTCTTTTCTCATTGACCTTCTGGAACATGTACCAAAAGTACAAAAAAAGCAACTGTAATTTAACTTGTCCTCTATTTAAATTATTTTATATGTTAATGTTGCATTTCAGAATTGCTATTATTCTTTTTTATGAGGTAGCATTCAAACTAAATTGCTCATGAAACAGCACCAGTGAAGTCCACAAGATAATTAGTCATCCCAATCAACTTAAGTTCATTAATTCCAGCAGAATTTAGTTATGACAAACTTAATCTGAATGAATTCTTGAAACAACTGCCTTGGAAATAAAGGCAACAAACAGAAATAAATGTAACATATTGCAACATCATCTAAACATGAGTCACACTCTGGCACATGGTTTATGGCATTTTACTAATTATCTAATAAAATGTGTCCGTTATCTTGAAGATGGAAACGTAGGTTAACCTTGCCACCAAAGCAACGTTATTCCACATGCAGAGAATGAAAGATTTTGGCACTCTTTCAAACAACACTCTTTTGATTCTTGTATACATATCCAAAATGGTGCGCTTTTGGATATTTAAATCATGCTTTAAATATTAAAAGACATTGCAAAAGTTTGTTTCCCTTACTTTCAGAACACTAACAATGATTGCTAACATGCAGGCCGCCAGTTAAAGACATGAGTGTATTAATACAATGCCGCTATAGGACATTGCATGACAAATCAACTAGACACAAAGGTAGTTTTTTTCCCCCATGCTGAACATTTAATTCCTACAACACTGTGTTATAGCTAAGAAATTTACTCATGTAGTATTGCTGTATTGCTATTATCATCTTTCTTATCTTCTCAGTTCTCATCTTCTCATCCTGCTATCCTACTATCTTCTCCTATTGGTATCTTATGACTTATCACTTGTTGTTTGCATCTTATGATTAATGATTGTAACTATGATTTATGATTTATGACCTATCACTTCACTGGGGTGTGTGTGTGTGTGTGTGTGTACACTGAGAGCTTATGCACCAGAGGCAAATTCCTCGTGTGTCCAAATCACACTTGACCAATAAAGAATTCTATTCTATTAGAGAGATATTTATGAAAAAAACTAAAAATGCAGGAAATCTAATCAGGGTTAAATCTATGGATGTGTTACATATTTTCATGAAAGTAAGAACACTATGTGCATTGTTTCCCTCAAATGCTGAGGCATAACTTTATTATTCATGGAGAGTGAGAAGCTATTTTGGCAAGGAGATTATCAAAACAGGTTATATATAAAGATATTTCCTGAAAAAAAATATACCTATTATTTAGACTGGATCATGCATCTAAAATTCTAGATTTATTTTACCAAATCAAAATGTGTGGTCACATTACAAAGTCGAGAAATAAACGAAAAGGTATAAATTAAGATGTCTGACATAAGGATTTTTAGATTAAAACATTTGTTCCTAAATCTTTCAGTCAAGTAAACCTTTTGAAAAACCTTTTGAAATGTTATACATATACATACATACATACATACATACATACGTACGTATGTATGTATGCATGCATGCATGCATGCATGTATGTATGTATAAATAATAGTCTGAAGTCGCAACTCTGCAAAATGAAATTTCATTAGGTGAGTATTAGGACTGATCATATTTATTATGGTTATTACTACAATGTACCATTTTAGGACAAATTGGCATTCTAAATTGAAACAGTGTCATCTCTCACACATGTTATACTGAAGGAGGCAGGGAATAAAAGTTTATCTCACTTCCAAGGTGGACAGATTTTCACAAAATTACTTTAAGGGAACTTAATGTGATTCTGGAATTATCCATTCATTTCAGCATTTTCTTTTGTTTATCTTTAATGAAACACAAGTTGCCTTTTATATATATGTATTTTTAAAAAAACCTCTTTTAAGAAATTCAATATAAAAACTAAAAGGAAAGTAACACTTAGAATTTATATTTAACATATTTCTCCTATTGACCTTTAATTTCATTGTCTTGCACTGACATTCAGAAGACTAAACAGTAAAATATTCGCTTTTTGTTCTTTCAGTGCTTACGGGGTCCATAGCTTCTAATCTGCATTAGAGTTTAAGGAAAAGGGATTATTTTACTTGGTGTTCTGGAGGAGTTTAGAATAGCAAATAGCACAAAGCAGCCCTTAAAATCCCAAACAATCATCTCCAGTCATGTCCCTAAGAATACATTTATACATTATGCAACTTTACCTTACTCAGGGAAACACAAGGCATTTGGATTCTCCACTATTAAATTCCTCCTCTACATTCTTGAAACCCAAACTTCAATCAAAATAGTTTCAGTAAAAATTTCATTCCACTACCAGAGAAATTTTTGCTGAAGCTCAAAAAATATCTGGAAATACTATCTTGTTGTTAGCTGCGAATCCGTGTCTGACCCATCGTGACCCCATGGGCAACATTCCTCCAAGCCTTCCTGTCCTCTACCATCCTCTGGAGTCCATTTAAGCTCAAGCCGACTGCTTCAGTGACTCCATCCAGCCACCACATTCTCTGTCGTCCCCTTCTTCTTTTGCCCTCAATCTTTGCATTAGGCTCTTCTCCAGTGAGTCCTTCCTTCTCATTAGGTGGCCAAGGTATTTGAGTTTCATCTTCAGGATCTGGCCTTCTGAAGAGCAGTCAGGATTGATCTCTTCTAGGACTGACCAGTTGGATTGCTATTTCAAGCTTATAAACTATTACTGGTTTATAAACATTCTACAACTCAGAATTCATTTAAGAGGAAAGGGTTGAGAGCCAATGTGATAGTTAAGATGTTGGCCCAGAAGGGAATGTATCAATGGTGGGTTTCAAAATTTTTTACTTCCGGTTCTGTGGGTGTGGCTTGGTGGGCATGGTAGGGGAAGGATACTGTAAAATCTCCATTCCCACCCCACTCCAGGGGAAGGTTACTGCAAAAGCCCCATTTCCTCCCAATCAGCTGGGACTTGGGAGGCAGAGAATAGATGTGGGCGGGGCCAATCAGAATTTTTACTACCAGTTCTCCGAACTACTCAAAATTTCCGCTACTGGTTCTCCAGAACTGGTCAGAACCTGCTGAAACCCGCCTCTGGAAGGTAGGCAGGACAGCCACCATCAGCTACGAAAGCTCACTGGATGACATGAAGAGGAAGAGGAAGAGGAGGAGAAAAGAAGAAGAAGAAGAAGGGCAGCATATAAATCAAATTAAAAAAGAAGAAGAAGAAGAAGACCACCTTCTGAACAGTTTTACTCTCTGTATTTCCACCCCCATCACTTGGCCATCAGAAGAAAAATGCCATCTTGCACCCCTTAGATAGAAACCATTTTTAAAAAAAGTTTTCATTCCAGGATTTCACATTTTAAAAAAGGATGCCAGATGCTAATTTTTTTTGGGGGGGGGGGGGCAACCCTTCAAACTGACTTATGTTTTCAAGACTTTCATCAGAGTGAAAACTGTAGATGAATTAAACTGTTCAAAAGCTGAGATGACGATTTCACTTTGCGATATCGTATTTAGGCAGGAGATAATAGCCCAAGAGTATCTGTACCTTAGCAGTATCTGAAAAGGGTCTGACTCTGCAAAAATTCCCTGCGTGTGACTATGGCTAAAAGAACAAGAGTTTTTATATTGCCAGATAAACATTTAAATTCAGTTTACTTTGGGGGGTGGGGGGAATGAAATAAAAATTGGTTTGGGATGACTTCTTTCTTTCCTCTTCTTTTGATGAGAGAGGAAATTGTAAAATTTGGCCCAGTGTCAGCTCAGGAGAAGATGCATTGCCATGCCTCAGAGAAAACATTTCATCGTAAGAGCGCTTCCCAACTCTTTGCACATTCCAGGGTGCCACAGCTGTGCAGTCCCAGGTGCAAGTTCTACAGATGTCACAACCATGGAAGTGAGATTAAATGGAACAGACTCCAGGCAGAGAGCCAATGAGCCATTTCTCGAGCGCTCGGCTCACAGACCCTTCAGCTTTTAAGACTTAAGGGTCTGATATTAACTTAGAGCCTCAACGCAGGACATTAAGCTAGAATGGCAAGCAAACATCACTGAAGAAGGGTTCCTACCTTATGAGGTAGGAAGTGGGAAGCAACCCACATTATCTACAAGCATGACTTCCCCTGCCATATAACAACAGGGGTTATTTGTGTGGGTTTTTTTAAAAAATATTTTATTATTTTTATTATTTATTTGTTTGTTTGTTTTATTAGATTTCTATACTGCCCTACTCCCGAAGGACTCAGGGCGGTGAACAGCCTCAGATAAAATCCGCCATACAAAAGTTAAAAACTATTAAAAATAGATTAAATAATTGGGGCTCAAAAAACAAATTTAAAACTTCCCATTTATATAAAATATTAAAACCCATTTTAAAAGGGAGAGGCCAGACCAGCCTGTTGGAATGAAAGCGTTTTTAGGGCGCGGCGGAAAGTGCGTAAATCTGGGATCCTCCGTATCTCCGGTTGGGAGCTCATTCCAGATGGCAGGTACGCCCACAGAGAAGGCTCTCCCCCTGGGGGCCACCAGTTGACATTGTTTGGTTGACGGCACCCTGAGGAGCCCCTCTCTATGGGAGCGAACTGGTTGGTGAGAGGCTACTGGTGGCAGAAGGCGGTCCTGTAATTATCCTAAGCCATGGAGCGCTCTGAAGATGGTAACCAAAACCTTGAAGCGCACCCGGAAGACCACTGGGAGCCAGTGCAGCTCGTGCACATCACTCCCATCACCACCCGCGTGGCCGCATTCTGGACCAGTTGGAGCCTCCAGGTGCTCCTCAAGGGGAGCCCCAAGTAGAGAGCATTGCAGTAGTCCAGGCGTGAGGTGACAAGGGCGTGAGTGACCATAACGATCCAGAAAGGGACACAACTGGCGAATCAGGCGAACCTGATAAAAAGTATTAAATTTGTTTGCTGCCCATCTCATCATGAAGCGACTCTGGGTGGCTTAAAACATTAAAAACAATAAACCCATACAAAAGCATATCTCAATAGCAATGAAAATGCAAATTACAACCCCCATTGAGCCCAAGATTTCTGTTGCTAAGCAAAACATTTGTTAAGTGAATTTTAATCCCCTTTTAAGAAAGCCAGATCCTGAAGATGAAACTCAAATACTTTGGCCACCTAATGAGAAGGAAGGACTCACTGGGGAAGAGCCAAATGCTGGGAATGATGGAGAGCAAAAGGGGACGGCAGAGAATGAGGTGGCTGGATGGAGTCACTGAAGCAGTCGGCGTGAGCTTAAATGGACTCCAGAGGATGGGAGAGGACAGGAAGGCCTGGAGGAACGTTGTCCATGGGGTCGTGATGGGTCAGACATGACTTCGCAACTAACAACAACCCCCTTTTATTTTCTTTCTTTCCACAATTGTTAAATGAATCACTGCAGTTGTTAAAATTAGTAACACAGTTGTTAGGTGAATGGTTGTAAGTGTGAAAAAAATGGTCATAAGGCACCTTTTTTCAGTGTTGTTATAACTTTGAGTGGTCACTAAATGAACTGCTGTAACTCAAGGATTACCTTGTAAGTAAAAGATGGGGAGATTAGGGAGCATGATGTGCAGGTTGGGGGCAAGATGGAATGGACTACTGGTCCATCAACCACCTGTTGATGTTTCAATGTTTCTCTTGTTCCACGTTTTTGAGAAATAGTACAATAGTGGTCAAATCAACTGCTTCAACACCTGAACTTTAAGAAGAGACACTTAAAGTTCACTATTCAAGACCATTTTGGAGTGCCTTCCAAGAGATACGCTAAACCAACAATGGGGGCTTCTCACGTCAGCTAAGAACTGTATTTGATATCAAGTCAGTATTTGTGATAACTTTCTCTCTTCTACTTGCGCTTTGACAAGTGGTACATGCAAGACTAAAATGTGCTTTCAGCAACATGGATTTTCTGTTTCGTCTGTGCATAAAACAGATTATTACTTATGGTTGTTTGGTATTCAAACTGGAGTACAATTTTCCACTGATTTGTAATATGCATCCCTCATTTGGATATAAATATTACCCCCTATTTATGTGTGGGTGGGTGATGGATGGATGGATGAATGGATGGAGAGAGAGAGAGAAGAGAGATAGTGGATGGATGGGCGGATGTACGGACAGACAGATATAGGTGATAGATAGATAGATAGATAGATAGATAGATAGATAGATAGATAGATAGATAGATAGATAGATAGATAGATGATAGATAGATAGATAGATAGATAGATAGATAGATAGATAGATAGAAGGCAGATATAGGTGATAGAGGCAGACAGACAGACAGACAGACAGACAGACAGGATGATGATGATGAATGAGAGAGAGATGAGAGATGAGAGATGAGAGAGAGAGAGAGAGAGAGAGAGAGATGATACCTGTGATAGAGAGATAATCTTCTGAACTATCTGATGTTGTATTAATATAATACTACTTTTTTGATTAGCCATGTCAGAATACAACATACAGCACCATAATAAGACCATGTGTTACAAAATAAAGGCAGTACTAAAAGGAAAGGCAAACCATATTTCTGTGTCACCCCCCACAATTAATGCCCATCAGATCCAGATATGCCGTTCTTAATATATTAATCATGTAAGTAGTGCTTAAAATTAAAAACTATGCAAAATATGTTAAGCTATACTAATTGGGGGGGGGGGCGGAATTACTTCAGCTCCTACAGAAACAATGGATAATGTATGACTGTCTTGCTCCTCATGGCCATGACCCCGAACTTCTGCTGAACCACAGGTCCACTAGCTTTGTGCATCCTACAGAAGGGACATTGTTTCCTTGGATAAAGAGATACGATAGTTTCCTCTGTTCTGTTGCTGTTGCTTCTTTCCCTGCCTGCTCTCATTTTTTTTCCCTCCCTCTTCACAGAAGGCAGAGAGGTGGTTCACGCAAGCCTGGCATTAAGCAAGTGGCTGTGCCATGCCGGATTGCTGAAATGTTTCTCTAAAGTGTTTGCGAATTGCCAAATGGAGAAACATTTCAGCAATCCAGCATGGCACAGCCACTCAGGGAGCATGGTACAATGCACCAAACAGAACATGCTAGTTAAACCATGCAACTCTTGAGCTGCGCCCTCCATTAAGCGTAATTGCATTATCTGACCAAAGGAAGGAAGAAAAAAAAAAGATCAATGTGCAGATGATGACACTCAAGAGTCCCAAAAGCTAATTCTGGACTGAAGGAGGAGGCAGTGAGTTGGGTTCCCCCCTGCCCCCCCCCCCATGAAGTTTTATGCTGTGTATAAGTCTATGAAACAGATTAAAAGTAGGTTTGGGGGTTTTTTTGTTTTTGTATAATAACCTACCTGGTTCAAGGGATTTAGTTGCTGGATTTACATGTCAAAGGACAAGGGTTTAAAATCTACCTTCAGTTGGGTGGTGTCCATGCTAAACTTCCTAAAAACATCTGCATTCATTAATGGGAAGACTGAATTCCAACCACAATGGGTCTCTTTCTTTCTCTTTCTTTTTCTCTTTCTTTCTCTTTCTCTCTCTCTCTCTCTGCCTCTCCCTCTCTCCCTCCCTCCCTCTTCCTTTCTTTCTCTCTCCATTCAAACTCTAATGCCTTGGTGGCACAGCAGATTAAAGTCCTGTTAAGTAACATCAGCTGCCTGCAATTACTGCAAGTTCAAAGCTCACCAGGCTCAAGGTTGACTCAGACTTCCATCCTTGTGAGGTAGGTAAAACGAGGACCCAGATTGTGGGGGCAATAAACTGACTTTATATTAAAAAGAACACCGCTTAGGGGGGCCAAAAAAAGCCCTACTAAGCAGGTATATACAAAAGTATGAAGGCTATTGCTTAACTCATTGTAAGCCGCCCTGAGTCTCCGTAGAAGGGCGGCATATAAATCGAACCAATTGAACCAATAATGCATATTGTCCCTCTGGTTCATCTCTCTTCTTCTGCCCCAACCTCTCCAAGAGAATTTTCCTCATAATGGGAACGGATTGTATCTGTCCTATCCATCTTCCATCTCCAAAGACCTATGTTCAACTGAGGAACTGATATTGCTCATGAAGGCTACATCTCATGAACAGGGCCATCACTGCAGTCTGATGTCCCATTCAAAGAAAAGAAGGAGAGAACCATCATTCCAACTGAAGGGGAAGAAAAGTGAAAGAAATATTGTGAAACCAAAGCCTTTTAAGACTTCTTTCAGAAGGCATTGTCACAGCCAATTCAAATTTGCTACAAAGCTTGAAATCCCAAAGGTAGAAAGGCCTTTGAGGTCCATTAAGGTTATTTCTCCAAAGAACAGGTTGGAAGGGCTTCCATACTACAAGGCACCCACAAATTCCTCTTGTATCTTGCTTGCTCAGATGCATCCATTTTCTCCACCACACAGGCTCAATAAAATACTGACGTTTGGAAGAGTTGAGAACATCACTTGTGAAAATTTCAAGCTTCAGATAGAGAAGCTTAATGAAAAAGTTCATACCTAAACTTTGGAGGGTTTACTTTCTACATAATTCTTATGGCTATTGCAATTGGCCAGCATGCAGGTTAGAATAGAATAGCAGAGTTGGAAGGGACCTTGGAGGTCTTCTAGTCCAACCCCCTGCTTAGGCAGGAAACCCTACACCACTTCAGACAAATGGTTATCCAACATCTTCTTAAAAACTGCCAGTGTTGGAGCATTCACAACTTCTGGAGGCAAGTCGTTCCACTGATCAATAGTTCTCACTGTCAGGAAATTTCTCCTTAGTTCTAGGTTGCTTCTCTCCTTGATTAGTTTCCACCCATTGCTTCTTGTCCCACCCTCAGGTGCTTTGGAGAATAGCTTGACTCCCTCTTCTTTGTGGCAGCCCCTGAGATATTGGAACACTACTATCATGTCTCCCCTAGTCCTTCTCTTCATTAAACTAGACAGAGCTCTACGTGGCTTACAATCTGTGTTACTTCAGACCAGTGCCAACTATCACTGATCTTACAGGATCTGGTTCATGTGTCCACATGAACAACAAGGAGAATATTTGACCGCTGGCCTTTGGCCCTGAAGTTATGAAGATTGGCTAGCCAACCTCTGCCTGTCCTTTGAGAACAGCCATTTGAAAACAGATTATTACCTTGGATGTCTGGAGGAAGAACAAATGACTTCAGATAAGCGTTTGAATAAAGATATCATGATGCACACTACGTCATTGTGGCTTCTACAAGATTAACTATGGTATGTATGATGCACTAACATATTCCTAATTCAGCACAGAGGACTACAACAGAACTTGGTTGGCCATGTAGCAACCAAGTATGACTCCAGAAACAGGATCTTATTTCTTTTTCACATACATGAAATCACTCTAGTATTAAGGTAAAGGTAAAGGTTCCCCTCGCACATATGTACTAGTCGTTCCTGACTCTAGGGGGCAGTGCTCATCTCCGTTTCAAAGCCAAAGAGCCAGCACTGTCCGAAGACGTCTCCGTGGTCATGTGGCCGGCATGACTAAATGCCAAAGGCGCACGGAATGCTGTTATCTTCCCACCAAAGGTGGGCCCTATTTTTCTACTTGCATTTTTTATGTGCTTTCGAACTGCTAGATTGGCAGAAGCTGGGACAAGTAATGGGAGCTCACCCCATTATGCGGCACTAGGGATTCGAACCACTGAATTGCCAACTTTCAATTGGCAAGCTCAGCATCTTAGCCGCTGAGCCACCAAGTGCCTGACTTTAATACTCTAGTATTAAAGAACAACAATACCAAAACTGCACCCATTCAATCCTTTAGGGGGAAAAAATAAAATAAAATTAGAGTAAAAGTTAAGGAATAAGAAATATTGTTACCCAGTAGCGATATTCGACTTTGAGCACTCATTAACCTTTGGGGATGGCAAACTGAAGCGCAAAACTTAAAAACCTAATGTATATGATGAACATTTCTGTCTGCTATTAAGTAAGTTATATAAAAGCCAGCTCAATGCCCCAGGAGTTTTGATAATAGCGGAACAACGAGAGTTACCCTACTCTTACTATAATGCAACTGGTATTAAGAAGATGAGGTAAAAAGATTCCACGTGGTCAGTGGGAAACAGCAATATTTCTCAACCTCATGTTTGCTGGCTGAAGAATTCTGGGAGTTGAAGTCTACATATCTTAAAGTTGCTAAGGTTGAGAAATACTGGACTAGATGATCACTTCTTTACTTATATTTATTAAGCATTTTATATAATAAAATATTATAAATATTAATATATTTAATATAAACATAAAATATAAACATATTTTAATTGATTAAATTTGCTTGCTGCCTCTGGGTAGTTTACAGCATTTAAAGCCAGTTAGCAGGTGTGTTCAAGTCTCTTGTTTTTCTGCAAGGAAAGAAAAGCATTCTATAGGTCCAGGATGGCGAACCTATGGCATATGTGCTACAGGTGGTACACGTGGCCATATCAGTGGGCACACGAAATTCAGCTCTACCAGCTGATTTTCAGGTCTTCTGGGCCTACCAGAAGTTGGCAAACGGGCCATTTCTGGACTCTGGAGGGCCTCTGGGGGGATGGGGAAGGCTATTTTCACCCTCCCCAGACTCCTAGAGAAGCTCTGGAGCCAAGTGAGAGAGAAAAACGGGCCTACTAGGCCATCGCATGCCAGGATCCAGGGGGGTCGCGCGTGCATGCGCAGGGGCGGGATGCTTAGAATTATGGGTGTGGGCATGCCATAATCCCTCCCACCCCATCCCCTTCTGGCACACAATGGCAAAAGGTTAGCCATCACTGCTATAGGTTTTACAAATTTACTTCAGGAATATATTACAAATAGAGGGGGGTACATCCCCTGGACATCAGTTTCTTAATACTGGCAACTGAATTTTAAAATGCAATTTTACCTCACATTTATACAACTAAAGAGCTATGTAAGGTATGGATCCATTTATAGTTGCTCTAGAATATAAACTTGTGATCTGCCCAATTAAGTAGGCATACTTACCTATTCTTCTGTATTATTCCTTCACTATTATTCACTCCTGTGTGCTATTCCAAATGCTGAATATCTGTTCTAGGAACTTCTGTTTTTATAGATTCTATAGAACTAAAAGGCATCACTCTTGTTGATCATATTTTCCATTTCACAAGAAAAAATAATCGATTGAGGTTATTACTATTTATATCGTTAAGAATACAACTGAAATTTAATGGAAAAAGCTAATGAAATCATAATGGTCAACTTCAATATTGCCAAGAAATGTATCAATACGTATCCATCATGATGTCCAGCATCCATTAAGGGAAAACAGAATATTAGAATTGTTTTAAAATTAGTAGGAGTAGATGTATTAATAGCACAATTAATTTCAAAATATATTCTTTGTTGATTAGAGTCTGTTGTTCAGTTCCTCATTTTTGTAGAAATAAATGGTTCCTTCTCCATATATGTGTGTCACCTTTCTACAATATATAAAGAACTAGAAAATAAACTCCTATGTACAGTAACCAAGAAATTATAATTTTCCAGCTTATTTTAAGAAGACGCTTCAATATATATATTTTGATTTGACTACGCAAACAAAATGTCCATAATTTACTTGTATTGCATAACAGAAATTCCCATACATATCTTAGAAGAAAAAGGAATCTTTCATATAAGAAAAACAGGATACATTATTTCTAACAGTCAACACGCAATGCATGTTCTTTGTATAATTGTTTTTTTTATGAAGATGATACTAGTTTTTGCTTCTTAAGTTCATAGTAAATTAGTCTGAACATGAAATTAAGAGGTTCCATACGTGGATGAACACATTAGCTATTTTCTTTAGTTTGATTCATAAACTTTGATATGATTGGCAAACTTTTACATATATTCCAGGAAATTGTCCTATGAGATTGTCTCCAACTGGTTTGCCTACACTTTTATAAATACATTTAAAAGTAGCTTAGTATAATGATAAGCCAATTGTAAAGTTTTGATGCCTTTGTCATAATTCAGAGATAATATTAGTTGCAAGGAGGACCCAGTAGAGATACCATTGACCAGCTGTTCCCTTTGACCCCCACATATCAACAATGGATTGCAATGACTCCATTAGGTTTAATCCGGTTGCTTTTCAAACAGGAATTGATGAAAGGAAAGGAAGATTTACAAAATTAATTACAAGATTTGTTGTCTATTCTGATCTAAGCCGGGAGAGTTTTTAACATCTAAAATACATTGGTCAGGCTGGCTTACCAAACTATGAAAACATCACCTAAAGAAATTCTTATAAAAGACACATTAATGAAATTTCAGCATGGCACAACTTCAAGGCCTGGCACACAGCTATGAAATGTTACATTCCTGTAATTAGAAACATTTGGCTTGGCTAAAGTTTGTAGAGCTTTTGTCCAAACAGGACAAACTGGAATAGAAATGTATCCAACATCAAATCAAAACAGTCCCATTACGACCCCCCTCCCCATCTCCAAAATAGACCGTAAGGCATTTAAACAAAGGTACCAGAATATGCATATATAAGTTGAGTTGAAAGAGATGCTTGCATGCCATGTTGTACAGAATGAGAATGTCAAACATCAGTTGGACTGAACTTGTTTCCAAAGCCGTCTAATCTACTTTAGATAGTTGCAACAGCCGTACAAAAAAACAACTGTCAACGTTGTACTTCAAAGTGTAGAAAGGGTAAGGGAAATGGCTCCCAGATCTGTATATATGTGGAAGTTTAAACATGTATATGATAATTTAACCACACATTTGTCCTGATTTAGTAACTGTTTGCATAGTGATTTGCAGAATGTTTCCAACTTCTCTGTCATCTTAGCAAGCGTACTTTTACTGGCAATAAGAGAATTTTAAACAAATTTTGGGTCCACTATAGCGTTTCCAATACTTAAATGTTCCCTGGCTGTTAATAGACCTTGGAATTTGCCAGCTTTCTTAATTTTTAAAACAGAGCTTTAGTCGAAAATGAATGTCATTGGAAACTGAATGTAATTTTTAACAAGATTAGTCCACTTCCTGCAAAACAAGACACAGTAACCAACAGACCAAGAAGCAGATTCAAGTGCTTGCTAATGTTTCACAAGAGTTGATCTCAAAGCAATTCAATAATTTTCACCAAAACTCTTGATCGAAAAAGAACAGAATTATTCAGTGAACTCCTCTGATTCTTGTGTCTATGAGAAAAGTAAATGAAAGCAGTTAATTGGTGAAGATTTTACTAAATCTTTGCTAACTGGACAATGATGGCAAACCTCTTTTTGAGCTAAATGTCTATGGAAATTCTCAATCATTCAGATCATGGTTATCCCAGTTGTATTTTTCCAAATGGCAACTGAACTTTCTTGGGGGATTTTCTTTAAAAAAAAAATTCACTTCTCATCAAAGAGGCTTCTTCAGTTTGCAGTTTATTAAATATGTTATTTAGAATAGCAACAGAGGGGGAAAAAAGTCAAATGTAAATTCCAACCAATCCAGTAAATTTCAGGCTTTAATTATAAGTATTTTCACTGCTCCAATTGAAAGGTACTCTGGATTAATTTTATCCCATGTCTAGTCTTACATTTTACTTTGTTGACAAATGAGTTCTGAATTAACCTAAATGATTCAATTCTCTGGCTAGCTAAGGCCATCCATGTAGAACTAATGACAACTCTATGTTCCCATACCCCACCGCCATTGCTTCTCTCTTAGTCTGAACAGATTCCTGGAGAAACCACATGTTCTGCATGCACTTTTCCAGAATAGTAGCTACTGCATATGGATTTCCATAATACCAAATTCATACTAAGATAAACCTTACACGAAGCACGCACAAACTCCCTCCCCAAAAAAGAAGCTACTGTTGACCTAAAGTGAGCATTCCTTCCTTGAAAATAAGAGAGAGAGAAGTTCATACATGACCAATATATAATTAGGTTAAAGGTAAAGGTTCCCCTCGCACATACGTGCTAGTTGTTCTCTAGGGGGCGGTGCTCATCTCTATTTCTAACCCGAAGAGTCAGCGCTGTCCGAAGATGTCTCCGTGGTCATGTAGCTAGCATGACTAAATGCCAAAGGTGCACGGAACGCTATTACCATCTCACCAAAGGTGGTCCCTATTTTTCTACTTGCATTTTTTTATGTGCTTTCGAGCTGCTAGGTTGACAGAAGCTGGGACAAGTAACAGGAGCTCACCCCGTACGCGGCACTAGGGATTCGAACTGCTGAACTGCCGACCGTTCTGATCGACAAGCTCAGCATCTTAGCCACTGAGCCACTGTGTCCCCATATAATTTAATTATATGTAAATAAAATTTATATATAAATTTAATTATATTATAAATGATAATTTAATAATATACTGTAATTAGGGGTTCCAGCGAATTGTTGATTTTTAGATCAAGGCACAGTATGATATGAACCAATAATAAAATGATGCCAAACAAGAGTTTTCCTTTTTATAAGCATTTGAGGAAACCTTGGATTTGGCTGGATCCTAAATCAAATCATGTTGGTTTGGAGAATTGTTGACCCAAATTTTGGAGAAAGCAATCTAAACTCAAGTAACTCTTCCTGAAATGTTGATAACAGCTTGAACACTTCAGAGCTGGCGTCTTCATAAGAAAAAGAAAAACCACAGACTATTAACCAATGCCCACTATTTCTCTTTCTCGTTTCTTTTCAATGCCAGGAAAACATTGGATGGGGGAAATGCCACGTTCCGGCTATCAAGAGCCTTTCCTCAAGGTCTCTCCAATCCCACTGCTTGTGGAAAGGGAAACTGTATTTCCTCAGAGCATGTAAGTTTACTGTTTGATAGACCTACGCTTGTACAATACCTTCACTTCTTCAAACTTTGCAATCGGGCTGCACAAAACATTCAGAAGGGTTGCTACACAAAGGGAGTCCACATGAATGAAGAGCCCCTCTCATGTAGCCGCTTCAAAAGCTTACCCTAGTGGCCTGCCTGTGTATATCCACAGGCAACACTTTTGTCGATACCTCCAGTAAAGTGATAGAGCTGACCGTGGACACCGTTGCTCAGGCAGCAGGAGAAAGCCTTTGTAGCAGCCACACAACCCTTTTTCGAAGGGTGCAATTTCCTTAATGCTTCAAGGAATGCCACTCCGCCAATCTATTTGCACCTCTTTCAAATGTTTTGCACGGATCCGCATTGTGATGTTTAACTAAAAAAAAAAAAAAACTTTTGCTTCCCATTTTAGTTTGCTGGCCTCCTGCTGGTCCTTCTACAAGTTACACTGCACTTACTATTGTTCCAAGTTTAAAAAAAAACAAAAAACAAGCTTATTAAAATTTAGTGGAATAGACAATACCCATTCCTTTCCCACCCCACCCGCTCCCAAATCAGCCCTCAATATTGTTAGACTTTTATTTGGAATCAAGTAATGTGATCATTCTTTTAGTCCTTTTTCTAAGATGCTAATGAGAGACAGCAAGAGAGAGAGAATAGGTCATTATTATAATTATATACTTCACGGCTATGACTCGCTGTTTTCTCTTTGTCATGTGTGGAGGTTTTATTTAATTTGTGGCATGCAAATTTTATTCCACATACGCATAGCCACACTACTGTAAATTGCTTAGCACATGCCTTTAAATCATACTCTAACACTTTATTAATTAGAATTAGTTATCAAGGCCATCACAGGTCACCCATCTCTAAGGTCTGTACTAAGAGTAGGCAGCCATGCGTCCTCATAACTTTAGTTACTTTTAGATCTCTGATGGAGTTTATTATCCCAAATTATAAGCAGCTGTCATACATGAGCCTCAGCAGGACAATGGTGTCCTTTCTGAAAAGCACCTGTAAGAAAGCAACTTAACCTCTGATATGAAACAACCAAATTAAAATATATGGAATGGAATGGAATGGACTAGACTAGACTAGAATGCCTTACTGTGTTCGAATCTTACCAGGCTCAAGGTTGACTCAGCCTTCCATCCTTTCTAAGGTAGGTAAATTGAGGACCCAGTTTGTGGGGGGCAATAAGCTGACTTTGTAAAATATACAAAAGTATGAAGGCTATTGCTTAACGCATTGTAAGCTGCCCTGAGTCTCCAGAGAAGGGCGGCATATAAATCAATTTTTTTAAAAAAATAGAATAGAAAATATGGAATGGAATGGAACGGAACGGAACGGAACAGAATCTATAGACCTCTAGATGTTGGCTGTACTAGGTGGAGAAACTTGGGAGTAGTTATTCAGCAATACCTGAGGGTCATCTATTCCTGTAATGCAATTACTTTGGAGACGGGGGTGGGGGATGCTGCCTTAGGAATGATCTGATAAGAGAGGCAGTAGCCCACAACTGTATAATGAGCAGAAAAAGAAACTCTGAAAGGACTATCCTTAACTTATCAGATGTAAAAAGAGATGGTGGGAGACTTGTAAGAGAGACTTCAGACTTGTAAGATTTGTTAATGTCCATGAAGAGTCTCAATCATTCAGATCATGGCTGTCTCAAAAGGCTTTTTCCGAAAGGTGACTGGATTTTCTTGGGGTTTTTTTTTTTCTATTTAAAACATTTTGTTTCTCATCCAAGAAGCTTCTTCAGTTCTGAACTGAAGAACTAAAGAACCAAAGAAGCTTCTTAGAAGAGAAACGAAATGTTTTCAGAACAGAAAACAAAACAGAAAACAGAACAATTAAAACTCGGCTCACACGTTTTCTAAATAGTTTTTATCCTAGAGCTATAATTGCACTCAACAATGAACTAAAGAGCCACCATCAGTGAGCTGTTGGACAGCATTACTTGGTCTGTTGTGGATGTTTGGGTGGTTTGGGGGTGGGGAATTTGTGGTGGATGTGGGGGTGTTTGGGGATTGCTGTGTGGGTTGGACCCGGTCTTTGGGTGTTAAGTGAATTTCGTTGTGTGGATATACTGTGTATACATGTACAATGACAATAAAGTTATTGTTGTTATTGTTATTATTGTTGTTGTGGTGGTTATTATTTTCAAGGAAAAACCAAGGAAATCTAGTGGCCTTTTGAAAAGCCCCTTTGGGACAAGATTTGTTAATGTAGTAGCCTTATAATAAAATAGAATTAGCTCATGAACACATTTCCCCTCCGGTATCCCCGGGAAGGATGACAATTTGGCAAATATGGCAAAGATCTTGTTTCAACCCTATCACAGATGAGGCTTCACCTTTCATTTTTATATTTGGATTCAGCATCCAACATGATGTGTACCTTTTACTTTTCTCTTTTATGCTTGTGTACAATAACCAATGTGTTATCCCTTGGGGGGGGAGGGATCTGCATTTCCTGCCATGTTTTCATGACAAAGAGATTTGCAGATGAAGCGCCATTCTTTTCCACTGTTTTATTTTTTACCTGTTTCAATTTTGTAAAGTGAAGTTACAACCAAATAACCGGAAGGCAACTTTTCATTGGATGAAGACATGTGGGCAACCTTAGAATCTGAACAGAACGAATGGAGAATTTGTCCTTCCCTTCCTTTGTAAGGACTAGACGGAGAGTAAAACGTATGAGTTAAAAGGCTACACAAGCAATTGGTTAGTAAGCTGAGAGCTTCAGGAATGATTTGGAAATTCTGGCCAAGAGAAAATTCAATTATTCATTTGTTGGATGTACGCTTGGAAAACAAAGTTGGTCGGCTTCTATTAATTTTTCCAACAATGTGCTGAGTAGAAGAGGAGTGCATATGAGAGCGTATGCACCAAGGCAAATTCCTTATGTGTCCAATCACACTTGGGCAATAAAGAATTCTGTTCTGGTCTGGTCTGGTCTGGTCTGGTCTGGTCTGGTCTAATCTAGACTAGTCTAGTCTCCATCTTTGATCCAAAATAATGACTACATCACTTGTGATTAAGCTGGGTAAAAAATCACTATGCTACATAAAAATCAGGAGCCTGGTGCATCTTTTATCACACTTTTTTTAAAGGCACAAACTTTTATGGGCTACAGCCCACCTGAATGGACAAGCTTAAGTCTTTTAATAAAATATTTTAGTCTGAAAGATGCCCTCAGTCTTCCTGATTTTTGGTTCCCCATAGACTAAAACATCTTTCCTCCTATTAGACTATACATTGTATGCTGTAAATATTTCAACTGATTAAGGTTTCTTTTTCTATAGACAAAATGCATTTGAATAAACGCAGGCAAAGAATGATACGTAACAAAAACCCTGACTCTTTTTTAAAAATCCCTTTATGGCAATTTTTATATAAACAAGCTTCTGGGAATTATATTTCATCAGGTAGTGGTTTTACTACCGAATTAAGGGTTCAGGAATAATTAGGCAGCCATACTTTGTTTGCTTTGAAGACAGACTTATTATGTGTCACTTTTTGACAACAAAAGGTAACATTTTATATGGGCAATGGGTGAGACTAGCATCAGGAATGTTTTAGTTTCCTTCTTCAAAACATCCGTGCCAATTTCTGCTAATAGTGGAGGCTTCAGCCGATACAGATCATTTTTCAAGCGACAGTTTTAAAAACACAACCCCCCCCCCTCCAAAAAAAAATTAGCGGCCTTTTTTGCTACACAATAAATATTTTTTTAAAAAAAAAAACCAGAGCAGCATGAAGATTTTCAGTGCGGACCTGCTTAAATTAGGGATTCAAATTGGTCGTTCCCGATATAAATCCTTCAGCTTTTCGTTCAGTGCCTCCACTGCATTATGTCCTTTAATGCAATGCCAAAGAAAAGAAGAAAAAAGGGAAGGCAGAACCAGCAACCTCTTGAAGCACCACTCAACCTCCCTATTTAGTTCCATCACACAGCTCAGAAGGAAATGTCAATGCACGCCTATAGAGACCACGATACTGCCGTATATCAAAATGACGCCTAATCATTGCACATGCTTGCAGATTCATCAATGTGAGAACTTTTCAGGACGG
The DNA here is from genome assembly GCA_030761175.1 of Masticophis lateralis. NCBI lineage: Eukaryota > Metazoa > Chordata > Lepidosauria > Squamata > Colubridae > Masticophis > Masticophis lateralis. The sequence goes on along the minus strand of JAUDYJ010000010.1, from coordinate 9,497,694 downwards.
GAAAAAGGCCAGCCAGTCTCATATATCAGTCACCTTTTGCCAAAAAGAAAAAAAGTTTTTTTGCAGTTTTATCATTTCCCTGACCATCTACTCCAACGCCCTGCTCGAGCAAGAAACCTTATGCCATTTCAGACAAATGATTGTCCAATCTCTTCTTAAAAACCACCAGTGATGAAGCACCCACAACTTCTGAAGGCAACTTCTGTTCCACTGGTTAATTGTTCTCATTGTCAGGAAATTTCTCCTTAATTCCAGGTTGGCTCTCTTCTTTGATAAGTTTCCATCCATTACTTCTGAAAGGATCCTCCAGTATTTAATGCCAACAGGAATATATAAGGATTGAGTGCAAGACTCCTGTTTCCCATTTTCCCGTTATTTTTATAAGGAGTAGCAAGCTGTCACAAATATCATTCATTTTGTAATTAGTACTGGCTGCGACACAAAGTTGGAGTCTGAGTTAGAGGGAGATCATTAGGAAATCCCTGGACTGAAAAATTGAAGGGGGGGGGAATCTTGCTTAGGTATGATTTTGCCCATTATTGATTGATATCTTTGTACCCGGTGGTGACTTGCAAGGGTTATAAACTTCCACTGAAAAATACCAGGTGATCATGTCCAAGTCTTGATCACATCCCCAGTTTTCTAATCAAAATGCAACAGGGTTAGAAGTATTTGTAGGGCATGGACTAAATCGTGAAAATTGTATCAAACAAATCACAAAGCACCAAAAACAATTGTGTGGTCTCACTGAAGGTCTGCACTAAAAAACCTATATACCATACTCACCTAGACATGGGGAAAGAGTTGAAAAAATAAGTAGGATAAAAGCCCTTTTCATGGTAAATATGTCATAGCCAAATTATTACAAATCCAACATATTTGTGCCCAAGTTAAACCCTTTGGAGAGCTGTTAATTTCTGGCGGGGAAAACCAAGGATGCTCTTAACTCACTCTTGCTGAAATGAATGGTATTTAGACCTGCTTAAATTTAGCTGGTTTGTGTTTGCTTGCAATAGTTTGTCTAAACTATTTTCTGTTGTTCAGAACTTTGCAGTGTATTGAGTTCTTTTAGGTAGCAATAGGCTCAGCGAAAGTCATGTCATTCCAGACATGATTTACACACAAACACAGCCCATTTGTTTCCTCTTCCATCTGAGAGCAACCACTGAGACAGCAAGATTCTCATATAAAAGCAATAGAGAAAGGCAGATGGACAAGCAGATAAATATTGATAGTTGATTAAAAGCAGGGCAGTAGAAAACCATGCGGTAACTATTGGTACTCAAAATAAATCTGAACATTCCTTCCTTAAACACAAGTCCCATCAGATCCAAGCACTTCTTCTAAAATTGCAACTTCAAAACAAGCTGCAAAATGATTTGATGATCCTTCTGTTCAAAGCAATAAAATCCCCCTCTGAATGCCCAATTTTTTTAAAAAAAAAAATGTATTCCCTTCCCCTTGGATACACCTGAAGTGATTTTCCAGATTACAGCCATATTACCAAAATATAAAACACTGCTTTAACAAAATTGGTATCATGTTCTTTGGACAGAATTTGGCAGTTTGAGTTTCTAATCCAATATGGTTTTGTTCTATAATTCCAGCAACATGACGTAGCTTTCTCTTCCACTCTGAATAATTAGGAATAACAGCAGGGGTCTGCTTTTCAAAAATAGCCTTGATCTTGGATACCTTCAATTTTCAGCAACTCGGCTAAAAATATTTTCCATGGATTATTTTGCCTTAAACCCTAGAGGTGAGTGGGACAATGCCAAATTTTACTTGAATCAGTGGATCTTTTTTATCTGTTGACTTAAACATGAAATAGGAAAAGATGGATTTGAAATAAACAGAAATGCATTTACATGGTTACCTACATACCCAGTCACCCAGCTGTGGCCATGCTAAGGTTAAGCATTATTAATGTTTGCTTCTGCAACACTGACAGATAGTTGCTTTTCTCAGAAGTCTGAGCACAATGGGTAACAAATAGAGTTTATCATGTTCATCTCTTTTTAACACATGCTATTTTTTCCTTAGTTTAAAGTCTACTGGAGACTATCAAGGAGAGTACAAAATGTTTAGGACCCCGATTCTGAAATCATTAGGGATATTCTGGAATCATTTTCTGGATGGGTCTTGCAAGTGTTCCAATATAATGACCAAACAATGCATCCTGGTCCCAGCTGATTTGAACAAATACAGACCTATGAAGACTAATTTTTCATACAGCACTTTTAAAAAGCTCACTTTAAGCCAAGTAAAATTGCAATCTTGCCAATACCCTGACTAGAAATAAGCTCCACCGTACAGAGTTGGAACTTGCTTCTAAGCAAGCATGTAGAAGAATCTCCTAAGTGAGCTTCAACCTGAGATGGAAAGATAAGTAGTTTACTAATTACTTTCTTCAAAGCTTTTCCTAGAGATCCATTTGGTTATTCAGCCAGCCCAGAAGCTGATTACAAAATCCGACAAAGCTTTAGACTCCTCTGTTAGATGTTTGCTATTCAGACACCAGAATACTATAACTTGGAAATGATAGCACATTTTTCTCACCTGAATGCAAGATACTTTATTAGCTTTAATGTGGATCACAGGGGGGAAAATGAAAAAAGACGCTTCATATCCTGTAGCTAACTCATCCTATTCTTATCACTCTAGGGGTATATAGTATATATTTTCAGGGGTATTATTTTTTTCCCACTGAAATTGAGGAAATGGACAGATAGCATCAATTCATGCCAAGATGCCTATCATGCCCCCACCAGATCAAAAAATGGACTTATAACTAAACTGTGGTTCTTCCCTCCAGCATTGTAGGGGGGGTATAAATTCTTCTTTTCCATGCCCATATCCAGAAACTCTCAATCTTGGTGTTTCAGCTGGGTCTTTCCCAAAACTGGAGGACTTGTAGTTTTCATTACTCTACTCTCTCCTGAAGTTACCCATTGTTACAGAAACATTTTATTTATAAACTGATGGCCTTTTAAAAAAAAAAACAAATACAGTTTATCAAAGGAATTTACTTTGGCAAATTTAGCCCCCCTCGGATTTTATTTTTTAATCAAAAAGATGTGTTTGATTTTTCAGTTTTTCTGTTCTAAAAGCATACTGTTAACGCAAGAAACGTGTAAGTGGGAATGGAGGCATTTTTAAAATGCACTTCTGGTCCTTCTGTTTTTTATTAAGTCTAATTTTATTAAGTCTAATTTTAGCCACCTCTATCCAGAAATCCATAGAATTGGCAAAGCAGGTACTTTAACATTAGCAAATAAGGTTAAATCATTTTGTTCAGAAAGGCTCCTTTAAACTCAAGTATGCTTTTGGTTCTGGCCTTTTATAAAATTCCTGTCATCCAGTCCTTTCATATCAGATTCATATCGTATTGTATCATATCATATCCAAAGACACCTGTGTGATATTTGACATACATATTAACCCCAAAGTAATCTTCAGAGAAGGGTGAAAGGGAATGAGTGGGGGCAAATTTATTTTCATTTAAGGGAAATTTGTGTTTGTTAAGAAAAAGTGAAGATCTGATTAAAACACTGATGGGCCATTACAAACAGACTAGTGATTTGAGGTTCACATGTCATGTAAATATTCCCATTTGTCATCTTACTTTCCTAAAAATTTAAACCAGTTTGGCTCACAGCACGGCTGCAAAATGAAGACACAATCTGTCCTATAAAGAAGATGGTATTGTGGTATCTTCCCTAGATTGAAAGCAAAATTTCATTACATCTTACAATTTGGGGCAAGTTGCAACTGAGCCCCTGAATACTAACAGTGCTCAGAACTTAAGTCTCCTGACTCTTAGGACTTTTCTCACATCCCAGTAATGCAGGATATCTCAACACATACCAAGCCTACTCTACAAATTCAGTTTCCTAACTTCCTGACAAATCATTGCTTTTAAGGTAGAAATAATTTGAAGACTTCAGTCTAATTCTGGCAAGTCTAACGTAAGTATAAATCTGCTCCCACATGCGGAAGTTTTTAGCATCACAAAACGTCAACGGAACAGTAAATAAAAATAAATACTGAATACTGAATGCAATTTTAAAGCAGTCAATGACACCATAACCCTGAAGCCATAGCCAAAACAGGAATATATATATATACATATACATATACATATACATATACATATACATATACATATACATATACATATACATATACTCTGTAAATATTTCTCGCAGTGAGGAAAACCACTGATTGCTATCTCAAATGATGGAGGAACTGGGTTGTTGTTGTTGTTTTTAAATTAAGGTATTTCAGACCAGCTAACCTTTCTAAAGAGATACCAATTATCTGGAGGCATTTCACTTGCAAATCTTGGGTTGGTAGGGAAAATGTGTCCTATTAAATATTATAAGGAGACACACAAACAAGCAAACAAACACAGCATTAGGAAGAAGAAAGCAAAAGCTTAAATGACAGGTTTGCTGAGAATGTTCATCTGGGCTTCCGCTATTTTTATTTTTAAGAAATGATTCCCCATCTCGAATTCTCCAAACTGAAAAGAAGGACTGCCCACTACCTATCCACAACGGAGGCTAACACGAACTTCAGATGTTCAGAAGTAGTAAATACTATCTTTCTGGATTTAGAGTAGCTATCCCCTTCTGATCAAAGCCCTGAGGTAATGAAGCTGCTACCAAGTGCTGTGGCTGTTGCAGATTTGCAAGCTGGAGAGCACAGTCTTCAACCAGGAAATGAAGAAGTTAATTCCTAGGGCGCATCAGGCTTGTCAAAGACCAAACATGTCAGTGCTACCATTACCAGCAGACTAGCCAAGCGTTTAATGGTGGAATCTGGAGACATTCACTCTCCACCATCAAAAATGACATCATAACTAAAACGGCCTTCAGCCCAGAGACCCACATAACAACACCCTAGTCGGATTCACACTTGGCATCCCCGGGCATGATGTATGCACATACACACACATGCACGCACGCTTCCCCCCCCCCCATTCTTGTGGAAAGGCAGTTTTAAATACCCTACTTTTCCAACAGATTGGTTTTAAAAAATCACATTTCCACTTTGTAAACAACTCTCCGGATGGAAGGCACAGAGCAGGAATTGAAAGGCATTAATCGTAAATGCCCATGGTTAATAATCTTTAACTCTTGACTAGTTATGAAGATGGGAGAGGGGAGAGGTAAGCAATTAGAAATCAATTCCTATATATATATTTAAATTGCTCTTCTTTTGGCTTATTGTCCGAATTTAGATGTTCTATTAAAACCCAAATAACAATTCTGCAGACAAGCAGGCAGATCTGGGAGTCCCCACGGTTCTTTATAAACTACTGGAAAGAGGGCAAGGTTTTCACAGAAAATCCTCCCACGTCCCCCCACCCCCCACCCCCACAGTAGCAACTGAGTCTAGCGCCCATGTGTCCCAACGTGCACTGGATTTAAGCACACAAGCCTCTCTACACCCACATCCTAACGGTCCAATAGATTCACAACAGGTAAAAGGCATCATAGCGAGGGGGACCCACATTAATTTGCATGGAGGAAGGAAGGAAGAAGAGCAGAACAGAGCAAAAAATCAAACACTCCCCTCTTCCCTTGAACCCTAAGATCCCTCCAAAGGACACCAAAACCAACTGCGGGCCCCCCTCGGCTTCCCTTCGCACAATCTAGGCACGTATTTTTTTTTAAATTTAAAATTTTGATTTATTTTTTGCAGGTCACTTACTTTTCAATTAGGGCTGCCCCCTGAATCATCGCGGAAGACGGAGGAGCTGAGTTTGAGGGACCTCTAGAGATTCAAGCTGGGGTTGACTTTGCCAGCAAGTTTCTTTCTCGCGCGTGGGTGGGAGGGGAAGAATCCAAATTATGCAGTTCGGCTCCCGGGTCGGTAGCGAATCATTCAGGGAAATGGGCGACCAGGGTTCAAAAGTAGAGATCCAGAGCTCCCTTGCACACGGGACAGATCTGCGAAGCCAACCGAGTCACCCGTACGGATTGGTGCCTTCGTGCAGCATCTTGAAGTTAATTACAGCTGTACATGTCCTTCACCACCGGTCTGTCTTTGCTCCCTCCCCCGCTCCCCCCCCCCAACCTCCCTTATTCAGGTTTTACTCTTTTAACCTCAAATCAGGATGGAGTTGAAAAGATGCGGAGGGGGGAGAGAAGACTGGAGGTCCCCTCCCTTTGGTACTTGAGGGACGTTCTTTCCAAACTCTGAACAATGGATAAAGATTGGAGAGGTGGAGGGAGAAAAAGAGAAAAAGGAGGGGGGGAGAAAGAGGGGAAACAGAAGGGAAGAGCAGCGACGCGAGGGTGGGGGCGAGAGGAACACTTTCCATAGAAAGACGTCCAAATCCGGTGGAAGTGGGTAAAAATACCGCGGCTAATATTAAACTAGAGAAGAAAAGCGTCTTCTTGCGCGGAGAGGCGTTGCGCGCCCATCCCTTTGGAGAACTTTTCAGGCGGGAGGAAGGTTGGGGGGCAAGGACGCCCCGTTCTAGACAGCCCGACGGAGCGCAGAAGGGGCTGCTCAACTTCACGGGGACACTTAAAAGAAGCGGTCCCCAAGACGCCTAGGCAAGCAGAAAGAGAGGGGGAGGGGGGGAGGGGGAGAGAGAGAGAGAGAGACCTGGTCCCTTTCCCACAAACGCACGACTGAAGCGAGAAAAGACTCGGGAGGAATCCGCTCAGCTCAGCACAGACCGCCCCTGTTGGAATTATTTTAAACTGCACAGAAGGGAGACGAAGAGGGGGGCGGTGGGCAACTAGAAGGGGTGAGGGGGGTGATTTTCCAAAGAGCGCTCTTGGGAAGTAGAGACCCGGTCCGGTCAGCGAGAGAGACGCGCGCGGGGTGTCCCCGCTTCTCCCTCGGCTCCGGCGCTCTCCTTTCTCTTTAGCTGAGCCCTCATTGTTTTCGGGGCGCGCATCTCGGAAGCGGTGGGCAAACTTCGCCTCCTTCTCGCCTCCAGCCTGCCCCTACCTCCACTCCCCTCCTCAACGCCGCCGCTACAAGCAGCTCTCCTGGGCAGCAGCTAAAGTGAAAACGGAGCGCTCGACAAACTCCCCCCTCTCCACCTAGACGCCGTAGTAGACACAACAAGCTCCGCTCGACAAAGAGAAGGGGAGATTCGCAACAATGCCCCCCACCCGGGGGACCCTAAAGGGCCCCGCCGAGACCCCTGTAGATTTTTTTTAAAAAAATAAACGAAATGGATAAATAACGAGACTCTCACTCCTTTCCGAGGGAGGACCTACCCTGTATTCCATCTCCCGTGGAATTGATGGTATGCCGCCGTCGCACTCGCTCTCCCCCCCCCCCCCCACTTCCCCGCAGTTTAATTCAGATCTCGGATAATCCGTGGGAGACGTTCCGCTTTGTTTTCTTCTGTTCTGAACTTCTCTCTCTCTCTCTCTCTCTCTCTCTCTCTCTCTCTCTCTCTCTCGTTCTACGTTGTGAAGCCGAGGCAACAGATGGGCTGGAAGTTAAAGAGCTGGAATTTTTCCTACTTTACCATCAAAGCATTCTCGGCGCCTCTGTATGTGTAATTGTGCATGTGTCTCTAGCAATATATATACACATCCAGGCACACACTTAGAAAGGGTGTGAGTTCGTCCGTCTTAAATAACTTTTTAGGGTTGATGTGTGTTTGTTGTGTGTGTGTGTGTGTGTGTGTAGATACCATTCGTATACGTGGAGTGATGGAGAGATGTGTGTGTGTGTGTGTGTGTGTGTGTGTGTGTATGAATGATTTATGATTTAGGGCTATTTTCAGATCTTCAGGTTAAAATTAAAATTAGTTAAAATTCCAGGGTGGAGGAGGTAATAGATCCACTAAATTTGCCCCCGCTCTCCTCTCTTCTCTCTCTCTCTCTCCCACTTGCCCCCTCCCCACGCTCCCAATCCCCCCCACCTCTTCGAAATCAAACTTCTCCCACTACCCAGTTGGAAGAGGGCGCTGCTTCATCTTAATTCATCTGCAGCAACCAATCCGCCTAAACTCGACCCCCGTCGACCCCCCCCCCCCCACAGCCCGAGCGCGCGGGTTTGTTTTTGCTTCGTTTTCTCCCCAGAAAGCAAGTTTTTCCTCTATTAACCTGTTACTTGAAATCGCGCCTTTCCCCTGGCCGGGCAGTCTGTCTGGCAGGTGCCTGCTTTCCATGTCGGGGTGGAAATGGGGGGGGGGTTGGAGGAGGGGGGGGAAACCTCGGGCACTCTCCTCCTCCTCCTCCCCCCACCTCCGTCTTCCTAGTTTTGCTAGAAAGCTTTTCAACCGCTCTGAAAGACAAGTGCAAAGCGCATTCCCTCCCCCCCCCCCATCCCCAGTGTTTGCTCTGCCCCGCCTCGCGCCGGCCTGTGAATGCCGGCCGCTGAATCCGAAGCCTATCGCTCGGGCGCGCGTCTGGCTGGAGGAAGAAGCGAGGGCCAAGATTAGACGGAGCCCGACCCGACACGGCTGGTTTAAAACTTCCCCGAGAACGCGGCAGAAGTTTTGAGACAGGCTCAACTCTAGGGAAGAGGAGTGGGAGGCACGGAGGGACCCTCTGGGTGGCGGCGATCTCGCGAGGAACCGGGGAAGGGGGCTTCTCCCGCCGCTGGACCTTCCCATCCCGGGTCAAGCCTCTCTCAAGCCCCCGCCTGTTAAAAGAAACCCCCACCCCACCCCCTTCGCCCAAGCGGGCGAGGAAGGAGTTCACTTTTGCAAAACTTTGCCTCCCCACAGCGAGGCTTTGATTTAAAATTAAGAAGGGAAACCCCCCACCCCACCCCCTTCGTTCCTTCTCCCGACCCCAAAGTTTCTGGGCAACTTTAAGCGCGGAGCTGGGCAGAGAGAGAGAGAGAGAGAGAGAGAGAGAAGCGCGGTGTGAATTCTTCCTAAATCTTCCCCTTCCTCCGCGTGATGAAAAGCCGGCTCAACTTCTGCCTTTTCTCCTGCTCCCCTCTTCCTCTCCCTCCCCTCCTTCCTGCCCTTCCCCGAATCCCTGGAAAGTAACGGATTTTGAAGAGGGACGGAGGGAAGGCGCCGGTGCCGTCCTTTAGGCTAAGTTCTACAGCGCCCTGCCATGGCTCCTTCGCTGCCTTCATTCTGGCTCCGCTTTTTTTCCCCCCTTCCCTCTCGCTCTCTCTCCCTTGACAGACTCGGCTCGCAAACGTCACTGCTATGGATATTTAATTATACTGTATTTTTTAATCACGCAGGCCCCGTTGCGAGGATGCAAAGAGAGAGAGAGAGAGAGAGGAGGGGGGAGACAATTACTCCTAGCTGACTTTGATAACGTGGGGCGAGGGGTGCGCGCCCCTACTTAAAAATAATTCTCCCCATCATAACTCTGAGATTCCTCCTCTTCTCTCTCTCTCTCTCTCTCTCTCAATCTCTCTTGTTTTTCTTCCAAAAGGAATAAATATCTGGAGGGGAGGGGGCGGAGGACTCTTCGCCGTCTCTTTTGTCTTTCCTTACCTTCCCGTTTGTTTTAAAGCCAAAAGCCCCCAGAAAGTCCTGCACGTAAAGCGAAGCGTTGCAAAAGATTGTGTTCAATGAATAATGAGGCATATCCCCACATGATTGACTTGATCATTTGCTGGGGCTGGAAACGGAGGAGGGATGGAGGGGGGGAGAGAGAGAAGAGAGAGAGAGAGAAAGTGGCCAAGGGGAACTCTCCCAGATCTACCCTCGGCCTGGCTCTCTTCGATCTGGGGAGCCTGTCCCGAGGACCAAAGAGATCCGGAGCTCCTCGCTTTCTCGCCCCCCACTCCCTAGGAATCCCCCCCCCCTTTTTTTTTTCCTTGATAGAGATCAGGCAACCTCGCAAGACATTGGCGGCTCCTGCTCGGGTAGGTAAAAAAAAATGCATTGTACCGTTTAAAAAAGAGAGAGAGAGAGAGAGAGAGAGAGAGAAACGCACAGACACACATACAGAGACCCACAAGCTCCATCCATTGTCATCTTGGCGTATTTCGCGGCAACCGGAGAGGTCTTGCGGCATTTAGCTTTGATGAGCCAAATGCCGAACCCTTGATATAATAATCTACAAAGAACCGGCTGCGATCGTCCATTTTCGCCGCCCGCTCGCCGCCTTCCCCCCCCCCCCCTCCCCACCTCCCAGCTCCCATTCGCTTCCCATTCTCCCCCTCCCTGCCTAAGGAACTCAGGTTAGGCAGGTGGGAGAGGGAGGAAGCGTTTAACACCGAGCCGTTTTGGGCATGACCTTGAGCCCCGTGTAAACACACTTATTCCAACCCAGCAATTCCTCCAAGATCTACCCCCCCACCCCACCCCCCGTTCATCACCACCACCCCAAGCCGCCTGCTGCCGCCGCTGCTCCGGATCCAAGCTTAACACCAACCTTCCTGTCATTTTTCCCTAAACAAACCCGAAGGCTCTCTCCCTATTTAAGGAGAAGGGGAGGGGGGGGAGAGAGAGAGAGAAATGAAAGTGGGGGTGAGGACGGGAAGCGAGCAAGGAGGAAAAAGGACACACAGAAAGAAACACACACACACACACACACACACATACACACTCACGACTATTTCAGCCCGGCTTCTTACCTGCTCTTGCAAACTATTTCAAGTCCGATTCTTTGCAAAAACTCCGGAGGGAAGCTTCAGCGGCCCGCCGGATCGCAAGCAGCAACAGACCCCCCAAAAGCCGGGCGCTTAAGAGAAGTAATCAACGATAAAGTGACGTTGATCCGCACTGTAACCTTGTGGCGTATTTAATGTAAATAAGCAGTTATGTTGCCAATCGCACGCACGCAAACACAGAAAGGTCTTCGGCGTTGCATTTTGATGCTTTCCATTAAGGCTGACTTTATTTACATACACTGTTTAGGGGAAGGGGGGAAGGAAGAGAGGGAGAGGGAGAGAGAGAGAGAGAGAGAGAGAGAGAGGGAGGGAAGATCACGATGGTAGGAAGACAATACTACTGCCAAATGATTATGAAAATATGATTTTAATTAATCACGTAGTAGGCAAGGAAATTAGCATACGGTAATTAAACTTCCAGGAAAAAAAAGGAACGAAAGAAAGGACAGGCGGGGAGGGAAAGGGGGGGTGGGAGAGAAGCCATGGAGATTTTTTTTTTTTTTTTGCCTTATAGGTCTTAAATAATCAGGAAATATAGATTTAAAACCTTAGATTTTTGGTTGGTTTGTTTTGTTGTATTTTTGGCCTCCCCCAGATCCAGCCTACTTTATTACCAAGCCAATAACTTTTTTCCTTTTATTTTTTATTTTTTTTTTAAAAAAAGGGGAAAGCAACTTGAAAAGGTTGGGTTTGTCTTGAAAAGCTTGGTGGAAGGTGCAATCAAGCAAAAAGAAGGGGGGGATAATTGAGGAATAGGTTAGATGTGGCTAATAAATGAAAAGGAGCGGAAGGGGGGGGGCGGCGCGCGAATGAGGTGGGGGAGAATGCTGTAGTTGTGCATTCCACGTCCCATTTGTGACAAAAGCAGGGGCCTTCAACAGTCTCTTTGTGATGGGGTTATATAATGAGGGTGGAGTAATTATTGGAAGGGGGGGGATGCAGAGAATGTTTGTTATAATAAACAATAATAATTCAATGCATTCTAAAGAGAGAAAAAACTCATTTTTTTTCCTGCTGAGGCATGTTAATGGGAAAGGGAAGAAGAAGAGGAAGAAGAAGAGAGGGAGAGAAGAGAGAGAGAGAGAGAGAGAGAGAGAGAGAGAGAGAGAGAGAGAGAGAGAGAGAGAGAGAAATCAAGATCCAAAGCAGCTGACAAATAGAGAGTGTGTGTGTGTGTGATGTGCTTGGTTAAAAAGAGATGGAAGGAGACTGATTATTCAAAATGCGAGCCACAGGGACACTTAAAACATTGATCCAGGTAACACAAGTTCCATCTCCACTGAAATGAGGTCCCTGAAGATGACCGGCATACATTTTAAATCAGTTTACATGATTTTTTTAAAAAAGGTGGGGGGGGGTGAGGGCAGAAACATCACACAAGGAGAAATCATCTGGAATAAAGGTAGGTATGTACTAGAGAAGAAAAGTTTAGACACCTGGCCAAAATCCCTGGAAGGTCAACAGCAACTTACGAGCACTGGGGTTTTTAACTTAAGCATTTAATCAACTCTTCCAATTTTCCTTATTTTTCTCTTCCCAAAAGCTTCCCTGCCTACCCTCTTCCCCGAGGGTGGGGGCGGGAGGGGGAAACTTAGTTTTTCTTTCCTAAAGTTTTTGAACTATTCTTAAAAGCTCACCCTAAAAGTGGATAGCAACCAGGAGAGAATTTGTTACCTGTTTCCAGAATGTGGGAATTGATTCTGCACTTTGAGATTTAATATCTCTGAAATCCTCTTTATAAACATTCCAAATATTCTCTCTCCCCCACCCCCGTAGAAATTAACATAGCAGCCACATCAATAATATCACTATCGCTACGGGAATGATAACTAAAGCAGTGGATGGGGTGTCTTTATCCCAGTTCTTCATGGATCAACTGATTATATTCTCTTCCTCTTTTGAATTTGTTATTGTAAGTCAAGTGATTCTTTATAAGTGACAGGCCTGACAAAGAGATGAGGATGGGAAAGCAGGTCGAAAGGAAGTCACCATATGGACTTCGAAAAAGGCATTTTTAGAAAACAAGATAATGGTGAAAATGGATCTTGTCTTTTAACTCTTTGTGGCCTTGATTCATGGCTGCCCTAAAGCCCAATATACTTTTTCAAAAAAAATATATATATATGCAGCATCGTCATGGTTCAGTTCTTAGGAGCTGTTTGGAATTGTGAACTTCTTACGAAGCATTTAAAAAAAATAATGAAAAATTAGAAGATATAAGACATCAGGTTAATCTGGCCTATGTAAAATAGTCCTTGATTTACAACCATTCATTTAGTGACCTTTCAAAGTAACAACGGCACTGAAAAAAGTGATTTTAGGACGGTTTTTCATACTTGTGACAATTGCAGCATCCCCCACAATCAAAATTCAGACGCTTGGCCACTGACTCCTATTTATGATGGTTGCAGTGTCCCCGGATCATATGGCCACCTTTTGCAAACTTCTGAGAAGCCAAGTCAAAGGGGAAGCCAGAGTCACTTAATACAACTGTGTTACTAACTTAAGAACATGCAATGATTCACTTAACAACTCTAGCAAGCAAGGTTGTAAAATGCCTTTGGCACTTTATTGGTACTCACTGGGCTTCCTTCGGACATACAGAATGGCATACGGTAAAGGTAAAGGTTCCCCTTGCACATACGTGCGAGTCGTTCCCAACTCTAGGGGGCGGTGCTCATCTCCGTTTCAAAGCCGGAAAGCCAGCGCTGTCTGAAGACGTCTCCATGGTCATGTGGCCGGCATGACTCAACGCCAAAGCCGCACAGAACGCTGTTCCCTTCCCACCAAAGGTGGCCCCTATTTCTCTACTTGCATTTTTTACCTGCTTTCGAACTGCTAGGTTGGCAGAAGCTGAAACAAGTAACGGGAGCTCACCCCGTTACGCGGCGCTAGGGATTCGAACCGCTGAACTGCCAACCTTCTGAGCGACAAGCTCAGCATCTTGGCCACTGAGCCGCCACGTCCCTACAGAATGGCACACAGCTGTCTTAATACATGAGTAACTCCAGAATCATCCAGATGTTATCTTGGGGTAGATTCCCCTTTCAATTCACCGCTGGTGTGCATTTCCTTATTTTGCTATAGTCTGATAAGGCTTTCTACTCTTCCTGAACACAGTTAGAATGATTGTAAACCGAGTGCATTAGGTTTAAAGTTTAAAAAGGGTTGGTCCATAAACTCACGAGGTATTCCATCCCAAGAGAAACCTAAAGTAACGTGGAAGTAGTGTAATGTGAAGATGCCTATTAAAGGTGAACATTTAGAAAATGTGAGCTCCGACTGTTGTGGTTTATTTGTTTGCATGCTTTCAATGCCTTCAAGTCAGTCTGGGATTCCTGTTTGAACAAATCCCTGTAGATTATTCTGGAAACATTTTCAGAGGTGTCTTTACCAGTCAGTGCCTTCTTCCTACAGCTGAGAGAAAAGGGCTGGTCCCAAAATCCCCTGCTGATTTTATGACGAGGGGCAGGACTAGAACACTTAATCTCTTGGTTGTAGTTCAACGCAGGGGTGAAATCCAGCAGGTTCCGATAGGTTCTGGAGAACCAGTAGCGGAAATTTTGAGTAGTTCGGAGAACCGGCAAATACCATCTTTGGCAGGCCCCAGAGTGGAGTGGGAATGGAGATTTTGCAGTATCCTTCCCCTGCCAGGCCCATCAAGCCACGCTCACCAAGCCATACCATGCCCACCAAGCCACGCCCACAGAACCAGTAGTAAAAAAAAAAAATTGCATTCCACCACTGGTTCAATGCCTTTAACCACAACACCATACTAGCTTTCACTGTGGGTTTACTGACCTCTAATCATCTTTAAAAAAGGAAGGTTGCTGTGGAGGATTTGATTAAAAGCAGGACTAAACTTTCTACCATGTAGGAGGAGGAGGATCCTATCTAATTTGCTGTGGTTCTTGATGTCCTTGACAATGAATTCATATAAAATAGACATCAGGGAGGGGGGGAGGCAATGGTGAAATCTAAAATTTGTTACTACCGGTTCTGTAGGCGTGGCTTGGTGGAGAGGTAATGTGACTGGGTGGGTGTGGCCTTTTTTTTTTTTTACTTTTAAAACCATTTTTTCTACAACCTCTTCGGCGAAGAGATTGTATAGAAATGCTTTCAAAAGGCTCTGACGATCCCAGCTGAGTTGCCTGATCGGCAGAGACTTTTTTTTCTTTTAAATGCCTCTGACGATCAGGCAACTCAGCTTGGATGGTCAGAGGCATTTAAAAGAAAAAAAAGGGGTTTTTTTCTTTTAAAAGCCTTTGATGATCCCAGCTGAGCCGTGTGATCATCAGAGGCTTTTTTTTTTTTTTGTACTTTTAAAAGCATTTTTTCGGCTGAAGAGGTTGTAGAAAAAATGCTTTTAAAAATTAAAAAAAAAAGCCTCTGATGATTGTTGGGCATGGGGGGAGGGCAGGGATTTTTGCTACTGGTTCTCTGAACCACCCGCCTCCATCACTACTGGATCAGGCAATCCGGTCCAAACCGGGAGCATTTCACCCCTGGGGGGGAGGCCCTTTTCACTCCTACTAAATCAAATACTAGAAAGAAAATTCTAACTACACCGTTCTTAACACAGGAGTGGCCGATTTAGCCACTGCCTCATGGAAAAGACAAAACGACAGGCCGTAGGAGGGTCAAGAGATGGACTCACATGGATATCACTTAAGAAGGGGAAGCATAGATAAGTACACCTAGTCCTCGATTTACAACAATTCATTTACAGACCATTCAAAATTACGACGGCACTGGGGGAAAAAGTGGCTTACAGGCATTTTTCACACTTATGACCTTTGTAGCCGCCCCATGATGGATCCTGTGATCAAAATTCAGAGGCTTGGCAAAGGGTTCATACTTTTTTTTAAAATTTGATTTATATGCCGCCTTTCTCCGGAGACTCAGGGCAGCTTACAATGCGTTAAGCAATAGCCTTCATACTTTTGTATATTTTAGACAAAGTCAGCTTATTGCCCCCACAAACTGGGTCCTCAATTTACCTACCTTAGAAAGGATGGAAGGCTGAGTCAACCTTGAGCCTGGTGAGATTCGAACTTACAGTAATTGCAGACAGCTGGAGTTAATCACAATGCATTACAATGCATTAGTCTGCTGAGCTATCCAGGCTCAGTGACCGTTCCTGTGTCCCCAAGGCCATGCAATCGCCTTTTTGCAACCTTTTGACAAGCAAAATCAATGCGAAAGCCAGATTCACTTAACAACCGTGTGACTAACTTATCAACGGTGGTGATTCATTTAACAACTGTGGCAAGAAGCGTTGTAAAATGGGGGCAAAAATGCCCTTAACAAACGTCTCAATTAACAACAGAAGTTTTGGGCTCCATTGTGGTCGTGAGTCGAAGACTGTATTAGTCCAGACTGACTATTTCAACCATATTTTGGAATTACCAAAAAATGAGTGCACAAACATGAGTTTAAGAGCACTGTTCTCTTTTTCCTCAAAATCCTCACAATCTGCAGAAGGTAAAGTATTTTGGAGACACACAACCACTTTTTCCACTCTGAAAATATGTCTGTGATTTGCTGTGGTTTGCTTTCTTTTTCTCTCTTATAAAGTGGAAGCCCATAGAGGGCAGGAAAGCAGATGTTCTCAAGGAAAGAATCTATTTTTCGAGGGAAAAGAAAAATATTTTCTCTCGCCTCCGTCTTAGCAACTCTGTTCAGGTAAATAGCTTCTATTGGATAAAGGAGCCATGAAAACAAAGTATTTATATTCAAGGCATAGAAATTAAAGTGAATCCGATTAAACTTAGGTTGTCAAGAGAATAACTTGCTTTTGTTTAACCTAAATTCATTCTCGGCTTACTTGAAATAGAGGGGAGTGCTCCACTGAAATCAAAGTAGATGATTCACCAATCAGCTTTAACGTCTCGATGTGTGAAGCTGCCATACATGAAATACTCTACATATGGGCAGCAGAACATGCAAAACAAAAAATATGGACAGCAGAAAAAGAAGAGGTAGAACATTAGCGGAGGAAAAAGACATATATCATTCTGATGCAAATAAGAGATCATGAGAACATGTCTATTCAGGAAAAAAAAAATTGGAGTTGCTAAAACTGTTTCTACTGTGACTTCAGTGTCCATCAATGACTTTGATGAAGACCTCTGCTTATTCTGCTAATGCTGCATCAGAAGTCAAGTACTGTATCTAAGTAATTTTTCAAAATCTTGAGTTGATGAGATTATTTCCTTGGAAAGAAGGTAGAGGGAGTTTGTACCTCTGGAAGCAAAACAACATTCCCAAAACATGAGTGAACAGTTAGACGAGGAGACCCGAACTCATTGGTAGCCTCACATTGCAATGAACCATGCATTCAATTTCATAGTTACTAAGATTGTTGGCTGAACAGGGACAAAAATAGGCGGGGAAACAGGCTCCTTGTCAATCAACAGTTTCTCTGTCTTTGGGGAGGGTTGGAGGTTAAAGGTAGGGTGGATCCTGCATCTATCCCAGAAACCAACAAACTTTAATATCATCTAAAAGGGCCCCTTTTAGTCATTTCATCTATTCTTTTTCATCACTCATGTAACTTTTTTTTCCTAAACACTATATTCCAATATCTAAATTTGCCCTGCTGTACAATGTGTAGTATAACATAAAGGTAAAGATTCCCCTCGCATACATGTGCTAGTTGTTCCCAACTCTAGGGGGCAGTGCTCATCTCCATTTCAAAGCCGAAGAGCCAGCGCTGTCCGAAGATGTCTCCGTGGTCATGTGACCAGCATGACTCAATGCCAAAGGCGAACGGAACCTTCCCACCAAAGGTGGTCCCTATTTTACTACTTGCATTTTTTACCTGCTTTCGAACTGCTAGGTTGGCAGAAGCTGGGACAAGTCACGGGAGCTCACCCCGTTACGCAGCACTAGGGATTCAAACTGATTGTTGATCAGTTTGAAAGGTCGGCTGAACTGTCGACCTTTCGATCAACAAGCTCATCGTCTTAGCCACTGAGCCACCGCGTCCCTTATGTGTCGTATACATGGAAGCAATTCTAGCTTAAATTGGTTAGATTCTGTTACAAATTTAAACTGTCCATTCTGTCATTGCTGCCCATTTTCCAGTTCTGGTCTTCCAATGAGACATTGTCCAATCAATATTTCAAAAGCAATTCAACCAGCCACACATGATCAACATTAGTCTCAATTGTTCGCCTTGGTCTACTCAGAGGAAAAGAAATAATCAGGTTCAAGGATGTACACAAAAGTTTGCTCAGATAGTCCATTTCTAGCTTATCATAACAGGGAGAACATTTTAGCAGGCAGATAGTAGTTGCAGCATACAATTTATAGACTCCATTTTTTATGTATGTTGTGTTTATACAAGCTCAAAGCAAAGATTTGGCTACTTTGCTGTATGTAACTGGAAGTATGGATGCAAAGTGCTACAATTCAGAATGCCGTCACTCAAAAATATAACTTCGGGAGAGAAAGACCTTGGACAAAGGAATACATTCTTTTCAGTTTATCTGAATAATATTTGTTTAATCATTCACTACCATTTAAAATATTGCCAAGGTAATCTATGCCTTTCTGAGACAGAAGAAACTGTCCAAGAAGGATGCTATTTAATTAAAAACTATCACATAAAAATAAAGACTCGGTGAAGTACAATAAGCTTCTGTGATCAATGTCCTAAGGCTTGCAACGAACAAAAGCTAAACATTCTAAAAATAATTGATTTGTACTTTAAATACAGAAACATCTTCTTCCATTGCAAAATAAAGCTCATTGCATTTAAAATACACATCACAATCATGATCGCAACCACACCAGAAGCAGTGAGGTGGTCAACTTCCTTAGATACTGAGCTATAATATCTCTCCTATTGCAACTCAATGCAACATATGGCGATTTTATCATGGCTTTATCCTAATTTAATACTTGATCTCATCTATTTATTTGTGCTTGTACATGAAATGTGTTTATAATGTTATATATTTATGGCCACCTGACCTCTTCTAGATGCCATATGCTAAATAAAAATAAATAAAAATTTGAAAAACTTACCATATGTAGAAGAATGATCTGAAGGTTTACTAGGATACGTTGAAGAAATATTATACCAGGCCACATTTCCAGGCCTGTCTTACCATCCCTTCTAGATGCATCCCATCAGATGCATCTAGGAAACCACAAATAGAAAAACAAAAACAAAGAAAATATCATCTACCTATCTATCATCTATCTATCTCCATCCATTTCTCTCACTCGCTAGTTAACTAGCTCTATCCATCCATATTTCTCTATTTCTCTATTTCTCTATCTCTCTATATATATCTCCATCTCTCCATTCAACCAGTTTTTACTGGTCCATTGATTCTCCTTTTTTTCTTACATTGGTGTACAGGCATTTAAAGTTTTCAGATTCTTAAAAATAAAGAAATTTGGTCTCTAGTAACTCACATTTAATTTCTATGTGGTGGTATAAGAGAAATGACATCCAAATTATTAATAAAAGGAAGTAAAAACTGGAGATAGTATTTCTACAGCAATATAATAAACAAAAGCAAGCAGATGTATGACATAGATACTATAAATATGTAATATTTAAATTCAGTAGTTTTAATAATGATTTGATAGTAAATGGTCAAAAAAAGTATACTTAAGTAGTGCCACGTTAACTAAAGCCCAACCTTGCCTTTAAAACAAAACTTATTTCCAAATGTAAGAGATTAGTATCAGCCTAGAATCCTTTTTCCTTTCTTAGTTCAAAATATTATTAATAAGTTTCTTCATTTTTGTTTTTAAAAGATGTATTCCAGGAAAGTGGACCGTATGGGGATCGCACAAAAGATAAATTTGGCTTTTCATTTCTAAGTAGCTGGGTGATACACATTCATCACTTTCAGATGCTAAAGTCATTACCTTAAAAAGAATTAAAGAATATGAGGATTAACATAAATTTTTGATCCATACAATCTATATTTAAGTTATGCAGTAAAATACTAGAATTATTTTTCACTCGATGAAATCCTGTAGCCAAAACACAAACCACCTGAGGAAAAGGAATATTCTTAAAATAAGACTGCAGGTAGAAAATTATATCTGTCTATCTTGGAAGTAGCAGAATGTCATTATAATTTTTAATGACTAATATTAACGAAGCTCTATTACATAAGGGTGGTTTTTTTCCCATGTCCAGAACACCTGAACCCTGATTAAACAGCCCCATCAGGATGTCATGTTACATAGAATAATATAAATTAAAGTGTACATTATTATTTTTTCCAGTTTAGGTTTCTTGATCAAAAGAAATGCAATTGTTGACTATTAGCTTGCAATCTAAACAAAAAGATGATCAAGTTATCCTGAAAGGCAGAGCAGAAATCAGATTAATAATAACGACAACAAAAAGACAAAGCCCAATTAACGTTAGCCTTCTGTGAGTTGGGTTCAATAGAAGTTAACATTAACAATGCAGGAGCTTGAAGTAGAAATTAGAAACATGACTCTGTGATAATGATATTATCACAGGCCCAAAAGAAAAGAACAGAACTTTCTCGAATGTCATCTAAAGAATAAGAAAGCAAACTAAGCAAGGCAGATTTTTCCCCCACTACCATGATGAAAGTGCTTGCTTTTACCAAAATTTGAATTTAATATGATTTTATATCAGCAAGCTTATATACTGAAAAGATAGACAGGTCTAAGCAAAATATAAAATAAAGTATTATTTTAATATGGTCGCTAAGTAAGCTTTTAGAGGAAATGTCATTCTTCATTGATGTGGTTATAAAGGAAACTGGGTGGTATATGCTTTTAGTGCATCTTTCTTGTGGTTTATTTCAGGGGTGAAATCCAGCAGGTTCTGACAGGTTCTGGAGAACCGGTAGTGGAAATTTTGAGTAGTTCGAAGAACCGGCAAATACCACCTCTGGTTGGCCCCAGAGTGGGGTGGGAATGGAGATTTTGCAGTATCCTTCCCCTGCCACACCACCAAGCTATGCCCACCAAGCGACGTCCACAGAACCAAGAAGGCACTAAGAGTTGTCAACCTAATTTTGCAAAGTTTCTTCTCCGGCAATATTGTATTGCTAACTAAGGCATACAAAACCTTTGCCAGACCAATTCTTGAATACAGCTCGTCCACTGGAACCCACACTGTATTTCAGACATTAACATGATTGAGCGGGTCCAGAAGTGGTGGGTTGCTATCAGTTCACCCTGGATCAAGCAAACTGGTAGCGGAGGCAGTAGGAGCTTCCCCCATCCGCTCAGATGCTTCCGCATATGTGCAGAAGTGTTGCGCACGCACATACAAGAGAACCGGTAGCAAACAAACTGAAACCCACTATTGGGGTCCAGAGGTATTTCACGAGAAGAGTACTCCACTCCTCTGCTCACAATAGAATCCCTTATGCCATCAGAGTTAAAATTTTTGGCTTGGACAATCTGGAATTGCACCACCTGTGGTCCTATTTAAGCATAATACACAAAATTATCTGCTACAATGTCTTGCCTGTCAACGATTTCTTCAGTTTTAACCACAATAATACACGGACAAACAATCGATACAAACTCAAGGTAAACCGCTCCAAACTCGATTGCAGGAAATATGATTTCAGCAACAGTCAATGCCTGGAATGCTCTACCTGACTCAATTGTTACAGCCTCAAACCCCCACAGCTTCAACTTCAAACTGTTTAGTGTGGACCTCACTCCCTTCTTAAGAGGTCCATAAATAGCGGTATGCATAAGCGCACCAGCATGGCTATCATCCCTGTCATATTGTCCCCATTTATTTGTATTTACCTCCTTTATTTATGTTTATGTTCATACCTATACTTGTTATCCTGTACATGTTTGAGAAACAAATAAACAAACAAACAAGATGGATGTCCTTACCCTTATCCCAAGAAGTTGAGATAATGCATTGTCCTCCAACAGAACTTATTCAAACCATCAAGATCTGTAGATCATTCAGGTTTCCATGCCTATTGCTATGCTATCTTGGTCGTCCAATTAAATTTACTTGCTATATAAAAGTTTAGATAATTTTTCACATAGTGATAAATACATGTATATGAGTTCTAGAGTTTCTAGAGTTTCTGCAACAGACTACAAAGAACCCAAAAATAGTTAACAGATAATTATATATAAGATTGCATGTAGAATAAAGTCAAAGTCATTGCATGTACCTTCATATTCTAAATTAAACTTAACTTGTTTCAAAGGTATCTGTTAGAAGAAGCACTTTCTCAGTCCTTCCCCTTAAGATTTGGTTCAAAAATGAACCAATTGTTAAGCAGGATATTCTTTCTCTCCCGAGGTAAACATGAAGGTTTCACTTTGTTTCCTCTGTCCAGTTGTGTCTAACTCTAGAGCAAGGATCTCCAAAGTTGCCAACGTTGGAAATCTCTGCTCTAGACAGCAGTGCCTATCTCCATTTCTTAGCATTGTCTGAAGACACTTCCATGGTCATGTGGCCATCATGGCTATATGCCAAGGTGCATGGAATGCTATTACCTTCCCACCAAAGTGGAAGCTATTTATCTACTCGCCTTTGCATGCTTTTGAACTGCTAGATGGGCAGGAGCTGGGGCAAGGAACGGGAGCTCGCGCTGTCACACAGTGTTTGGGTCTCGAACCTGGAATGTCAGCTTTCCAGCTGACAAGCTCAGCGTCTTTAACCACTGAGCCATCAATGCCCCTAATTTCTCTAACCAGATGCCATCCCAGTTTGCTGAGTATTATTCCCAGCCCTATCAAAGCTGATATCAGCCAGAGCATAGAACAACTCAAAGAAGTAGTGCAAGATAGGAAGATGTGGAGAGACCACCTGAATCGCCAAGATTCTGACACAATTGACTGGATAACATCATCATCACCATCATAACTCCCAGACTGGTGTATGTGGAGCACCAGTTCCTTTCAATTGAGAGAGAGAGAGAGAGAGAGAGAGAGAGAGAGAGAGAGAGAGAGAGAGAGAGATCAGCAGGTGACACCTCCTAAATGAACTTAGCTGATGGGGGGGGGGGAACCAAGTGAAGCCACATCTAGCTAGTACTTGGCCAGAAGACCTCAAGGACATACCAGATCTGCAGACTAGACTATTTGAACGAATGTGCCAAAAAAAGAAAAGTCCATACAAACCCCATCTGTATTGTTGCCAGAAAGATACCATGGATATGTTTACAGAGTCAGCAGAGCTGAGGTCATCTCAAGCAGATTTTACTCATATCCATTATTTTGTTTCCTGTTTTTTTTTCCCCCTAAGAGCGCATATACAAAATTGAAAGCCTTTTTTTTTTCCTTTCAGACTAAAGATATTTATTAAGCTACACTGTCTCTGAAAGAGGAGGGTGGGGCTCCTTGATGTTTCTGTACACACCATTGGTCCCTGTCCAATATTATGCATTTTAGATATAAGATCTCGATGACTTCATGCAGTTAATCAATTTTTTTTAAAGAAATCAAATCACCGATCCCAAATCTCAGAAGATCTGAGTGTCTTCTATCCTGAACATTTCTGTTTTGGGGGAGGAGGAGGAAGAGGAGGGACAAACAAGGAGCTTGCAAAATAATTTAATTCTATGCCAATTGACTATACCATCTCCTCTGGGATATCCAGCAAGGATGTTTCTTACATCTAATTATTATGCAGTGGTTATATTATCTGTAATGTGAACTTCTAGTTCAGTTGAAAACATGGATTAGAGAACAAAATCCCATATATTGTGCCATTGCTCAAAATACTACTTTGTAATAGGTTTTGTGGGAAGGGAGGCGTGTTTCAATTTCAATGATCAATGATTCTGTTTCAAAGATATCTTGAGGAACATTTTAATTAGCAGGGTTTTGGAAAGGTTATAGATTGTGTCTCAACACATCCCAGTTATGGAGAAAATAAATCAAACTTACATTGGTATATTTATTTATTTGTATCCCGCCTTATTATTTTTTACAAATAACTCAAGGTCCAACACACCTTCCTCCTCCTATTTTCCCCACAGTAATAACCCTGTAAGGTGAGCTGGACTGAGATGGTTGGCTTAAAGGACCTAGCTGCTATTTAAGCCTAAACAGGACCAGAACGCACGATCTCCTGACGCTTGGTTCAAAGTCATCTAGCCGGCTTTCATGGATAAGATGGGACTAGAACTCACAGTTTCCTAGTGATTGACCCAAAGTCACCCAGTTGCTTTTCATACCTAAGGCAGAACTAGAACTCACAGTTTCCTGGTGATTGGCCCAAAGTCATCTATCTGGCTTTCATATCTAGAAAGCAGAACTAGAACTCAGTGACTCCTGGTGATTGTCCCAAAATCTCCCAACCGGCTTTCATGCCTAAAGCGGAATTAGAATTTACAATCTCCCAGTTTTTTCCCTTAACCAAACTGGCTTACTGGTTAGGTATGCCTACAGACCATACCTAACAGAAGCAAAGTTCTGTTCAACATTGCAAGGTCAAAAAGTCCCCCAAAATATGCCAAGACAAAAATTGTCTTTGGAAAAAGACAATTAATTAATTAATTGTTAACCTAATTTTGCAAAGCTTTTTCTCCAGTAACATTGTACTGCAAACTAAGGCATACAAAACCTTTGCCAGACCAATTCTTAAATACAGCTCATCTTCCTGGAATCCACACTGTATATCGGACATTAACACCAATTGAGCGAGTCCAGAGGTATTTCACGAGAAGAATCCTCCACTCCTCTGCTCACAACAGAATCCCTTATGCCACCAGGCTTGAAATTTTGGGCTTGGACAACCTGGAACTATACCTCCTACGGTCTGACCTAAGCATAGTACACAAAATTGTCTGCTACAATATCCTACCTGTCAATGACTACTTCAGCTTCAACCACAATAATGCACAAGCACACAATAGATACAAACTCAGGTTAAACCGTTCCAAACTCGACTGCAAAAAATAGGACACCAGAAACAGTGGTCAATGCCTGGAATGCTTTACCCAACTCTGTTGTTACAGCCTAAAACCCTCACAGTTTCAACCTCAAACTGTCTACCGTGGACCTCACCTCATTCCTAAGAGATCTGTAAGGGGGCGTGCATAAGCACACCAGCGTGCCTACCATCCTTATCCTACTGTCCCATTTATTTGTACTCATTTCCTGTGTTCATGTCCATGTTTATACCTATACCTGTTATCTTGTACATGTTTGACAAACCAAATAAATTAAAATAAATTTTAAAATTCTCAACTACTTTTAGTAATGCAGGTCATTTTTGTGTAGGAAAGGTCATCTATGGTTGCATCCTCATATATTTCCAAAAGGAACTCGTTTTTAAAAAACAAAACGGTTCTTCCTATTTTCCATCCTGCTAGATGTGTGCTAATAAGATGGTTGGGTCTTTATGAGGGAGGGTCTCCAAATAGTCTCTTTTGGCACTACTCCCTTCTCCTGCCTCTTTTTCTCCTGATACCCAATTAAAAGAAATGGTTTTGTTTGATCTGGTCCAAATGCAGAATGTACTTCAAATCAGATGGCCGTAGCCATTTTCAAAAAAGGTCTGAATCACCAAACATTGAGAGGCTGTTTAATTTATACAATCATGGAACAATTTTATTTTGAGCTTGATTTAGAAATAACTCATTTCCCTTTATGCTCTGAAATTCTGGGCAATCAAATTTGCTAATTATAAACTTTAAAAACCAAAACTCTGTATCACCAATTTGCCTCTGAAGTTTAGTGTCTTGTGCACTTGAGCTACTGGCTTAAATTCCCTGATCTAAAGTTCCGATCAAAATTATATTAACAGACAAAGTGTCAGTGGGGTGCACTCCAAATGAGTTTTGTTCAGGTATGGTTTATTATATTGTATGAATCTTCCACTGTAACCTGGAAGACATTTCTCAGGAATTTTGTTTGAATCCTTTCTAAAGTGCTCATACTGTTCTACGGTCCTAACTGATTGGTTATCCCAGGGGTCTGCAACCTTAAACACTCAAAGAGCCATTTGGACCTGTTTCCCACAGAAAAGAAAACACCGGGAGCCACAAAACCCTTCCCGACTATTTCTTGAGCGGCCACAGAACTAGCATATGTAGTTGAATTAAACATTTCGTTTTCTTCTGAAACTTTTCTTTTCTTGGATTTATCCATGGTTGGCCTACCAGGGATTGAGAAGCTCAATAAATTACATGCCGCAGGTGTTGTTCATTGGCGGTTGTGACACATATTTTGAGTGACAGGGAGCCGCAGCAGAGGGGTGAAAGAGCCATATGCGGCTCCAGAGCCACTGGTTGCTGACCCCTGTGTTATCCCAACTA
Organism: Masticophis lateralis; assembly: GCA_030761175.1. Classification (NCBI taxonomy): domain Eukaryota; kingdom Metazoa; phylum Chordata; class Lepidosauria; order Squamata; family Colubridae; genus Masticophis; species Masticophis lateralis. The sequence goes on along the minus strand of JAUDYJ010000010.1, from coordinate 9,471,859 downwards.
AGAATTTATCAATCCGCAGTTTAGAGCTTGTAAATCCAACAGGGAGCAACCAGTGGCCCTCAAGATGTTGCTCAGCAATGTCTCCCAGCATCCCCAGGAAGCATAGCCCACAATAATGAGTGCTGGGAGTTGCAATTCATACTCATTTGGAAGGAGCCTGATTGCCTATGCTTGGGCATTAGCAAACTATTGCTAATGAATAATGGAAGCAAACACTTCTGGAAGCCATCCTGAAAAGTCAAGAAAAAGTCAAGCGTTTAAGGCCCACCTCATCTTATTCCTGTTAGGTCTCCATGACCTTCCAATGCAGGAGTTAAGGATTAATTATGATAGACCATTCAAAGCGTTCACAGCTTCCATCCTGGGAAGATTTTAAGTTTGAATGGGGAAATGGGTTACTCACATAGAGTTGGGCAATTTGTGAGCGGGTTCTAATTTGGTTTAGAAAGTGTCCTGTCAAAGCTTACTATTAGCAGTAAAAGCAGCTAATGTCTGTTATGGAAAGATCTTTAAGGAAAAGGCATTTATGCATTCATTGCAGCACAAATAAGAGCTGAACACTGTCAATTTCCCAATGACCTTTTAAAAACAACGGCAACAATGAACGGAGCATATCTACTTACAGATCTGATAAACAACTAGGAAAAAAGGAAGGAGAAGGGAAAAAAAAAACCAAGGTGAGGGAATCAAGAAGCATTTAAGCTGGAGGGAAAACAAGATGCCTGCAAAAAGCAAGGACTGGAATCTGCCAGGTAAACACAGGAGAATCATGCTTTAAAATGGACAGAATCAAAAGTAGGAATGTTTTCACCTTTCAGTGAAACGGTTTGATTGCTCTTATTAAACATTTGGTAGAAATTCTACACAGATAATACAGGGAATGATGGAAACTCACCTCTGCAGGTTAAGTATGTAAGTAAATAAATAACCAGCTTATTTTGGAGGAAAGGTATCTATGTAGACAAAAGAGTATAGAAAGATGGGCATTGTTCAGAATTTTTTTTAATCGCAATTTGAATTAGGTGCAGGGGTGAAATCCAGCAGGTTCTGACAGGTTCTGGAAAACCGGTAGCGAAAATTTGGAGCAGTTTGGAGAACCGGCTGGCTGGCCCCAGAGTGAGGTGGGACTGGAGATTTTGCAATATCCTTCCCCAGGAGTGGGGTGGGAATGGAGATTTTGCAGTATCTTTCCCCTGCCACGCCCACCAAACCACACCACGCCCACCAAGCCACGCCCACAGAACCACAGGTAGTAAAAAAATTTGGATTTCACCGCTGATTAGATGGTTAAAGGAGAAACAGAATCTTTAAAAAAACAACAACAACAACCAGCTCCCTGAATTTGTAGAAATACAGTTATCCTATAGATGTATAAAACATGTTAGCTAAACCGAAACAGTATTGAGTCTTAGCATCTATTGTGTGAATTAGGCTGTTATGCTAAGTCATAATGATATTTATTTTAACATGTTGTGTGAGCAGAGTGATAGACTGAAATGTTTCAGCATATCCCAGCAAACAGCATTGGGAAGGGGAGGGGGTTTAGAAATCAGTCACTCAATCATAAATAAAATCTTCAACAAAATGTTAACATGTAGATACACACACACACACACACACACACACACACCATTCTAAGCTTCCTGATTTCCAGTGGGCAGTCTTGTCCTTTAATTTGCACAATATTAAATGATTTTGCATACAAGAGGAAAATCTGTAGCCAGCATCTCCAATTAACCTGATTGCAGGGGAAAGTAATTTAGAAATTGACCTGTTCTTGCTCAGAACTCTATCGTTTAGCCTTCTGGGCATCTCTTCTGTTTGCTTTTTTAAACTCTCTCTGTCTTTCTTTTCCCTACTCCACCCATTCACAGTTCGTGATTATAACTCTCAACAGATTTGATATGTATAGAAGCTTTTTCTTCCTTAATTCTCTTTTAAGAAATGGATAGTGTAGGGATGTCAGGAAAGGTAAAAAGACCATGTTAATAAAAAGATATGGCTGGGTTTCAATAACACCTTAAACACGAGGTTCTGAACCTTTTTCTACCTTTGATAATCTGGTAAAACCTATGGAGCCCAATTACTATAAGATCAAAGATAAAGATAGAGATAGAGACAGAGAGATAAAGAGAGAGAGAGAGAGACAGGTAGGTAGGTAGGTAGGTAGGTAGGTAGGTAGGTAGGTAGGTAGGTAGGTAGGTGGAGGGACGGATGGACAGATAGACAGACAGACAGACAGACAGATGATAGATTTTTATAATGTATTTGTAATTTCTTTCCAGTTAGGTTTCCAGATCCTTTGAAATCAACTCTTGAACTCCCAAGGGGTTCCGGGTTAAGAAACCAGACAAATCACAGTCATCATGGTTTGTAAAACATGCTTATGGCTTAGCTTGCTTTGTGTCTCCAGTCAATATAAACTATGGTTTAGAAAACATGAGTGTGAAAACAAACAAGGCATGCAGTTTTCAGCATTCCCTCGCACCCTGCTTCTCACTATAGACGATATATATATATATATATATATATATATATATATATATATATATATATATATATATATATATATATATATATATATATTCTGAATTTTCAAGCGTTATGTGTTATGTCCCATAACTGGCAATGTTTCATTGACATCCAGATTAAAATCCTGCACATTTCAGGGTACACAGTGAAAAAATGTGATGGCTTTGAAACATAAATGACTAAAGGAACTACATTTCAGCACAAATATGATCCAGCAGCTTCTGTATGTATCTGCCCTTCACTTACTTGGCGCCTTTGGAAATCCATGTCAATCAAGTCACTAAAGATTTTTCTGGTCATGGAGCATAATCTAAAGAGGGAATGCTGGACTAAAGATATGCGACACAACTTCCTTGTTCACAATGGACCTGGATCTTGTCAATGTCTGTCAATCAAGTGTTTCCTTGATCTCCAACAGCAATGTATGAACTGTGAATGCTGGATCTGATAACCTACACTCAATAAGATATTACATGGGAGAGAAAGACTTTAAACTAAGAATTAATTACAGATTACACCGTTCCTTTTTACCAAGCTATTTGGGGTTACGGGGACTTACATTTTGGCAATATCAAAATAACCAGCTATAGATTTCCACTTTCCATTTCCAAAAGCATCTTGCCAGGCAGACTAGAAAAGGGAGTGAGTTCCTATATGAAAACCATAAAATCCAAAACAGAACTTGGGTATTATCAATTGTGTTAAATCATAAGCAGGAAGATTTTGGAAGTTTAAGTTACAAATTTAATAGATTTGGTAGCTTCAAGTTATTTAGTCAATATAATAAGTGGACTGACCAACATACTCTTTTGCTTACAGTACCCTGTTTCCCCTAAAATAAGACATCCCCTGATAATAAGCCCAACTGGGCTTTTGAGTGCATGCACTAAAATTACCCCCCTGAAAATAAGCCCTCCCCAAAAATATTTAAAGCATGCACAGCTGGTCACCGCCATTTCCTCTGGTTTCCTCCACACGCCTCAAAATAATAGGCGGGTGATTATGGGCACATCTCGTTGCGCCCATGTAACACCTCTCCTGCGTGAGCTGCACTGGCTCCCAGTGGTCTTCTGGGTGCGATTCAAGGTGCTGGTTATCACCTTTAAAGCGCTCCCTGGCTTAGGACCTAGGTATTTACAAGACCGCCTTCTGCCACCGATAGCCTCCCACCTTCCAGTTCGCTCCCACAGAGAGGGACTCCTCAGGGTGCCATCGGCCAAGCAATGTCAGCTGGCGACACCCAGGGGGAGAGCCTTCTCTGTGGGAGCCCCCGCCTTTTGGGACGAACTGCCCCCAGAAATACGCACGATCGCCGACCTCCATGTTTTTCGCTGTGCCCTTAAGACCCTGCTCTTCCGACAGGCGGGGCTATCTTTGTAATTGAGTTTTAAATCTGGAGTTTTAACTTTGGGGTTTTTAATTAATTTGGCCAAAAGTGTAATAATTTTAATAATTTTTAAATTTATATTATGATGTTTATATATTGTGTTTTTACTTGGCTGTACACCGCTCCGAGTCCTTCGGGAGAAGGGCGATATAGAAATAAAATTATAAATAAATAAATAAATAAATAAATAAATAAATAAATAAATAAATAAGTAGGGAAGGAAGGAAGGAAGGAAGGAAGGAAGGAAGGAAGGAAGGAAGAAAGGAAGAAAGAAAGAAAAAGAAAGAAAGAAAGAAAGAAAGAAAGAAAGAAAGAAAGAAAGAAAGAAAGAAAGAAAGAAAGAAAGAAAGAAAGAAAGAAGACCTCCCCAAAAATAAGACAAAGCACTCATTTTGGGGTTCAAAAAAAATATAAGACAAGGTCTTATTTTTAGGGAAACTCAATACTTTGTTCAGTTTGGTATAGTGTGATGATCAAATCAAGCCAGTATTATTAATAAAACTACCATTGATAGTTTAATGTCATGTGCAAAGTGTGACACTATGCTCATTCCATTGAATGTGCAGATCCCACAAAGAATTTCAAAGCATGAACTTTGAATGAGTGCAGGTACAAGCATGTGTGAGTGTGTTCACTGTGCAAGAGAGAGAGAAATGAAAGAAAAAAATCAGAGGGAAAATGCCTCAATCTAATAAATGCACACTACCACAACAATGGTGCCCAACCTGCTATAGAAATCCGCAGAGGTAAACCTTGCATCGGTTCTTGGAGTGGCTGCAATTTTACTGCAATTGAGTAATTTTTAAAATGTTTGTTTCTCTAATTTCAAAGCAAGAACACAGGTCAATCTTTTAGTCCTATCCTTCCCCAAAATTAAAAAAAAAAAAAAGGTGGCAGAAGTTTTTTTAAAAACCCAATCCCTATCTATTTTATGGATTTCATTCTTAATGTATCCCCCCCCTTTTTTTTTTATTCCTTTGCTCTTACAGCTGTTTCTTTGTGAATGGGGTTCATTCTTTTTCTTTTTTTTTCCATCCATGAAACTCCGCTGAAATAAGAAGAGAGGGTGCCCAGAAAAGAAACTTCATCCGGTGAAACGCCGTCAAGGAAATTCCAGCGGACCTTGGTTCTTACCTGCAGATAACGACTAGCCTGTTAGTTAATGGCTGGCAGAAGAGTCTAAGCCATGATAATGCTCCAGCTGTCCAGTCATTAACTGCAGTAAAGACTGATTTTCAGGAGGTTATTGCTGTGATAAAATATCCTCAAAAGATTATAACAGCAAAAGTGAACAGGGGGGGGGGGAAGTATTAGCGGTTAAAGTGTGACTGAATTGCTGCGTTTGAAAAATTGGTCATTCCCCGGTGGTTCATAACCGATTTTCCACCAGTCAAAAAGAAAGTTGTGCTCTGTTAGGTTTATTGTACAAGGCAATAAAAATATTGGCCAGGTTAAATTGTCAGCATGTTACAACATTAACTACTACTCTCTCTCTCTCTGTGTGTCTCTCTTTTTTAAACTGTGCTTAATTTTTTTTTTTTAAGCGTAACTATGATTCATTACCAGAGAATGAAAAATGAGGCTCTTGGCATTCGTATATTTACATCTGTTAGCTTAAAAACTGGGTGGGGACCTGGGGAAAGCAAAAATTAAGTTTCGCTTGATAGCCGGCTTTTATCCTTATTTAAAATGTAACCAAATTTCTATAGCATTCTTGGGTCTTGGTTGGCAAGTTTGGTTTCCAGTGTATGCATTATGAATGCAGCGTCTGCCGAAATTATCACAGCCAAGTCTTTATTGGCGATCCCTCTTTTTTTTTATTTTTACAAAAATAAATAAATAAATAACCCCTTTTGAGTTGCATTTATTAACTTGCCTGTCGAAGTTTAAGATAAGACGATAAAAATGGTCTTCTTCGGGGCAGCCTGGGACAAAGGAGACACCCTCCCCCACCTCCAGGAGAAGATGCTATCTACCTTATTCCTTGACAGAGGTCATTGGACTTGACAGATGTCCCTGGACCCAAGGCCTAGAGGCATTAGATGATGGCTGGGCATTGTAGTTCAACAGCATTTTTAATTGCTTTTTATTGAAACAAACAGGACATAAAAATAAAATTACAAAATACTAAAACGGGAAACACACACACACAAAGCAAAATCTGAAGGGTAATATATTCCCCACTGCTTGTCCGGAGTGCATTAATTACCCATCAGAAATGTTATTGCACATGGACACTTTCAAAGTGTGGGTTAGAAGCAAGAAAGTTGTGTTTTCTTCACACAACAGCTGCCCTGCGCAGGCTTATCTAGGAGTGACTTGCAAGTTCAGCCAACCACAAAGATAGAACAGAACAAAGACAGCGATAGGGACATCCCAGGAAGAGCCAAAACATATCAAAAGTGGCCAACAGTTACATTGCCACCGACTTACTGCACGCTAACAGAACCAAAGAATATGAGGGAATAAAGCAAGAATGCCTTGAATCAATGGGTGCATTGTATCTATTAATGTAGTAATGCATTACTACATTCAGCTGTACAGATTAGGAAACCAGGCTACATTCCTTAGTTGTATTATACATCACTCACAACATGCTATCAGTTGCAACAAGAGTGTGTATACAGGGGTGGGTGCAGGCGTGGGTTCTAAATTTTTTGACTACCGGTTCTGTGGGCGTGGCTTATTTTGTGGGTGTGGCTTGATGATCATGTGACAATTCTTTAGGATTTAGCTGAGGTACTGGTCCACCAGGCTTTTAACTGCCTCCAGAGCTGTACCGGTCTACTCATTTTGTTTTGGGAGGTATTGGTCTACCCATTTATTTTTGCAGGCACTGGTTTATCCATTTATTTTTGCACACCGGTCTACCCATTTATTTTTGCAGGCACCAGTCTACCCATTTATTTTTGCAGGCACCGGTCTACTCATTTGTTTTCTTTTACCACTGATCAGCTATAGGGCGGCTCTTTGAAGCCCCGCGGCAAGAGTTTAAACAGTTTTTTTCCCTCTAGCCAATAGCTGGGACTCAGGAGGCAGCAATAGATTGGGGGTGGGGCCAAATAAAAGGTAAGAATAATGCAGGGGTGGTGGGAGGGGCGGGGGGGACAGAACCGGTTCGGTGATGTCATATCATCACCACTACCGGTTCGGCAGAACCAGGCCGAACCAGGAGAACCCACCACTGGGTGGGTGGGTGGGTGGATGGACAGAGACAGACAGACAGACACAATAGATAAAGAGAGGTGTGTGTGTGAGAGAGAGGGGGGGAGGGAGGGAGGGAGGGAGGGAGGGAGAGAGAGAGAGAGAGAGAGAGAGAGAGAGAGAGAGAGAGAGAGAGAGAGAGAGAGAGAGAGAGAGATATGGACAGACAGACAGACAGTCAGACCCTGGTAAATAATGGCATTACAGGCAGGTTGGTTTTAATGCATTGGAGTGGAATGTCATTTCTCCAGGTTCGATTTTGCACAAAATAATCTGTATATCTAAAGCATACACCTATTTCTTTGACCCTCAGCCTGTTTATATTACAATATTATGAAGCTATATGAAATCCTGCCGTTTTCTAGCCTCATTTGCATATTTTGCATCAGAAAGGCAATATGCAATCACACTATTCTTGATAAACACTGACATATCATACACCACTTCATCCTAACCACTTCAAAAATGCTATTGGGGTGCTTTTATAAATGCAAGGTAAGAATGGTGTGACGGCACTAAAAATACAACTCCAATCATCCTCTATTGACAAACCACAATGGAAATGGAACCTCTGCATCTGATTCTTGAAGCTGTGGCTCTGAAATGAATCGGTAACTCTCGAAAAACAAAGCTGAATCTTTACTGAGTGGCAAAAGCAACTGCCAGGATGGGCAATATTTATCGGTCTCAAGCACTTAGATGAAATTGGATCAAGCCTAAGACAATGGACTAGAAGGGGAAAAGCTGCAGTGAACTACAGCAGAGAGATGAACTGGGGAAGAATGGGGCAATATCAGGCTTGTTAAGAATAACAGAGTTGGAAGGGACCTTGGAGGTCTTCTAGTCCAACCCCCTGCTTAGGCAGGAAACCCTATACCCATGAAGGCGAACCTATGGCATGGCACGCGGAGCCATATCGGTGGGCACACGAACTCAGCTCCGGCATGCATGCGTGCACCAGCCAGCTGATTTTTGGGCCTTCTGGGCCCACCAAAAGTCAGGAAACACACTGTTTCCGGCCTCTGGAGGGGGGTATGGGGAAGGCTGTTTTTGCCCTCCCCAGGCTCCTAGAAAGGCTCTGGAGCCTTGGGAGAGCAAAAAAACGGGCCTACCGTGTCCACCATGCCATCACGTGCCAAAAGCGGGGGGAGCACGGGGGTAGAATTATGGATGTGGGCACACGTGTGTGACCCCACCACGCTTCCCCCGCTTTTGGCACGCGATGGCAAAAAGGTTAGCCATCACTGCCCTACACCATTTTAAACAAATGGTTCTCCAATCTCTTCTTAAAAACTTCCAGTGTTGGAGCATTCACAACCTCTGGAGGCAAGTTCTCCCACTGATTTATTGTCAGGAAATTTCTCCTTAGGTTTACATTGCTTCTCTCCTTGATTAGTTTCCATCCATTGTTTTTCTTGGAAGATGTTTCACTTCTCATCCCAGAAGCTTCTTCAGCTCTGACTGGATGGTGGAGAATGGAAGGAAGAGACTTCTCTCAGCAGAGGGGGAGGGATATGGACCTCATCTATCTCCAGTCTACAACCCAGCCTTTCAAGTGTTCCAAGAAGGCTCCACCACTCATTTGTACGACGCTCAGTTGACCCTGACAACACGGATAAACCTCCAGGTGGCCTTAACGACTCACTAAAAGAATGCAAATGTCTTCAAGAACCACGAATCCTTCCATTCCTCACCATTCAATCAGAGGTGAAGAAGCTTCTTGGATGAAACGTCTTCAGAGAAAAGCCAGAAGGTCGTGTTTCCTCTTGAAAAAGCACTTTGGTCTGAATGACTGAGAATCTCCAGACACATTTACCCAATTCCGGCAATCGTTCTTCATATGTTTTAGCCTCCAGTCCCCCAATCGTCTTTGTTGCTCTTCTCTGCTGTTGGAAGCAAAGATAAGCAAAGGTTTGAAATGTTGGCCAGAGAGAAACAAGAGCCGAGCAGATGGTCTCTCATCGAAACCCAGAGAAACTATGAAAAATCACTGAAAATATCATACAATTGATGGTCTTTTTTTTTTTTTTTTTTAGTTTTAGAGTCAGGGTTTGGCTGCTGGGAACGTTGGAAAGAGCAGGCAATGCTTCTTCCTTCAGGGATCCAATCAAACCGTTTACGTGGAAAATACACCTGCCCAAGTGGTTGGTGAATCCTGCCAGATGGAACCTTGTCCCAACCTCCACAGTCAAATAGATAATGTTGGCTGTGTACACCTGAGCTTCCAGCTGTCCATTCAAGTCTCAGAGATTTCCACTCCTCTGCACAAGTGTTAGTGCATGAAATAAACTATGCAAATCCATACAGGCATCACTGAACATTGGCAACAGAGCAGGGAAAAAAAAAGGAGTGGAACAACAAAAAAAAAAAACCACAACAAAACCCCTTTATAGCCCAGGGAGTACATTTCTATATTCAACTGTTAAAGAAGAACCCCTTAATCTGCTTAAACTTCCACTCCTTTCAATGGAGAAGTAAACATTTAAATTATTGTAATCCAAGGGACTGCAACTTTCATTCCATAGATAATTCTGAAACTTCAAAGTATTTGGAAAAGATAATGGAAATGTAGCCGCTTTAATGAGATGCACAGCCTTGGAGATTGTGCAGGATTTAGCAGATATTATTCTGAAGTTCGGGCTGCTCTTGATGCTGGGGTAGATATTTAAAACATCAGGAGGAAAGGCTCTGACTTCCTATTATCTCCGACCGTTTCCGAAAATACATCTTTAATACGTTGCTCCTCCCGCGCATTCTTTCCATCTTTGCAGTTTTCAAATGGTTTATCGGAGGAGGTGCTAGCTCCTGAATTGATGAATGACGAATTGGTCATTAGGTTACACTTCACTGATGACCTTCCCACAGTACAAGATATTACGGAGTCATGATAAAACAATGCATTCAGACAGAATCAATGTAACTGTGCAACGATGCTTCAGGAGAATTACTCAGTCATCTATCCTCTGCCCCACAAAACAATATCAAATATTTTGTCTGACGTCTTAACTATAACAGATAAAAGGCAATATTCAAAGGAACTTTATCTGGAATACGCATTTGAAGTCTTTCGGTGCAGACGAAAACCAGCTTGTGTCTTCCTGGCTTAATAAAAAATATTATACGGGTAGTCCTCCTCTTACAAAAGTTCATTTAGTGAACATTAAAAGTTACAACAGCACTGACTTATGGCTTATGACTTATGATTTATGGAACTGGATTGCATTAATCAATATTCTTTTCTGTTTCGGACATGTCATGGAAGTACAGCATAAAAAGTTTGAAGTCATAGATTCCTTTCTTCCTTTGTGTGCAAAAAAAAAACCTATTCTTTTTTTGGTATGGTTTTATTCTCTCTCTCTCTCTCTCTCTCTCTCTCTCTCTCTCTCTCTTGAGTGCTAAAAAAAGTCAGTTTAGAAGGATGGTTTATTCACATTTCAAGAAAAGTAGAAGGGATATCTTGGGGAAATATGCTCTTTTTTCTGTGATCTTTGGTTAAAAAGACCTACATACAAACACCCGCGAAAACCTCAGAAAAAAATATATATATATATATATATATATATATATACACACACACACACACACACATACACACACACACACACATTCACAATGGTAAGCTTATAAGTATAATGAATTAGTTAAAGTAATGGGGGAAAAGGAAGGAGGAGGAAGGAATAGGAAGAGATCAATTGCATTTTTTTCATCTCTCAAAAATCAGATATGCACATATTTTACTTTAGTTTGCAGAGTATACGCAGCTTTTAAAATGGATCGAAAAATAAGCCAATATGATGGATACATAAAACAAACTCTAATATTATTAGTAAAGGAGCATTTTACTTTCTTACTGTTGCCAAGAAGATCGCATCGACATATGCATGAAGTTAATGGGAGTAGAGTCCAACTCAAAGGGCCCTATTTTTACTTGTTTCTCCATCTTTTAAAATGCTTTTTTTTATTGTTTCCCTTTCTTCTGGCATAATAAAATCCTGTTAGGGAAGAGATGAATCAGATAAAACTTTGTACCCCACTTTTCAGGGCAAGCTTAAGGCTATAATCCATAGCAGTTGGATAAAGTATATTCTTGATTTTTTGTTCGGGGCAAAGAACCAAGAATATTCACTGACTTCAAAGCTTTGAAGAGTTTGTTATTGCTACCTATACATAAGAGTCAACTAATGGTCAAAGCTAAATTGGTGCTCAACAGAATTCACAGGAGGATGGACTTGAATCTGTTGTGGCTGTGCAATGACTCCAAACTTATTTATTTATTTATTTATTTATTATTTCAATTTATAAACCGCCCTTCTCCTTGCGGACTCAGGGCGGTGAACAGCCAGAATAAAACATGGTATACAAAAGTTAAAAACAATTAAAAATTATTAAATATTATTCGGCCGAGAATTAAAACAACCCAATTTAAAATCAATTTCAAATTTAAAAACGGAGGATGGGATCAAGCTAGCCCAGCTAGATGGAACAAATGGGTTTTAAGGACCCGACGAAAGGTCCGGAGATCTGGAATCCTGCGTATCTCCGGGGGTAGGTCATTCCAGAGGGCGGGCGCTGCCACAGAGAAGGCTCTCCCCTTGGGGGTTGCCAGCCGACACTGTCTGGCCGACGGCACCTGGAGGAGGCCCTCTCTGTGCAAGCGTACTGGCCGGTGGGAGGCTATTGGCGGCAGAAGTCACGAGAGCATGGGTGACTGTGCGTAGGGAGTCCTGATCTAGAAAGGGATGCAACTGGCATATCAGGCAAACCTGATAAAAAGCCCCCTGGCCACGGCCGTCATGTGTTCTTCTAAAGACAGCCGTGCGTCCAGGAGGACACCCAAGTTGCGAGCCCTCTCCGTGGGGGCCAATGTCTCGCCCCCAATAGTCAGCGATGGCGTCAGCTGGCTATATCGGGACGCAGGCAGCCACAGCCACTCAGTCTTGGAGGGGTTTAGTCGGAGCCTGTTTCTCCCCATCCAGACCCGCACAGCTTCCAGACACCGGGACATCACTTCAACGGCATTGTTGGGGTGGCCTGGGGTGGAGATGTACAGCTGGGTGTTGTCAGCGTACTGATGGAATTCCACCCCAAAGCCACGGATGATCTCACCCAGCAGCTTTACATAAATGACATGTTTTACCCCACCTTCCAGCCCAGCCTGATCATCTCCTATTGGTTTTCAGTTTTCTGAATTTTAATCATTTTGTATTATCTTTTTTACCTTTTTATCATTTTGTAAGCCACCCAGAATCCCTACAACAGTTGGGTGGGTGGCATATAAATTTAATAAATAATAATAATGTTCACTCTAAATCGCTCAGTGTAAGAGCAACCTGTTTTTTCTTGTGAATCCGTTTTGAATGTGGTAGATTCACAACTGTTTTCCGCCAACAGACACATCAACAGTACCCCTGCTGCCATGTTTGCCACAGAGAAAACCACACAATGGGAAGGCATACCTTTCAAGCACAATTAGTAGCACTGTATATGCTTTGAGACAATTTCTATAGGATATGAACATGTTCTAACTGTAAAGGTATTTATTTACAATTGGGTAGTCTGATTTGAATGAGACAGATGTGATACTCTATACAAGTATCTTTTCAACTAAATCTTGCTGTGTTCACTGGAATTTCCTCTTTAGATTAGTGCAGCATTCCAAAATAGCTATCAATATTGTAAATCCATAATTAATTGGCTAAATTTAATTTAATTAGCCACAATTTGATTAATTTTGAAATTAAATTTCTTCTTTCCTGCTATGGTTTTGTCTAGTTTTCTTTTCTTTCCCACGTTAAGGCAGGGATTTTTACATATTCTTTGTGCCATTTTTATAATTTGCAACTCTTTAATTCATTCTCTTTTTCTTCGTTAAGGAAATTTAAGAATAAACAATAGATGATGATGATGATGATGATGATTGAAAGGTAAGTCAAACAATTGTCAATTTAAGAGAAACTTACTTTGAACTTTCTTTCTCATAAATATCTTTATGCCAAGGTCATAGTTTTTAGATAAACTTTATGCCAAGGTCATAGTTTTTAGACAATGTACTTATTTGCAATTGTTTTTGTGGACACCAGTGACAGTTAAACCTGATTGGTTTATTATATATTATATAGCCAATCATTCTGTTGACCTCATATGAATGCCACATGACTGTGACTATGTAAATTATCCTGGAAGATATTGTAATAATTAGACAGGGGAAAAAATAGTCCTAAATGGATCTTATGCAACTGTCAAGTGAAGAGACAAAGAGACCACAAATAGGACAATGTTATACTTAAGCTGCTTTTTTTTTTTTTTTTTTGTCTCCTATAAAAGATTTCCTCTGCATTCCTAAACATTTATTTGGTCTAAAAATTGAACCAAAGGCTGAAGAGCTTTGGTTTTTAAGATAATGGACTTAGTACAAATGATTCAGAAGACGGGATTATGGAACATTAAGCTTCTTAGATATAAATCACTACAGCTATCTATATCTCCACAGGGGGCACCGTTGGGGCAATTCTATTTGGGCTCAAGGGAATCTGCAGGAAATGTCAAAAAAGTCAAGATGAAGCCCATGACTGAGCGATGGGGTAGGACTTTGATCATAGAGTTTCAGTGGAGCTGCATGCAGTCACCTCTGAATGGGGCTTTGATTGCACGGCCAACGGAGATACCCCTATGCAAGCTGTGCAGAGTCACAACTGATTAGTAGTTGAGTGGAGAACCACTAGGAATTTTCAGGGCTTAATTGAGAAATTAGAAAGAACCTCAGGGAAAGGGCAATGACCAATGTCCATCTATTGCTAAATTTATTCCTTAGGTTACAGATCACTTCAATCATCACCTATTCTAAACACCTTGCATTCCAGGTTTACAGTAAAGAAATCAAAGCAGAAAACATAGCAAAAAAAAAATTTTTTTTTTCATATCATACCACAAGAAGGAACCACCACCAAACCGCGTAAAAAGCATCACTTTCGTTTGAGAGGGATGTAGTCATAATCGGCTCACCAAAGTCCAATCAGGGTTAGTGGCAGTGGTGGGTTTCAAAATTTTTAACTACCGGTTCTGTGGGTGTGGCTTGGTGGGCGTGGCTTGGTGGGTGGGGCAGGGGAAGGATACTGTAAAATCTCCATTCCCATCCCACTCCAGGGGAAGGATACTGTAAAATCTCCATTCGCTCCCCAATCCAGGGGAAGGTTAGTGCAAAATCCCCATTTCCTCCCCATCAGCTGGGACCTGGGAGGCAGAGAATAGATAGGGGTGGGGCCAGTTAGCATTTTTACTACTGGTTCTCTGAACTACTCAAAATTTCCACTACCAGTTTTCCTGAACTGGTCAGAACCTGCTGAAACCCACCTCTGGTTAGTAGCCACTCTAAGGAAAAATGCAGTTTCACAGATTGGGGGAACTGGAATGAGAAGGAATGAGACCTATCTCATGGCCCCAAATATGGTATCAATTCTTTGGAGTTTAACCTAAAGAGAATCCTCCTTTCCTAATTTAATTGGATGGGCAGATAACTGTTGAGACCATTCCGAAGTAACTCAGATTATGAGCCAGAAAGAGCTCTGTCTAGTTTAATGAAAAGAAGGACTAGGGGAGACATGATAGCAGTGTTCCAATATCTCAGGGGCTGCCACAAGGAAGAGGGAGTCAAGCTATTCTCCAAAGCACCTGAGGGCAGGACAAGAAGCAATCGGTGGAAACTAATCACGTAGAGAAGCAACTTAGAACTAAGGAGAAATTTCCTGACAGTGAGAACAATTGATCAGTGGAACAACTTGCCTCCAGAAGTTGTGAATGCTCCAACACTGGAAGGTTTTAAGAAGATGTTGGATAACCATTTGTCTGAAGTGGTGTAGGGTTTCCTGCCTAAGCAGGGGGTTGGACTAGAAGACCTCCAAGGTCCCTTCCAACTCTTGTATTTGTATTTGCATTTGCATTTGTGTTACATTGTAATTGTAATTGCAATTGCATTGTACTTCACTCTACTCTATTCTACTGGTAACCATTGTAGGTTTCATAGAATGCATATATAACAACTTGAACTGCTACATTCTGGACCGCTTGAAGCTTCTAGGGGGGCTCCAGTACAAACTCATGTATAGTTCATTGGAATAGTACAACTGAGAAGCGATCAAGACATTGTGGCCCAGCAAAGTTATTGAAGAAACAAAATACAGTTTTGCAAAAGTTGAAAAAAAGGATGTTCAATCCAGGAAAAGAAGTGAAGCGCGTTAGACCCATATCCTATTGCCCCAAACATTTTTATGTTACTGCTAGAAATACACACGGAACCTTATTCCTATATAATCAACCAGATAATAGGCCCAGTTCAGTTCAACTAAACACTTGTCATAGAACACAACAGGAATGTCAGACTAAGATGGTTGCTTAGAGCAACTCCCCAAGGTAGCGTGCTTAAAATTCAGCTTGACGTTTGCATATAAAACTATGGCATGCATGTATATTCGGATCTTCATACAAAACATAACAAGGCAGATTTTATAAGATCTGGAAGCCCATCTTTTTAAAAAAAAAGAAGAAGAAGAAGAAGAACAATGGGATTTTATTTTACATACCATCTGTTAGGCTTGCCCTGGAGCTAAAAATTCCACTGTTTCATAGTTCATAATATCTCAAAAGAAGCTACCAAGGTTTGCAAGGTTCAGAGGGAGATCTCTGCTGAGAAGATGAATCTTTCTCTTCCCACTGAAAGCTGAACATCTACAGCTGTGCATCTTTGAAGACAGTTATTATCAGAGAATGTGGATAGCAGCTGTGGAACTGCTGTTCAGGACCAAGCATTTAATTTTCTTTTATTACGTATTAACTGGACTACGAACTAAGGAAGAAAAGTGAAAAGGCTTATCCAGAAATGTTAAGTGCACAGGATGGTGTAATTGGGGCTGCATAAGTTTTAAAAGATATTCTGGAGTACTTAAACTCTTTTAAGAAATTAGAATAAACCAAGAACGCTGTGCCTGAGATTGGAAAAAAATCTCATCGTCACCTTATAATAGCTTCAAACAAAACGATGACATCAATCATTTAAAAAGGTTGTTTGGGGAACAGATAAAAAATGTTAGTGGATTTAGATATGTTTAAATGTTTTAGTTTGATTACTGCTAGAGCTATAGAAATTCTTCAAAATCTTACACAGGTTGCTGACTTAAACCTGTAACTTTAAACCAGTCGTCAACTTTCACCCATGTGGATCTCACAAGGACAGGCACGTAGAACATGGAAAATGAGCAGAGATCCTATTTTCCCCACCTTGAACTTGTAAGAGAGGACATAACTGTAAGACGTAACAACTACTTGGCCTAAATGCGAAAACTAAATGTGTATACAAACACATATACAAAAGATAACTTACCTGCGTGCCTTTATATATAAATTTATCCAGAAGCCACTATCAAACTTAGCATTGAACAACCAAGTCCTCGACATGATAATGCCACCTCTCCATTTTATATAACTTTAAAAATGCATGCTACTCATTGGGGAAAGCTACCATTCAATAAAAGAATGCATGTATAATGATCCAAGTTTAATTGTTCCAGATAGGGTCAGAAAAGAGTCACTATTTGAATTCAGTTTAACAATTCGGTTTATTAAAGACAATTCCATAATTGGCTCAAACAATGCAGTAGAACCAAAAATCATACCTCTTAATATCACCCAATAGCTGTGGTTATATCTGATTACTTCCAAGTGGTCAATGCTATCCTACAAGGGTCAATGGAACCCTCATAGGCCATGTGTCATTTAAGTTGGATAACTATTTGTCTGAAGTGGTGTAGGGTTCCCTGCCTAAGCAGGGGGTTGGACTAGAAGACCTCCAAGGTCCCTTCCAACTCTTGTATTTGTATTTGCATTTGCATTACCTTGCAATTTGCATTTGTATTACATTGCATTTAAGGAGCCTGGATAGCTCAGCAGACTAAAAAAGCATTGTGATTAACACCAGCTGTCTGCAATTACTGTAAGTTCGAATCTCCCCAGGCGCAAGGTTGACTCAGCCTCCCATCCTTTCTAAGGTAGGTAAAATGAGGATTCAGTTTGTGGGGGCAAATAAGCTGACTTTGTATAAAATATACAAAAGTATGAAGGCTATTGCTTAATGCATTGTAAGCTGCCCTGAGTCTCCAGAGAAGGGCGGCATATAAATCAAATAAAAAAAAAAAAAAGTTGTACAGTATTTATTAATTTACTTTCATATAAGAAATATTTGGGCATCAGTGAACAATCTGGAAGTTCCCGAAGGGATTAGATGGGCTGGAGAATTTGGTCTACACAATTCTAAGCCAAATTGTGTACACCATTCACAATTCTGGACTGCAGAATTCTAAGCCAAAACCAAACAGCCATGCAGTCCTAATGTACTGTATTATATGAATTCATATAATTGCCGTCAGTCAGGCAATGTCAGCTGGTGACCCCCAGAGGGAGAGCCTTCTCTGTGGCAGCACCTGCCCTCTGGAACGATCTGCCCCTGGAGATATGAAGGATATCAGATCTCCGGGCCTTTCTCCGTGCCCTAAAAAATTTTCTTTTCCATCAAGCAGGGCTGGCATAACCCCCCCCCCCTTTTTTTTTAACCTCTTTTAACCTTTTAACCTATTTTAATCTTTTAGTTTTAAAGTGTTAATGGGTTTTAGGTTGGGATATTTTTAAATTTCGGGCCAAATTTGTGTAATTCTTTTAATAATTTTTAGATTTTGTATGGATATATTTTTATTCTTGGTTGAGTCCAGCAGGAGAGGGCAGTATATAAATTGAATTAAATAAATAAATAAATAAATAAATATATTGATATGTAAAATCTCGAGCTTGATCAGCAAGTAAGGTCCCCATTTCCTTAGTTTTCTGAACAGAAACATAAAATTCTAGCAGAATGTTCATTGCCCTTGGGTGAATAAAGGAGATGTCCAAGTAGTAAGTTGCAGGCAAGTAAATGGGTGCCTGCATTCACCCATAATTGCTACATAGCGTGAACCTATGACTAAGCAATCACAGCCATCTTTAGGGATTACATTCACACACAGGTCAAGAACACACTTGAAGCAGCAACGCAAAAGCTCCTACTTTGGAGAATATTGTCTTTGACATGCTAACAATACATGAAACGTTTAACCTACCATATGCAAGTGAATCGTATTAAAGAAAGAACAGAGAAGAAGGGACTTCATGAAACTACAAATGAGCGAAGGACCCTGAAATCAATGCATTTATGCAAAGATCCATGCACCACAAAGATGGGGAATTTTTTAAAAAGCAGATTAAAAAAAAATAAACGGTGCTAAAAAAAGAAACAGGCAATGAGTGAAAAAGCCTCAAGTACTGGAAATATACCAATGGACAAAAGTGGAACACTACAGTACAGTCCTATCCATAACTAAAAATAAACTCAGGCATGTCTATTATGTGTTGTGACCAGGCCAAACTAGTTATTACCAGACACAATCAGTCCTAAACAAATATATTTTATTAGAACAGCTGAGAATTACTTACTTATCACAAACCTTTGTCTTCTTTGGCACCCTGCCAAAGGCTTTTCTGGCAAAGCCCCACAAATTTCAGAAACGAGATGCCGACAAGAAACAAATGTAGCAACGTTACTTTCCTTCAAAGAGCCCAAGAGCAGTTGCTGCTCTTTTAAGCCTTATGGGAGGGGCCCATCATCTCCTGGCCTTACTCCTGAGTCGTCCTTTTTGCTTTCGCTGCTCTTGGCTTCTGGCAGCTCTTCGCATGCGTGCATTAGGAACAGACTCCTCCTGTTCCTCTGCCTCTCTGCTGTCCACCTCTGGAGGCTCCAGAGTCCGCACATCACTCCCTGATGGCCCTGGCCCTATCTCTGCCTCCAACACAGAGCCCTCGTCCGGGCCTTCCCCTGACTCCAGAACTGGCCCATGGTCCTCCCCAGCCTCCTCACTGTCCGACTCCGCTGCCAACTCCACAGGCTGCTGGTGGAACACAACATTATGCATCAGACCCCTTAGATTACAGTAAAATGCATGCCTTCCTGGATGCAGCAAAGTTTAATAATTTAAGCCACAGTCACTTCTGCGAATTCCAAGACTGCAGTCCTATGCACAAGGACTTGAGCAGAAGTATGCTGAATTCAGGCAAAGCTGAAATGGAATGCATTTATTGGAAACTGGGGAAGATGAAAATATGGTTTTGTGGTATAATAACTCCCAAGACACGCAGCTGTAAAACACCGCCAGTTCTATTGAGCTGGAATGATTGTTCACCTCTACAGGTAGTCCTTGATTTACAACCATTTGTTTAATGATCGTTCAAAGTCACAACGGCCTTTGAAAAAGTGATCTGTACTTGCACTTATGACCATCGCATCCACACCCACAGTCGCAATTTGGGTGCTTGACAACCAGCTACATTTCTGACCAATTGCAGCATCCTGCAACTATGCATTCATAATGTGCTAGCTTTTTTTTTTTTCAATTTCCAACAAACAATGCCCTTTGGGGGAAGCAGGATTCTTTTAATAATGGTATGATTTGCTTAACAACCACTGTAACAACTGTCGTAAAATCAGGTCTGACTCAACTTACAACCTCAATGACTTACAATGTCACCAATTACCAGGAACTTACTACCATATGTGGTGGACATGCCCTGAAGCAAAAAATTATTGGAATAAAATCAAAACTTGGTTGGCAGAAATGATACAGCGACATATTGAACTTAAACCAGAGCTGTTCCTATTGGATATCCTCCCTGAAAAAATTAGTAAGGAAAATATTTACTTGATTATACATATAATAACAGCAGCTAGAATTGTTTGTGCTCAAAATTGGAAAGCAGAGAAAATATCTTTGGAAGAAGAAATAATAAGAAAAAATTTAGACTGTGCAGAAATGAATAGATTTAACTTTGATGTTTAAAGATAGGGAAAAGTCAGAATATTTTAAGATATAGAATAACTTTTATCGTTGGTTAGAAAAGAAATATAAATGATTAATTTTATAGTTTTGTATAAAAAAACTCGATGATTAGAATATTGTTTTAGCAATGAACTGTTATAAGGGTTTGGATGAAGATCAAGATAGAAGAAACCTATGGAAGAAGAAGAAGAATTTTGGAAGATAACACCGAGGTATCACAGGGAAGGGATGACTGATGTATTAAATGTTTGTCTGTCTGTCTTAA